>OZ026581.1:11781762-12214262 GCA_964020215.1 Aurelia sp. 3 sensu Dawson et al. (2005) | reverse complement strand
AGTTTTTAAGGCATTGTCTCACTACAACTTGATACTGCTTGAATTTTGTACTGATGTCATGTATATCCAAGCCAAATTGGCTTTTTGAAAGCATAATTATTGATAATGTCCCGGAGGCGGGAATTTCCAGCCATCGTCGGAGATAAGTATGGGCGAGACTATCCAATTGATTTACGACCCACGTCTGTTCTATATCAGCAATCGTCAGATGCCACGATATTTTACTCATGAAGTAGCGCGAATACAGTAAGATTTTGTTCTTAGAATGTAATGGCAAACTGTCTATTTTGTTCATAATCTCAGAAGACATTTCTAATAATAGTTCTTTGTGCTTTTGGTTGTCCATTTCAAAGTTGAACCAACGTCCAAGATATTGGAAACTATCACCTAATTCAACAGATTTTATGACCTCACCATTGATGAACAGCTTTGATTTTAACTGAACTGACTTAGATCCCCGTTTGCAAATTCCGAAAGAGGAACATTTGTCTGTTCTGATAATCATACGAGTATTGGATCATCTGCAGCACCTCGTAAATACATTCAAAAGGATTTGGTTTTCGTATTCGTTTGACGTAACGGCTACCGCATCGTCAGCGAACTGGAACCAGTTAATTGGCTTAAGAATCTTGTGATAGACATAGTTCATCTGCTTGAATTCATCACTCTTGGTTAAGGTTTGGATGAACGTATTAAATACCATGTTAAAAAGAAGAGGGCTTAGGCAATCTCCTTGGAGTACACCTTTTTCAAACTTAATCTCTGGAGTAGTAAAATGCCCAGTAGCAATAGATGTCGTAAAACCATTATATAAACCATTAATAACTTCTATGACGTGCTGTGGTACATGATGGTAACCAAGCGTTTTGGTAATTAGACGGTGATCGACCTCGCCGAATGCGTTTTTCAGATCGAGCAAAGTAACTACGATTGACTTTTGATTTTTCTTTGCATGTCTTAGAAGGTACGCCAGCTGGGAAGTATGCTCTATAGTTCCAGAGACTTTTGGCGTGAACCCTTTTTGAACACGGCATTCTATAAAGCCATTGTCCTTGAGAAACTGAAATGTTCTGTTGCGGATGAAGGAAGTGTACACCTTTAAGAAAACACATTGCAACGTTATGGGCCTAAAATTTTGGGGATCGTCAGCAGAACCCTTTTTGTGTATTAAAATTGTAATTGCCTTTTTCCATTCCTCAGGAGTTACTTTGTTTGACCAGGCCGTTTTAATGATTTCTAAGAGATAGGTTCTTAAATATGGACACCGCTTTAATGTTATAATTGAAATCTGATCCAGAGGACATGGGGCACTCGCCGTTTTCATTTTGTAGATAATATTGTTTATTTCCTTGTAAGTTGGAGCTTGGATATTGAATACTTTATTCGGTTCATCGTAACTTGGCATCCAGTTTGGTTTCTCAAAGGTGCAAACTGACCTAGTTTTTTGAAACAGTGTTTTGAAATACGTGAAGCACGTTTCTTTGGAAAAGGTTGGTAACATTTCAGATGCTCTTTTGATTTGCCTTTTAACGTATTGCCAAAAGTTCTTTTCGATTTCATGATCATGGTCAATGGAAAGAGACTTGTGCCCTGCACTGTGATCACCTGTTATTTTACTCCTCAGTAATTTACTCACGTACCGAATTTCCCTATGATTTTCGGTTTCATTTGATCTCTTGAGGCTTTTCAGGATTGATTTTAACTTGTTTTTGCTAAAGTTTCGATATTTTTCTTCCCATTCATTAGCACTGTCACCTGTGTTTACTTTTCCGCAATGAGTTTCGAAATAGTTGTAAATTACCCCCGAAAGTCTTTTGCAAGCTGCATTTAGATCATTAGAAATGTCACAGGTTGGCAGGTTTGCGTGAAAGAAAGCGTTTGCTGTTCCCCATTGTGACTCAGATCTCGGAAGTTTAATCCCTGATTTTACTTTTGTGTCCCCAAGGTCGCTGATTTGTTCATTGTCATTACAAACATCATCGTGCAAGCCCAAAGACGCATCTATTTCCTGAGCAATATCCATCAAAACATCTTTATTCAAACCAGGGGCGGCGGAGAGTGCTATTAATGCTATTTCATTGATAGCAACTTTTTTCCAAAGTAAGGTTCTGCTTTTGTGTTAAAATAATTTACAGAACATAAATAATGCGAGTAAAATCTTCTCCGGATCTTTGATTTCTCTATCCAGTTCCTCCATTCCATGATTTCTTTAACGCATCTGTGCCATTTGATATTGCGATTGCCCGAGTTAATCCGTTTAAAGGATGCCGCTTGCATACTTTTCTGATTCAGACAAAAGCCCATCTCCATTGAAACCCACGCTGTGGCCATTGATGGCCATGCTATTACTTGGCCCGTTTGAATAGCAAATGAAGGAAAACAACTGCAAGTTGCGTCACAGTTCCCTTTGTGTGTGACGCAACAGGCTGTTGTGACATACGCAAATCTGACAGCCTTGCTATTAAATTCTCGAAAGGAATAGCAAAGAGATCAAACGAGAGCACGCATACAGATCGTCAGTTACATACACATTGAGAAGAGAGTAGAGACCTGTTAAGATACAAAATGAATCAAGTTGCGTCAGGTGGTGTGCGATGGGGTGTTTCGACTGTCTTTTCCCTTCTATCTATGCAAGGAGGAAAACTAACTCATGAGCAGCGCCTTCGTCTTAAAAAAGACGGACGCCCGTGCCCCGATGTTAAAGTAAGAAGTCGTTCATGTGAAGCTGTGTATAGAAGTTTTTCATGGATATGCGGCGATTCAGAGAAAAATACTTATTTCTGCTGGCCATGTTTAGTCATGGGAGATCATTCGAAGGTAAGACAAATACTATATATCCTCTCTCATAGTCTCATGACCATCATTCTATCCTGAACCTTATGATAAATGAAAAACATATCTTTTAACTACCATGTTCACTCACACAACTAGATTTATGTATAGACGGCTTACTTTTGCTGTTTCCGCTAATCTTAAAATGAACAGTTTTACACGAAACACGAAGAAGATATCCCCCTATTCCCTCTCCCCTCAGAAGTCTCGTTCGTAGCGGCTTTGCTATTACAAATTGAACATGAATAGCAGGGCTTTACCGAGCGGCGGAGAGCCGCAGTGGTCTAAACAGCCCACCACATATATGTAGCCGCCTTCTACAAACGGAAGGACCATTAGAAATTTCATAACACGCGAATGGTGGACGTGACACACTTATTCATAAGACACCGACTGAACAGATCAGAAAATCTTTCCTGCAAGAAATCATATGCTCATATTTACGAATCTGCACATCTACAGTTGAATGTTTAGGTTTACGTAAAGGCTACTTTTACTGTGATAACTTTTTTGTTTCTATTTCTACTGACGGATGTATCTCCTCCGAAAAGGGGTACGATATTTTTTAAAACATAGGGTTTTAAGGGATTTCTCGTGAAGAGAAAGGAATTTTCCAAATGTGTCCGGGATGTTTTACAGAGTGATACCCGAGTGATACACCCCTCGATTTCTCAGACAAGTATCTAAAAAAGTCTAAAATCGAGCAAAAAAGTTAGAGACAAAGTACTCAATAGGAACTTTTATAAAAATGGGCACAACCGAGGGCACAACGATACAAGGATTTTTATCACTTTATTTCAGATGAGGGCTTGCTTCGTGCAACCAACTGGATTTGCATCTGATGGCAGAAATATGTCGAATGTTGCCAACAGGCACCAAGAGTCAAAAAGTCACATGACATGTCACGCTTCTTACAAGCTTTTAGGGAACGTGGATGTGGCCAGTGCACTCGACGAAGTAAGACAGCGAGAAATCCTGAGGCATAATGAAAATGCATCAAGATACTCAAAGATGATGAAGCACCATATTGACGTTGCCGTCTACTTGTCGGCCCAAGGACTTGCTTTCCGAGGACATGCAGAAGACAAATCCTCTTCAAACAGGGGAAACTTCCTTGAATTGATGGACTTGTTAGGGGGCTACAGCCAAGAGTTGCGAGTTTTCCTGGACAAGGAACGCATTACTTACACCTCCCATGACCCACAAAACGAACTAATCCAATGCATTTTCAAAGAAGTTGAAAGAGAAATTCAAAATCGAGTAAATGCTTCAAGATTTGTATCGGTAATGATGGATGACACCAGTGACTTGAGCAACACAGAGCAGTCCGCTGTTTCAGTTCGACTCATTCACAATGGGAATCTCGAAGAACATTTGCTTGGCCTCACAGATGCTTCTGACGATCAGTCTGCTGATGGGCTTACTAAGATTATGATGAAAATATTAGGAAACTACAACATCACTCCTGAGACAGGTAAAAGAAAACTGATTGGACAATCGTATGATGGTGCTGCGACAATGAGTGGCGAACTCAATGGCGTGCAAAAGAGAGTACGCGATAAATTTCCATTTGCCTACTACAACCATTGCGTTGCCCACAGAATGTCACTTTGTGCGTCCCAGTCATCAATGAAATTTCCAGAAGTGGCCAAATTCTTTGGAATATTAGACAAGCTGATAACTTTTTCAGAAGCAGCCCCAAGCGAACGCGATACCTTGGATATAATCTTCCAAAGCCTGGTGATACAAGGTGGCTTTCTCGAGACACGGCCATTGCTGCAATCGATTCGTGCTACGAGACAATCGGCACAGTCTTATACGAGATATCTTCGAATGGAATAGAGAAAGTGGACACTCAAACGACAGCCAGAGGTCTTCTTGCAAACATTCAAAACGTTGATTTCATATGTTTATTGAAGTTGTACAGGAAGATCTTTGAGCATTGCACGCCCATTATGACCGTTATGCAGAAGCCAACATTGGATGCTGTTCAGCTGAGATCCATGCTCGACGACTTCCAACGCTATCTCGCTGCACTAAGCTTTGACAACATCTGGGAAATTACTCTTGAAGCGGACCCAAATTTTCCAGTAGCGCGAGCCAGAACAGGATGGAGAGGAAGGTAAGCGCAGGGTGATGGATCCGAAGATGCTTGGAAAGAGAGGCTGTCCGTTGTGGCATCAAAAGTATGCGTCGAGTTTTCAGGGCAGATAACTTGGAGATTCGAGAACCTTAAGAAGTTCAAGTGGATGGATCTAATTCACCCCAGCAAGTTTGCAGAAAACGTTAAAAAGCCATCCAATCAGATAAAGGAGCTGATCAGAGAATTCATGGATTTATACCCATTTGCCGTCAATGACATCAGTTCAGTTGAGCACAATCTGGAAGTTTTATATAATAATCACGAGATATCGCTGCTTCTTCGAAAATGTGCACGAAAGGAACAGAGCTGTGAAGCAAAGGAGAGCAAGGCAGAGAAGAAAAAACGCAAGCCATCGCGAGGAAGCAATTGCCAGCTCTGATGACCAGGTAATGGAAGATGTAGCTGACGTGGAAGAAATTGATGAGTTCGAAATAAGAGAGAGTACGGGCCTTGAGGAAGAAGTTTTACACGGAGACGCATTGAGCATACAAGACCTGCTAACTGTTATACATAGCACGGACCTTGCAGATGCTCTTCCGCATGCAATGGTTCTCCTGGAAGTTGTAGCAGTGACCCCACTCACAAGCGTACACTGCGAGAGAGTCTTCAGTCGCATGAAAAGAGTGATTTCGGCATCGAGATCAAGAATGTTGCAAGAAAGAAAAGAACACCTTGTTTTCTTACAAGTTGAGCATGCTGTGTTACGATCACTTACCAAACAACCAACATTTTACCAGAATGTTGTTAGCAGGTTTAAAGAGAGCAATCAACGACGTCTTGAACGATTTTCAAGAAAATAGATGCAATGGATGTTATAGATGTGCTCGAGAAAGATGATAGATTGTGATACACGTTCTTCATAAAAATTAGTTAAAAACAGCGATTATATGTTTGAGTTTGGACCATATTTTTTCTTGTTTTCAAAATATTTTGTTTTATTTGAATAGAAACCTTTCTGCGCGTTTCATAATCGGGCATGAAACATTTACTTTTTGATATAGACTATGATTTTGGAACAGTAACAGCTATATATTTATATATCTCTCTTTTGAAAAGGATGGGCGTTTCCGGCGTTCTGAAGGGCGTGGTCGCCGAAAAATTTTCCGGGGGCAACCCCCGGACCCCCATATTTCGCTCGCTTCGCTCGCGGTTAATAGCAACTCATCATTGCTCCCAGCCGCCCCTGATTCAAACCAATTATTGCACGGCACGATCGCTGGTGTCTGTTGAGACCGCCATGAGTCTTCACTCCTCTTCCACATACGCATCTTATTGTTCCACTGTTAATGGGAGAACAATCGGCTAGATCTGCCTGCTCAAGAGTTAAATTTGAAGTGTTGCTATTGGAAACCGATTCGCTCCGTTGACTGCTATATATAATATATAATAATAATAATAATAATAATAATAATAATAATAATAATAATAATAATAATAATTAATATTAATAATAATAATGATAACAACCATTAATAATAATAATAGTAATAGTAATAATAATAATAATAATAATAATAATAATAATAATAATAATAATAATAATAATAATAATAATAATAATAATAATAATAATAATAAATAAACTAAACCACCATCATTGATAACAGAAAAGTAAAATAAAAAACAACACTGTTAAAAGCTTCAACGTTTCGATAAAATCTTCATCAGGAATAACTTTTCATGCGAGCAACCGAGTATTTATAGATATTTTACAAGGTAAAAAGATCCAAGCTACATAAAAATAAAGGCTTAAAACTTAATTTTGCAAGTGTCAACAAAAGATTACCATGCCCGGTGAGAGTAAAAAAGTAAGCTTAAAGAAAAAGTGCATGTTTTGCTGCACCTCGAGAGAACAAAGTTTATATTTTTTAGATTATTGTAAACATCTTTGGTCAATGTCCCCGGAGAGGCTTGAAACTCTGAGAAGGCAAAAAACAACAAGGCTCATTGGGTAACCGCGCGAATAATAATAATAATAATAATAATAATTTTAGAAAACGAAGATGCTAAGATTCTATGGGATTTTTCAATACAGACGGAAAGAAAGCTAGAGCACAACAAACCAGATGTTGTTTTACTGGACAAAAGCAGGAAAGTCTGTTTTGTCCTGGATGTGGCATGTCCGTTTGATACGAGAGTCATAAAAAGGAGAAAGAAAAGATTGAATTTTATACTGACCTGAAATACGAAATTCTCAAATGCTGGAAACATGAAGTTGAAAAAGTTGTTATTCTGCCCATTGTCATAGGGGCTTTAGGCACAGTTACAGGGAATGTAAGGAGAAATCTTGAAAAGTTAGGAATAAATCTGAGTGTGGATGTAATACAGAAAACTTGTTTGCTTGGAACGGCTCGTATACTTCGAAAAGTCCTTGATATGCAATGAAGTGAGATAAGTAGGAAAACGAAGACAGAGAAGAGAAGATTGAATTGATCTGGACAAAAGGAAGACAGCTTGTCATCTTAGGCCACGGGAGGTGGCTTGATGAAAAGACTACATACATACATACATACATACATACATACATACATACATACATACATACATACATACATACATACATACATACATACATACATACATACATACATACATACATACATACATACATACATACATACATACATACATACATACATACATACATACATACATACATACATACATTTATTTGATATGCAGGTCAGAAAAATGGCAGCACTGAAGTGCTGATGTGGACCTGCAAATTAAGGGTAAATAAAAGCTTAATACAATTCTTACTTAAAATCTAAAATTAAATCTTACATACAATTTCCATTTATCGTTGTTCTTGTTCAATAGCCTAGTAATAAAAATAGTTTGAGTCTTTGTTAGTTCCAATGGCTGCCTCTTTGATGTAATGAATATTTTCTAGCTTACAAGTGTTCAATTGTTTCTTGAAACTGTTAATGTTATTATTCTCTCTAACTTCTCTTGGTAGATAGTTCCAAGTTAGTGGCCCACGATAACGTATTGAAGTTCGTCCTAACTCACATTTTGGTCTTGGGATTTCAAAAGTATTGTTACTCCTAGTAGTTCTACTTGCAACTTTTTTCTTAAAGATTTCACTGAATATTTTAGAGTTATCTTCATGATACACTTCATGCATGATCGTCACTACTCTTCTTTTGTAAATGTACTCTAACGGTTTCCAATTCGCCTGTTCCAAGGGATCTTCGCTTCCAGTGAGTTTATGGATAAATTTTGCTGCTCTTCTGTGTATTGCTTCTATCTCCCCAAATTTTGCTGTACTGACTGTTCCCCATACAACAATGCAGTAGACTACACAAGGCACCATCGATCCAAAGTAAATCTCTTCCAGGTCCTTTGCCTGTAAAAAGCGCCCCATCCTTTTCAGTTGACATAACTTTGAATTATATTTTTGTGTAACAACCTTAATTTGCTTGTTCCAGTTTAGTCCTCTGTCTATCCAGACGCCCAGGCACTTAGCTGAGTCAGTGAAATTTATTTGCTCTTCCCCAAATGTTAATTTTTGGAGGGGCCCTATGAATGGACTTTTCGTGACAAGCATTGCATCAGTTTTCTCTGTATTTACTGTTAGTTTATTATCTATGCACCACATGTGTATGACTTTTGTGATTTGATTAAGCCCCTCAATGACAGCCTCAACATTGTCACCGATGAAAAAGCAGTGGTATCATCTGCAAACATCAAAAGTTCTCCATTTTCTAGCCTATCTGGTAGGTCATTTACAAAAATTTTAAATAGCTTTGGTCCTAATACTGATCCCTGTGGAACGCCATAAGTCACTTTTCTTCTGTCGGATGCAGACTCATTAATCTCAGTGCATTGCTCTCTATCTGACAGATAGTTCTCAATGATCATGTATAGGTTCCCACAGATACCAACTCCTTGCAGCTTCTTTGACAGAATTTTATGATTTATAGCATCAAATGCTTTTCTTAGATCTATAAATACAACTCCTACTACTTTTCCTTCATCAAGTGCTTGTTTCCATTTTTCAGTGAGTAAGAGGAGTAGTTTTTCTGTTGATCTTCCTTCAGAATAACCCCACTGTCTATTGCTGTACAATCCATGGTCGGTTAAATGTCTATCAATTGGTTTGCAAATTTGCTGTTCAAATAATTTGCTTATAATGCAGAGCATAGTGAGTGGTCTATAATTCCCTCTGCTTGTCTGTTCTCCCTTTTTAAAAGCTACCTTCAGTTTTCCTTTCTTCCAGGCTTTAGGAAATGCCTTCTCTTGAACAAAGTCTCCAAACAACCCTTTCAGACTTTCAACTAAGCAGTCTCCTGCTAGGTTCAAGTCTCTAGCTTTTATATCACCCGGACCAGTTGCTTTTTCTGGTTTAATCTTTGTGAGTTGTTTACCCAATAATTCAACATCAATAACAAGATCTTCCACACAAGGAACTATTCTAGATACAAAACTGTTCTCATCATTTTCATTTTCAGGAAGCTTACTAGCTAGCTCCTCACCAATGGTGCTAAAATATTGGTTCATCAATTCTGCCTTGGTTTTATCATCTGTGTGAATATTACCCTGATCATCAGCAATCGGTCCTATTCGTTTCACCAATCTCTTTCCCTGAACTCTCTTTACAGTCTTCCAGAACTCTCTCGAATTTGTTGCTTTTGCAAATTCTGCTTTCCAGTAATTTACCTCTGCGTTCCTCATTTCTTTCTTTGCTAAATTTCTTGCCTTCTTGTACTTTTCATGATTTACTCCATTTTTGTCTTGCTGCCAAATCCTTAGCAGTTTGTATCTTTCATTCAATAGTTTTCTGAGCGCAGTTGTCATCCATGGTAGAGAGTCTTTTCGAACCTTGGCCTTCCTGATCTTCACATATTCACTTACTACATTTTTATATAACAGCTCCCATGCATTTAACTTGTCGTCAACTTCGTCAAAGACAAAACTGATCCACCATGGAGTGTTTACCAACGTCTTACGAAAAGCTTCTACGTCCATGCCCTTATGGTTCTTGACAGTTTTAAGCTGTGGAGACATTCGCTTTCTTCTCAAGTTTAACACACTGTATACAAGTTTATGATCAGATATACCTGGATCAAAACTCCCCCTTTTTACTATCTTGGACTCGTCTGATGTCACAATCAGATCTATAAGTGTTTCCGATGTATCTGTTATTCGAGTGGGTTCCCTTATGATATTCTTTAGTTCATATTTATCTAATATTCTTCTTAGTCTCTTTCCTTGTTGAACAATCCGGTGAAAACATCTAACACCGTGTGAAAATTATAATAATAATAATAATAACAATAATGATAATGATAATAATAATAATAATAATAATAATAATAATAATAATAATAATAATAATAATAATAATAATAATTAAAACTGAACCACCATCAAAATAAACAGAAAAAGATAAATAAAAACAAGACTGTTTAAAATCAAACGTTTCGATATTCAAATCTTCATCAGTGTTTTTATAATTAATTTTAATAATAATAATAATAATAATAATAATAATAATAATAATAATAATGATAATAATAATAATAATAATAATAATAATAATAATGATAATATTAATGATAATGATAATAATAATAATAATTGACAAAAGTCAAGATAAATTGATAGAAGGAGCCAGGGGAAGTGAAATAATAGAACAAGAGAGTACTGAAACAATGAAAAGGAAAATGGTAGAAGCAAGGATGTCCGAGTGGAAAGAAAAACCAATACATGACAATATCTTCGAGAAACAGAAGACGTAAAAAGTATTGACACGTGGCTATGGCTATGAGAGGGCACATTGAAAAAAGAAACAGAGAGTTTGTTAACAGCCTGCAGTGCTTCCACTTGGAAGGAAATTTCCTTCCAAAAGGAAATCTTAGAAATTGGAAGGAAAAAAGAAGGAAATGAAAATTTGAAGGAAATCGGAAGGAAATTTGATGATGAAGTGAGGAATTTGATGGAAATGTGAAATTTATACATTTCATCAAAAGAATCATTGGTTTCTTATTCAAAAAATATTCAGACAGCAGTCTAATTCAGTGGAAATGGTGAAAAGGTAAATAAAGATAGGTGCGATTGAGTTATTAACCATCTTATTTACAAAGACTAGAGTCCAGTCTCCTGTCAAAGAAAGCTCATGTAACCATGGCCAAAGAAATATCAACTCTGCTCTAAGATTAGCACCTAATTTTGGAGCAAGTCCATTGATGGTGTATTTTTCAATACGTCAACAAGAGTGGCGAAGAGTAGAAGATATTTGAAAAGAATATTACTTTGGACCTACTAGTGACGAGTAGGAGAGAAGTAGAATACTTTTCTCCCCCATCCCATTTCAATTTCTTATCAAGATTCTGCACACTGGGGTCTGGGACACAGGCTACTGCACGCAGGCTAACGTTTGATAGGAACAAACTTTCAAAATGTTTGTCGCTGTGGAGGATTCTGCCACAGGTTGCTCAAAATGTCTCAAAATCTGTTAAATACATCACAAAAGAAGTAGCAAATAGAAATAACACCAAAGGTTGAATACACAAATGAAGATTTTAACTGGATTTGCACCCATTATAGATGGAAGGAAAATTGGAGGAAATAGTAACCTTTCTGGAAGGAAATTTTGCCGAAAAAAAGGATATTGGAAGGAAACCCTATGTTCCAAAAGTGGAAGCACTGTAACAGCAGCCCAAGACCAAGCATTGCGAACGAATATCATCAAGGCGAAGATAGATAAGACCAGTGACTGCAGCTTGTGTAGGCTGTATAAGGAGGCAGATGAAGCAGTGACTCATATTGCTAGTCAATGCAGTAAACTAGCGCAGCTGGAGTACAAGATAAGGCATGACAAGGTTGCCCAAGCTTTGTATTGGGAACTTTGTAGGAAAAACGACTTACAACATGAAAAGAATAGGTACGAACACAATCCACAAAGCGTAGTTGAAAACGATAAATGTAAGATATTATGGGACTTTACAATCCAAACGGATCATTACATAACAGCAAGGAGACCAGACATCGTAGTAGTGAATAAGAACGATAAAACCTGCCTTCTCATTGACGTAGCGTGCCCTGGAGATAAAAGAGTGAAAGAAAAGGAAGATGTCTTTTCCAAGCAATGTCTTTTCCAGTATGCCTATTTTTATATCGCGTGCATGACTTGCTACACACTTCATACACAATGGTTGGTTTTTGCAACCATCCTGCTATGTGGGGATGTTGAAACAAATCCTGGTCCTGAAACACTTGACTTTTGCTGTTGGAATTTGAATAGTATTGCTGCACATGACTTTTTAAGAATCTCCCTTATTGAGGCATACAACTCGGTGTGTAACTATGATTTAATTGGTATTGTAGAAACTCATATTGACAGCACTGTTGATGAAGATAGGCTTGCACTTGACGGCTATACTTTCTACAAAGAAAATCATCCGCAAGATGTGAAAAGAGGAGGTGTTGGACTCTACGTAAAAGATGCTCTCCCTTCAAAAAACCGCCCTGACCTGGTTACTCTCCCAAAATGCGTTGTTTGTGAGATCCAATTAAACAAGAAAAAGTATTTCTTTGTCGTAATTTATAGAAGTCCAAGCCAAAATCAGAATGAATTTGATAATTTCACAATAAAGTTTGAACTTTTGCTGTCAAAATTGCATGCTGAAAATCCTTTTTGCGTTATCATCACCGGAGATTTCAACTGCCGCCAATGGTGGGAAAATGATATTGAAAATAACGAGGGAAAGCTATTTGAACCAGTAACATCCGACCTTGGTCTTCATCAGCTGATTTCAGAACCAACACACTTAATGGGAGATTCTAAATCATGCATTGATTTAATTCTAACTGATCAGCCTAACCTCGTTATAGAATCTGGTGTCCATCCGTCTCTACACGAGCATTGTCACCATCAAATTGTTCATGGGAAATTATCTGTTTCGAACATAGCACGACCTCCTTATACCCGCAGGATTTGGTATTATGATAAGGCTGATTTTGTTGCCATCATGAAAAGTATTGAAATGTTTAACTGGCATGAGCATCTCAACAAAATTAAATGCCCTAATGAGCAGGTCAAATTGCTTAACGAAGTGCTGCTGAATATATACTCGAATTTTATTCCAAACCAAGTAAAAACTATTCAGCCCCGCAAATTGCCCTGGATAACAAAAGATGTCAAGAGATTTTTAAGGAAAAAGAATCATGCTTACAGAACATTTGTGAAAAACGGTCAGCCAGAAGACAAGCTCGAAGGAATACTAAACATGGTAGCTGAAGGTACAAAAATGATTGAGGATGCAAAGCAAAATTACCTCCGAAAGACTGGGCAGACTCTAGCAAATCCAGGGACATCTAGGAAAACCTATTGGACTTTAATCAATACTGTTCTAAATAAGGCGAAGATTCCTATAATACCACCCCTTTTAGAAAACGGATTATTCATAACGGATTTTACTGAAAAGGCACAGCTTTTTAATGACTATTTTATACTCCAATGCACGACCATCGACACTGGCAGTGAGATTCCACAAGATCCTCCAGAAAAATCTACCCTGATTGAGGACTTTTGCATCTCAGAGGAAAAGATACTGAAAATCATAAGATCACTTAATCCTAACAAAGCTCATGGCTGGGATGAAATTTCTATAAGAATGATAAAACTAAGCGATGTCTCATTAGTTACTCCTCTTAAAATAATTTTCACGAACTGTTTGAAGCATGGTGTATTTCCTGAAATATGGAAGTGTGCAAACGTAGTCCCGGTTCACAAGAAAAACGAAAAAAATTTAAAGAGTAACTACCGTCCAATTTCTCTCTTACCAATTTTTGGGAAGATGCTTGAAAGACTTATGTACGATTCCTTATACTCACATCTTGTTTCATGTGATTTACTCAACCCTAATCAGTCAGGTTTTCGTCCTGGTGACTCAACAATCAACCAGTTGATCTCCATAACGCATACGATTTTCCAGGCATTTGACTGTAATCCCCCCCCTTGACGTTCGATCTGTGTATCTTGACATTTCGAAAGCATTTGATAGGGTATGGCACGATGGTCTCATTCATAAGCTGAAACGATGTGGTGTCTCAGGACAACTTCTTTCTCTTATAAAAAGTTTTCTTAAGGATCGAAAACAGAGAACCGTTCTGAACGGACAGTGCTCTAATTGGGGAGATATTTTAGCAGGAGTGCCCCAGGGTTCCATCTTAGGACCATTGTTCTTTCTTGTGTATATAAATGATCTCACTTCAGACTTGAAATGTAATGTAAAACTTTTTGCTGATGATACGTCCCTTTTTACGGTCGCCCGGGAGGTCAATGAAGCTGCACAACACATGAACCATGACCTACAACTGGTGAGTCAATGGGCCCATAAATGGAGGATGTCGTTCAATCCCGATCCGCAAAAGCAAGCTGTTGAAGTATTATTTTCAAGGAAAAGAAGTGAAATAGATCATCCAGTGCTCCTTTTTAACAATATACCGGTAAAAGAAGTAAATGAACATAAACACTTAGGTACTATTTTGGACTCGAAACTTTCTTTCTTACCTCATATCAAAGCTGCTATCTCTAAAACTAGAAAGGGCATTGGTTTGCTAAAGTATCTCTCCAAATATTTGCCCAGGCATACCCTAAATGAATTATACAAACTTTATGTACGACCCCACCTGGACTACGGGGATATCATCTATCACATTCCAGCTAAAGAGGATGACTTCAGTCAAGACATAATTTTACCAAACTTAATGGAAAAATTAGAATCTGTTCAATATTCTGCTGCTCTTGCTGTAACAGGAACATGGAGGGGAACATCACGAGAAAAACTGTATGCAGAGCTTGGCTGGGAAACACTAAGTTCTCGTAGATGGAGTAGACGCCTTACTTTGTTCTATAAGATTATAAATAACCTCACCCCATTGTATACAAAGGAGCCAATCCCACCACTTCAACAGCCAAATTACTCTCTTCGCAACCAGGATGTTGTTGGGCAGATAAGGGCAAGAACAGAGAAATTTCTATCAAGCTTCTATCCTAACTGCATTTCTGAATGGAATAAACTTGATCCAGAAATCAGACTTGCACCTTCTGTTGCTGTTTTTAAAACAAAGCTTCTGTCAAAAATTCGCCCCAGTGCAAAGTCTGTCTTTGGTATTCATGATCCAATAGGCTTGAGTTATCTTTTACAAATAAGAGTTGGTCTTAGTAAATTGAATTTTCATAAATTCAAGCACAATTTTAGGGATACAGTGAACCCAATGTGCCCAACGAATGATGGCATTGAGGATACGGAGCATTTTTTGTTGCTTTGCCCATCATTTGACATTCAACGGCAAGATCTTCTCGCTGGAGTTTCGGAATTGTTACGACCTTTTGTCCAAATCGACACCCTTCCAAACAACGTTCTTGTTCAATACTTATTGTATGGTAATGAAGAACTTTCTAATGACGTAAACAGAAATATACTCGAACATACTTTAGATTTCATCCACAAAACAGGTCGGCTTGGATAACTTATTCAAACTTTCTTTTTACGCCACTCAGCCACTAGGTACATTTTTCCCGTTTCTTTTGTAAGTCCGTTTCACATTTGATGTTAGGCACATGAAGCAAAATATGGGAACTTATCCATGCTAACCAAAAGTATTTGCGCGGTGTGTTGAGGGGTGGGGGCCTGGAGGAGGATCAGTGACGATAGCAATTGCTATTGCTGTTGTTCTCTCTTTCGGGGTTCCTGTTGTTCAGCACATTCTCCTATGCTGGCCTGACATCCAATGTGAAACGGATTCGAGTAATTAATCGTATATTTAGCGTTTTGTCGGTATTTATTTAGTTATTATTTGCGTGTCTTTATGTTAATGGCCACAGGGTAGTCATTGTCCTTTGCTCCTTGTGGTCCTGTCCCTGTAGTGTTTGTATAGTTTGTATAGTAATTAGAAAGTATAGTAGGATGTAGATGTAAAATGTATTGTAAAATTTTAGATGAATATAGAAAAAAAAGGAAGATGAAAAAATCGCTAAATATCAGGACTTAGCCAGAGAACTCCGTAAGATATGGAATATGGAAGTGAAAATCATTCCAGTCGTAATTGGAGTGTTGGGAACGATACCAACTCGGTTAAAAGAAAACTTGAAGGAAATTGGAATTCCTGTAAAGACATCACAAATCCAGAAATCAGTGTTATCGGGAACAGCAAGAATTTTGAGGAAGGTTCTTGAAGTCTGAGGATACTTGTTGTAACTTGACATTCAAGAGTGACTTCAATATAGGAACTGTATATTGTGCGCAATTTCAAAAATAATGATAATAATGATAAGAATAATAACAATAATAATAATAATAATAATAATAATAATAATAATAATAATAATAATAATAATAATAATAATAATAATAATAATAATAATAATAATAATACCCACAGGCAAGCTTGTCCCACAGGCAAGCTTTTTCTCTCAGTTTTTTGAACAAGATCATCGGGTTGAATTTTCTGTAAAAATAAGCATCATCGATGGTGCAGGTGACGTGTATTCGCTTCGCAGAAAGAAGCTTTTTGGCAATATAAATTGGATGTATTTTCCCCTAAGGGCCTAAATGAAAGGGTGGCAGATATCGAGTTGGATTTGTTTGCTTGTGGGAGCGCTTAATCCTTCTACCTTTGCACTTATCTCCCGAGGGAGTGGAAGGAGATGCTGGCCGGTTAACTTCGTGCACTTTGCACGTCGTGTTGGGGTGGAATTCCCCATCGGGCTATTCGGGACTTAGCAAATTAAGCAAATCCTTGGAGGGTTACTGGCTGGCGTCTCTTTTTCTGTTCCCTTGGAAATTAGGATTCTGCTACGGAGGACACTCTCAATCCCATGTGGGTAAAGAAACCAAAAAGATAGGCTATATTATTATTATTGTAACTCTATGGTTTGGAAGGTGTAGTATTTTATTCTTGTTTTTATCTTAAGGCCTGGTTTGCGCTGGGTCTTTTGGGTCTGTCGGGGTCGTGCGGGGGGACCCGAGAGACAGAGACTTAAACTCCAGTTCTTTGTCTTTCGGGTTTTTTTGCGCTGCCCTGGTGGCCCGGGGGACCCAGTGTGAATCAGGCCTATTTTTCTGTTAATTTTGTTTACGTTGTAATGTATTTTATGTTCATAATTCGAGTTGTATCAAGGGTATTCTAATTTTGATTTTATGGAAATTTTATGTTAATTTTAATTTTGTTTACAACGTATAAAACCTGGCTTGTCCCCAATTGTAAGTAAACTGACGAAGATTTCAAATCGAAACGTTTTTAGCAAAATTGCAGTTGTGTTTCTTTATTTTAATTTTCTGTTATTTTTAGATGGTGCTTTTTGTTTCTTTATAATAATAATAATAATAATAATAATAATAATAATAATAATAATAATAATAATAATAATAATAATAATGATAATAATAATAATAATAATAATTAATAATCATATCATGTCTAGTGAGAAATTCGATGAATTCTTGGAAGGTGGAATTGTCTTCTGGAAAGGAAGCTCTTGCACAAGTTAATATCCGACGAGTAATTTTTCAGGGAGATTCATTCTCTCCCTTGCTGTTTGTCATAGCTTTAATTCCACTTACACTGGTCCTTAGAAAGTGTAAGAACGGTTATAACTTTTCTAGAACGAAGGATAAAATCAACCATTTACTCTACATGGATGATTTGAAGCTTTTTGCAAAAGAAGAAGCAGGCCTTGATGCATTGATTCAAACAGTCAGGGTATTCAGCTCAGATATCGGCATGGAATTTGGGATTGAGAAATGCGCAGTAATGATAATGAAAAGAGGGAAAGTGTCAAATTCAAATGGAGTAAAGCTGCTGGATGACAATTTCATTAAGGCATTAAATGCTGAGGAAGGATACAAATACCTAGGAGTCTTAGAGAGCGATGCAATAATGAAAAATAGTATGAAGGAAAAACTCAGTAAAGAATATTTCCACCGAGTAAGGAAAGTATTGGAAACCAAATTGAACAGCAGGAACCTGGTAAAAGGGATTAACACTTGGGCAGCATCTCTAATGAGGTATTCTGCGCCCTTCCTGGATTGGACAGTAGATGAGTTAAAAACAATAGACAGGAGAACCAGAAAACTTCTCACAATGCACAAAGCTTTCCATCCAAAGGATGACGTTGACAGGTTATATGTGGGAAGAAAGGACGGTGGGAGGGGGCTTATTTCTATCGAAGAGTGTGTTGAGACTTCCGTGCTCGGTTTGAGAGAGTATGTTGAGAACAGTAACGAAAGACTAATAATAAGAGCAGCAAAAGATTGGTATGAACCATCTGAGGAATCTGTTGATGACTTTAAAAAGCGCAGGGCAGCAGAAAGAAAGGAGAGGTGGAAAGAAAAGCCAATGCATGGACAGTTCATAAGACAAACGATGGATATAGCAGATGATGTGTCATGGGCATGGCTCAGAAGTGGAACATTAAAACGAGAAACTGAATCACTGATTACCGCTGCACAAGATCAATGTATCCGCACAAATTACATCGAGGCAAGAATAGATAAAACCCAGGAAAACAGCCTCTGTCGTATGTGTGGACAAAAAGAAGAAACTGTAATGCACATCATTTGTGAATGCACGAAACTTGCACAAAAAGAGTACAAAAAGAGACACGACTCGGTAGGAACAACAATCCATTGGGAATTATGCAAGCAGCTAGAATTCAATCATGCTGATAAGTGGTATGAACACAAACCAGAATCTGTACTTGAAAATGAAAAAAGCCAGTTGTTGTGGGACTTTGAAGTGCAGACGGATCATCATATAGAAGCTAGAAGGCCTGACCTCATAATTGTTGACAAAGAAAAGAAGACATGTCAGATCGTGGATTTTGCAATACCTGGAGATCACAGAGTTGAAATGAAAGAAAGGGAAAAAAGGAGAAATATCAAGATTTGGCAAGAGAATTACAAGTACTATGGAATACGAAAGTAACTGTTACCCCAATAGTGATTGGGGCTTTGGGAACAGTTCCAAAGTCATTAAAAAATAGATTAGACCAAATCGGAATCCGAACAAAAATTGAAACAATGCAGACCACAGCGTTGCTGAACACAGCCAGGATCGTAAGGAAAGTCTTGGAGCTCTAAGGAGGCTTGTTGCTACTGAATCTTCAAGAACAATCCACCAATAACGGTGTGAAATGAACTAATAAATTCGTATTTGCCCTAGTGTCCGAGCTTACAGCTCAGTTAACATAAAAAAATATGTCTACTTGGCCTGCGTTATCCACTACATCCAGTTCATATATACTGTGTGAGACACAGGATCTAGAAGCTATCCAATGTGAACAATGCAATATAGAACTTAATGTAACTGATCATACGAAAGGACCGAGAAAAAAAGATTCACAAGAATAACTTCTTAACCCTGTGCCTCCATATGTAGTTGGCCATAATCAGATTTGAAACCGAGCACCACTGTAATGTGTTCTTCACAATTAACTTATCTACTGACAGTGATCTTAAAACAGTCCAAACATCCTTCTTGATACAACCAAGTGAGCCAAAGCAAAGCACTTTCAGATCTACATTCCAACCCAGCGACTGCAGCAGACTGCACAGCGGCTCATACCGTTCCTGTTTGGTGTTCAGCGCTTGCTCAAAATACAGATCGTAGCAGACAGCCACCTCTAAGATAATGCATTTACGTGACTGATTGTCAATGATAACGATGTCAGGTTTACGATGCGTAATATGCTGCAATTCATCACCATATTCCGTTAATATTGATTCTGCAAGCTTGTTTGCATGAAACTGAAAACCACTTAGACTTCCCGAGATCATCTCAAATATTTTGTCTGCAATTCGATTGTGACGTCTGCTATGAGGGTTGTGAAACTCTCCACAGCCATTCATCAGATGTGCGATACTTTCCGTATGCTGATGGCAAAAGGGGCAAGAAGGGTCATTATCACGATTCTATACATGCTTTGTGAAGTTTGTTGGAAGTAGACTCAACCGTGCTTTTATTGCAAACTTCACCAGTAAATCACTTACTTTCCAGTTGTAAAGTATTGAATGGGAGGATTTCAACTCAACATCAGTCATACAGACAAAGGGGCCTTGAATTGACAATTGCTTTGCTTTTTGCAAATCTCGATTAACTGTCTGATTGAACAGCAACTTCTGAAGTGGGGCACCTTCATCGAAAAATTCACCATTTACAATTACTCCAGCCTTTCCCTGCCTGAACTCAATGGAAACATCTAGCTTTCTAGCATATCTCAGAATATCTGGCCAATCTGATTGACACCCAAATTTGGTACGACTGTTCAAATAGCCGTCTTCACTAATCTCAAACCCAAGAAAATTCATATCGTTATCTGTTGCAGCAACTTTCCGTTTTTCCATATCTAAATTAAGGGATTGACGTGCAATGTTCCTGAACTGTAACTGGGGATGATTCAACATCTTAATGAGAAATGCAACCCTTGTTGACCTATACACATCTGAAACGCGCTTAACTCCAATCCCTCCGTGCTCGCGTGGTAAGAAGACGACGAGCTGTGTTGTTGTCTCATACAAATCATACATATTTCGAGCTGCCTTCACCAAGGACTTATCCATCAACTCTAACTGCTCCTCTGTAAATCTTGTATTGTAAAAATGGTGGAGAATCTTCGCGAGAGCCGAGTTATTTAAAGCACTAGCTTTTAGAGCGAGAGGCAATTTGCAGCTTGTTATTTTCTCCAATAAATCTTTATAACTTTCTATAACTTCATACACCTGCACAGCATCTTCGCCTGAAAGTGAGAGAGACTTTCCAAGATACTTATAACACTTATCACGGGGATAAGCTTCAATGGCATTTCCTTGAATTGACACAGCTGGCTTTTTATCTGCCTTGCCTTTGTACCAGTTATTGCCAGACCTCCTTGCATACATTACTGCACATTTACTAGGTTTCACTTCTAAACCTGCTCTCTCCATGTCAACTTGTCCGATATCAAACATCTCATTTATAATCGTGGCGTCATAATTGACAACAACAACATCATCCGCAAAAGCTTGCAAAGGCAATGGATTAATCCTTCTTTCATCTTCAATACCCCGTCTAATAACAGCCTCTCTTACCATAGGCTTGCATACTCTATCAATCACCAATATGAATAAAAGTGCACTCAAAGGGTCACCTGTCTTTGTTCCTCTGATTATATTGAACTCTCTACTCAATTCATACCCACAAATCACAGAAAACGAAGAGTAACGGTAAAGATCTTCGACCAGGCACCAGCTAGGATCGTAAGGAAAGTCTTGGAGCTCTAAGGAGGCTTGTTGCTACTGAACCTTCAAGAACAATCCACCAATAACAGTGTGAAATGAACTAATGATAATAATAATAATAATAATAATAATAATAATAATGATAATAATAATAATAATAATAATAATAATAATAATAATAATTTATTATTATTATTATTATTATATTATCATTATTATATTATTATTATTATTATTATATAATTTTATCATACCTTCTCTTGTATACTCCCAGTGTATATTCCTTGCAATTTTATCATACCTTCTCTTGTATTATTATTATTATTATTATTATTATTATTATTATTATTATTATTATTATTATTATTATTATTATTATTATTATCATTATTATTATTATCATTATTATTATTATCATTATTATTATTATTATTATTCAATTGTACATTCTCGGGTTAGATGTGTTCCGGTTTACGCTTTGAAAGCAAGTTGCAACAAGCAACTAAAGGTTTCAAAGTCAACTTTCATCTTCTTCAGGTTTCCAACACCTTCCTCAATATTCTCGCTGTTCCTAATAATGCTGTTTTTTGTACATGTCCAGCTCTCAAATTAATCCCAATCTTCTCTATCCATTTATCAAGTTCTTTAGCTACTGCTCCCAGTGAGCCAATAACAACAGGAATGACAGTCACTTTCTTCATGCCCCACATGGTCGCCATTTCTCTTTTCAAGTCCCCATACTTTTCCATTTTTTCTCGCTCTTTCGCTCTTACTCGAGAATCCCACGGCACTGCTACATCAATGATCTTGCATTCCTTTGCGTCTTCATTTACCACCACAATGTCTGGTCTTCGTGCTTCAATTACGTGATCGCACTGGATATTGAAATCCCACAATATCTTGGTATTTCCCCTTCTTGAAACACCCTCCGGTTGATGTTCGTACCACTTATTCGCTCTGTCGATGTCAAGCTCTCCACACAACTCCCAGTGTATATTCCTTGCAATTTTATCATACCTTCTCTTGTATTCTCGCTGGGCTAGCATCTTACATTCGCTCACAATATGGTTGATTGTCTCTCCTTTTTCACCACATAACCTGCACAGAGGTGACTCCAACGTTTTATCAATATGATGTTTCACATAGTTCGTTCTTAATGCCTGATCTTGTGCAGCACAGATCAATGCTTCTGTACCAGCTTTCAAATCACCATATTTGAGCCATCCCCAGGTCTTATCTTTATCAATGTTTTCATCCATGTCTCTAATGTATTGTCCGTGCATTCTTTTCTCTTTCCACGCTTGTTCACTTGCGTTTATCTGCATTCTCTTGAATTCTTCCGGTCTTACGGTCACCTCTGTTTTGATGGTCGCTTTCATGCTTGCTACTCTCAGCATTGGTTCCCTGCTTTGCTTCACATACCAACCCAAGCTGTTCTCTTCAGCCCTGATACATCCTTCGCAACTAATTAGTCTCCTTCCTCCTTTGCGCCTTGGTACATACAACCGTGCAACGTCGCTCTTTGGGTGAAGCGATTTATACATTGTCATCAATTTCCTAGTTTTTCTATCCATCCATTCAAGTTCTTCCCTTGTCCATTTCAGCAAACCAGCTCCATATCTTAAGAGAGAAATCGCCCACACATTTATTGCCTTTATTAAATTGCTTCCATTCAATTTCGACTTCACTATCAATCTTGTCCTTCTCAGATATTCATACTTAAATTTGTCTTTCATTTCTTTTTCCTTGATATTGTCTAATTCCAATATCCCAAGGTACTTTTAGCCACTCTTCTCTACTTCCTTAATTGTCTCACCATTTGGCAATACTATACCATCTGTCTTGCTTAATTTTCCTCTTTTTTTAATCACTACACCACACTTCTTTATCCCGAATTCCATTCCTATATCTTTACTGATCACTTGCACTGTCTTCACCAAGCTGTCAATCTCCCTTTCGTTTTTCCCAAATAGTTTCAAATCATCCATAAACAGTAGATGGTTCACCTTCAAATTTCCCTCTTTGATAACATAACCTGCCTTTATCTTTCGCAGAACTTTAGTTAATGGTATCATGCAAATTACAAATAACAATGGTGACAGGCTATCACCTTGAAATATTCCCCTTCTGATGTCAACCCTTCCAAGATTCTCCCCACATGATGTTAGCTCCGTTGCCCAATTTTTCATGGTATTTCTAGGAATTTCTTGATGTCCTCAGAAATTTGGCTCAGCTCTAAGCATTCCAAAATCCACGAGTGGGGAACTAGGTCATATGCCTTGCGGTAGTCTACCCATGCCATGGCTAAATTTTTATGTCCTTTTGCAGTCCTGCAAGATCATTTTGTCTATGAGGAGTTGATCTTTCGTTCCTCTGCTTTTCCTTCTACATCCTTTCTGTTCTTTCGGCAATATGTTGTTTCTTTCTAGGTACTCATACATACTCTCAGCTATTACTCCAGTCAACAGTTTTCACATCAGTGGCAAACAAGATATAGGTCTGTAATTTTCAACTGCGTTACGCTTTGAATGATCTTTCTGGCACAAAACAGTTCTTCCACTAGTCATCCAGCTTGGTACAGGTATCCTGTTATTTATCATATCATCCATTTGACTTGCAATTCTATCATGTAATGACGTCAGTTTCTTTATCCAATAACCCTGAACGCCGTCAGGGCCTGGGGCCTTCCAGTTTGGTATCTTTTTGCACTGTTGTCTGATCAAATTTTCTGTGATTACTATGTTTTCCTGCTGTTCACCTTGTTGTTTTTCTCTCAGGTCATTTAACCATTCAGCATTTGTATTATGATGTTTTTCATTGCCCCAGATGTCTTTCCAAAATGCTGTACTTTGCTGGGCATCGGGTTTCACTTCTTGTTTTCGATTCTCTCCATTAAGATCTTGGTAAACCTTTTTCTGGTCGTAGCGGAACATTCTATTTTGCTTATATTGTTCTATCCGTTGTTCATACCTCCTGATCTTAGCTGCCTTTGCACTAAGCCTTTGCCTGAGTTCCTCTATTACAGTATTTAATCCTTTTTTCTTTATGTGATACTTCTGTTCCAGGCTGTTATATTTCTCCTTCTTTCTTATTTCGTTTCTTTTGTGTCTCTCCAAGATGTTGATATGTTTTCTTATTTCATGTATTTTCTCTCTTATTCTTCTTTTCCAGAACGGTTCCGTATTTCTCTCTGGTCTGTTATCTTTGGCCTTAAGTCCCACTTTCTGTCCCACATACGTAGCCACATCATTATTATTATTATTATTATGAATTGTTACTTTCTTTTGATTTCGGCTGTATACAATCTAGCTGCCGGGGATCATCCCGATACCTGAGGCAGCAAGAGGGTTTGTTATTTGCATGCTAACATTGATATGCACTTCAGCGTTACAGTTATTTGCTGTTCAGATCTTTAGATTGACAGTGCTTTGCGAAGAAGGTGGGTAGTACTTGTAAGTACTATTTTTTGTATTTCTTGCAAGTTTGGTTCTCCAGGGATTGCATTAAGATGATTTTGGATTCCCTTTTTCACCATCCCAAGTGCGCCAACTACGACAGGTACAATAGTTGTTTTAAGGTGCCACATCCGTTCTATCTCAATTTGAAGGTCTTTGTACTTTGATAACTTGTCAAATTCTTTGACAGAAATATTTCGATCTGTAGGAATTGTCATATCGATGAGGAGGCATGTTTTGCTCTTGTGGTCTTTGATGACTATATCTGGTCGGTTGGCTTGGATAGCTCTGTCCGTGTTTATTGGAAAGTCCCATAGTATCGTTGTGTTTTCTCCTTCTACTACTGGGGGAGTTTTATGTTCATACCATTTTTCAGCGTGCGGAGTGTTATAATGCTTGCAGATTTTCCAGTGTAAGTATTGTCCCACTCGATCATGCCTATTCTTATATTCATTTGGTGTAAGAACAGAGCATCCTGACACTAGGTGATCTATTGTTTCATCATATTGATCACAAAATCGACATTTAGGGTCAGCCCGTTTTTCGCTATTTTGGATTGGTAATTTCTGGTGAACAAGCTTTGGTCTTGCGCAGCCATTATAAAGCCTTCCGTTTCAGCCTTCAGACCCGTTCCTCGCAACCATTGATGTGTTTTGTCTTGATCGACATCAGCTTGTTGACTACGTTTTGGATACTGACCGTAAAGAGGTTTGCTTTCCCATTTTTCTTTTATTTTCTTCAGTCCTTCTTGTTTGGCTTTCTTCTTTAGGTTCTTAGCTTGTAGTGTACAAGGTAATTCTTCGTTTATTGTTGCTTCGATGTTTAGTTCAGAAGCAAACTTATTACTTTCTTTCTTGATTGAATGCATTTTTTTCCCTTGCTCATGGATATTTACTAACTGTAGCATCCAGTCCGTGGATGTTTCAAGGTATTTCTGTAAGCCAATTGTTGTCGTTTTCAAGCTTAGTTCTAATTGTATCATCCCCCTGCCCCCTTCCTTCCTTGGGATGTATAGTCTGTCTACGTCAGCCTTAGGATGATGCATCCGGTTGCATGTCATGAGTTTCCTGATTTTGACATCGATCTTCTTGATATCAGATATGGTCCAGTTGATTATGTTGAAGCTGTACGTAACTACAGGAATGGCTAACGTGTTTATGGCTTCTATGCGGTTCGCAGAGTTAAGTTCAGTTTTGAGTATTGCACGAACTCTACGATAACATTCTTTCCTTATCTTTTCTTTCATTTGGCTATGTTGGATTCCATCACTTTCATTGACGCCTAGATACTTGTAAAGCTCTTCTTGTTCTAGGTCTTTTATGATTGTGCTTCTGTCCAGTTCTAGTGATGTTGTTTGTGTTAGCTTGCCTCTTTTAAACGTTGCCTTCGCGCATTTGTCTAGTCCGAATGTCATGCCTATATCATCACTGAATTTCTTTACTGTTAGCAGCATTCCTTCAAGATCTTTGTCATCTTTGGCAAACAACTTCAAGTCATCCATGTAAAAAAGGTGACTGATCTTTCGGTCCTGGATCTTGTAGCCATATCCTGTATTGTTCAGTAATGCAGATAGGGGGACTAGCGCAAGACAAAATATGAGGGGTGATAATGAGTCGCCTTGGAAGATACCGCAATTTTTATCAATTGTGTTTGATCTGAGCGTACCCTTCTCATGTGTTAGTGTAAGATTGGTTTTCCAAAATGACATGTTTGCTCTTAAGAAATTGATTATCACTGGGGAGATCTTATATAGTTCGAGTGCTTTTACTATCCAGTCATGAGGTACACTATCAAAGGCTTTACGATAGTCAATCCAAGCCATACTGAGGTTTCTATGTCTATTTTTACAGTTTTCTATAATCATTCGATTGATTAGGAGTTGGTCTTTACATCCATACGACCCTCTCTTGCATCCTTTTTGCTCTATGGGGAAAAGGTCATTCGATTCTATAAATGTGTAGGTTCGTTCAGTGAGGATTGAGGTGAGCAGCTTGTATGTTGTACTTAAACATGTTATGGGTCTATAGTTCTTTGGTTTGTTTGTTTCTTTAGTTTTGGGAAGCAAGTATGTCAACCCTTCTGATAACCAGTCTGGGGAGTTCTCTGGGTTTCTCACCAACTCAGACAGGAGATTTGCGAGAATATTATGTGTACATGGGAGTGAATGTAACCAGAAGTTTGGTACTTTGTCTACTCCTGCTGACTTCCATTTATGTGATTTCATTAGGGCTTTTTCAACTTCTTCAGTACTTATGTCTATCCATTGTTGTTCTTCAATATGTTCATTACCTTGCTCCATAGTTTCAATCCATTCTGCCGTTTCATTGAATGTTTTATCATTACTCCAGATGTTCTTCCAAAACTCCTCGACCTCTTCAATGGAAGGAATTTCCGCCACCCTTATTGTTTCTTTTCCCACTTCTCTGTAGAACTTCTTGGCATCTGTTTTAAAAACCATATTTTGTCTGTAGAATTTTGATCTTTTTTCGTACCTCCTGATCCTTTGCGCTTTGAGTTGCATTTTTTGCTTTATTGTTTCCTTTACTGATAGAATATTTTCTTTTGTCAGTTGGTATTTCTTAATCATTTTCCTGCATTTCCTCCCTTTAACGTTTATGCCTCTTTGCAGCTCAGTTAGAATAGATAATTCCCCTCGCATTTGCTCTATCTCTCTTTCTATTTTCTCTTTCCATGTTGGTTTCTTTCGCTTGTTCTCTTTTCTTTTCTTTTTGTTTGTGCATTCATCAGTTATTACTTTTGCTGTTGCATAAATAACGTTGTTAAGCTGGTTAATGTTCGGTTCAATCGTCTTTATTATTTCTCTTAGGGCTTGGTTCCCTATTCTTATTTTCACCTGGTTTTTCTTGTTGTTTTGGATCTTTCGAAGGGGCTCTCTGCTGTTGGCTTCGATGTTCTGTGTTACTCCTAGTTCCCTCAGTATATTCTGCCTCATAGTCTCAAGTTCAACACTTTGGAGCTCTGGTGTTATGTCTTCTGGGGCATCAGTTGATTCTTTATCCCTTGCTTCTGTTATCATTTGCTCAGTTCCTACCTCATTCACTTCGTCTGTAATGGTATCTCTATTCTCAAATATCTGTCCAACTATATTATCTGTTGCTAGTGTTGGTGACTGCTCCTTGCCTATACTTATTATATACTTAAATACTTATATACTTATAATATAATATATACTTATATACTTATAATTATAATAATTATATACTTATAATACTTATAATTATAATAATTATATACTTATAATACTTATATATATATACTTATATACTTATTATTATTATTATTATTATTATTATTATTATTATTATTATTATTATTATTATTATTATTATTATTATTATTATTATTATTATTATTATTATTATTATTATTATTATTATTATTATTATTATTATTGTACTCATTCACAGTGTTGTTGTAATTTACTGGTTTGCGTCCTACCAGCAGGCTACTTCCCGTAGCTTTAGCAGGTAGGCTTCTACTGTTCAACTAATCTTTTCTTGATGTTATCTCCTGTTCTTCTACTTTGTGTCCAAAACTTTCCTCAGTATTCTTGCTGATCCCAGAAGGCAGGTTCTTTGCACTACTTCCAAGTGAACATCGCACTTCAGCTGCTCTAGGTAACTTTTGAATCTTTTGGTCACTGAGCCTAACGCTCCGATGATAATTGGAATGATAAAAACTTTGTTGACTTCACCTTTATATACTTTGAATATCTCGTACTTCAGATCACCGTAAGCATCTTTCTTTTCCATTTCTTTTTTCTCAATTCTGGTATCGAAGGGACATGCCACGTCTATTATATAACATGTTTTTGACTTTTTCTCAATGACAACTATATCTGGCCTGTTATGTTCGATTTTAGACTCAGTCTGCATGGAGAAATCCCATAGAAGTTTAACTGCTTCATTTTCTAGTACAGCAATTGTGTTATCTACAAAGTGTTCATAGTTCTTTGATCCGCAAGAAAATCCAAACTTGTGACACAGATGCCAATGTATCACGGCAGCCACCTTATCATGACGCCATTTCTTGTACTCATTTTGTGCCAGCTTTTTACACTCCGAGAGAATGTGGCTTATAGTTTCATCCCTCTCCCCGCACAGCCGACACATTGCAGATCCTTGTCTTTTATCTATCATAACCGATACCCAGTTTGTTCTGAGTGCTTGATCTTGGGCTGCCATGAGCATTCCTTCTGTTTCCTTTTTTAGGTATCCATTGGCCAGCCACTCCCAACTTTCTTTTTCATCTTTAACGTCTTTTGTCTTATTATTATTATTATTATTATCATCATTATTATTATTATTATTATTATTATTATTCTGCTTTTACACGGTATTGATCTAACAACCGGCTAATTGTCTAAATTATGTTTCTCATCGAACCACTACCCGTGGTCTACAGTCCTTGAAACGTTTTCAATCGTAGTTACTTTGCTCGATCTGAAAAACGCATTCGGCGAGGTAGATCACCGTCTAATTACCAAAACGCTTGGTTACCATCATGTACCACAGCACGTCATAGAAGTTATTAATGGTTTATATAATGGTTTTACGACATCTATTGCTACTGGGCATTTTATTACTCCAGAGATTAAGTTTGAAAAAGGTGTACTCCAAGGAGATTGCCTAAGCCCTCTTCTTTTCAACATGGTATTTAATACGTTCATCCAAACCTTAACCAAGAGTGATGAATTCAAGCAGATGAACTATGTCTATCACAAGATTCTTAAGCCAATTAACTGGTTCCAGTTCGCTGACGATGCGGTAGCCGTTACGTCAAACGAATACGAAAACCAAATCCTTTTGAATGTATTTACGAGGTGGTGCAGATGGTCCAATATGATTATCAGAACAGACAAATGTTCCTCTTTCGGAATTTGCAAACGGGGATCTAAGTCAGTTCAGTTCAAATCAAAGCTGTTCATCAATGGGGAGGTCATAAAATCTGTTGAATTAGGTGATAGTTTCCAATGTCTTGGACGTTGGTTCAACTTTGAAATGGACAACCAAAAGCACAAAGAACTATTATTAGAAATGTCTTCTGAGATTATGAACAAAATAGACAGTTTGCCATTACATTCTAAGAACAAAATCTTACTGTATTCGCGCTACTTCATGAGTAAAATATCGTGGCATCTGACGATTGCTGATATAGAACAGACGTGGGTCGTAAATCAATTAGATAGTCTCGCCCATACTTATCTCCGACGATGGCTGGAAATTCCCGCCTCCGGGACATTATCTATAATTATGCTTTCAAAAAGCCAATTTGGCTTGGATATACATGACATCAGTACAAAATTCAAGCAGTGTCAAGTTGTAGTGAGACAATGCCTTAAAAACTCAGAAAACCAAGACATAAACCAATTGTATCATCTCTCCAATGACAAAAGTAAGCAATACGATTCATTCAATTCAACAAGAAATGTCCTTAAATCATTAAGGCAGAATATGTCGGAGAAAGTCAAGAAAGATCTTACCACCCAGGGACTGGTAGCACGCCACGCATGGGATTTGACTTTGACAAGCACAAAATCCATTTGGTGTACGGTACAGAAATACATGCCAAAGAATATATTTAATTTTACCATAAGGTATTTGAATAACACGCTTTCAAATATGAGCAACATGCACATTTGGGGTTACTCTGGAAATAAACTGTGCGTTCTTTGTCATCAAGTCCAAACACTCGGTCATGTTGTTGCTGGTTGTAATGTCTCTCTTGCTGATGGTCGTTATACTTGGAGGCATGACTCAGTACTTCAAGTGATAGCAAACTCGCTGACAAGATTCTGCAGTAATTTGTTTGTGGACTTACCGAGTTTTGCTTCTCCGTGTGTCATAACTGGTGAGCAAGAGAGGCCCGATATTGTCATAGTCCAACAGAAAGCCGTTATGCTATTAGAGCTTACAATAGGTTCTGAAAGTAATATGGAGCTTAATAGCACAAGGAAACGTGAAAAATACAAGGCTCTAGTTGACAGATTAAAGAAATCATATGACGATGTTGTGTATGCCAACATTTCAATGGGTGCCTGCGGTTTTATTGAGAAAGACAGCAAGAAGTTTCTCGACATTATGACAAAACTAAAGATTCCAAAGACAGAAATTCAATATCTAACTAAAAGCATTATTAACGTTTGTATTCGTACTTCCTATTTCATTTTTTGTCGCAGAAATAAAGAATGGACCAAACCCGAACTTTTATCCTTTTGAACAATAATTTTTAGAACTTTTATCACTTTTTATTAGCCTGTGTGAGTATGTAGTTAATGCCCTGTAATGGAGAGTTTACTACATAGCTTAGTTATACTTATTATTCTACTTTGTATGTATTTTAGGATATATGAATGAAAGTTTCCATTATTATTATTATCATCATTATTATTATTATTATTATTATTCTGCTTTTACAAGGTATTGATCTAACAACTGGCTAATTGTCTAAATTATGTTTCTCATCGAACCACTACCCGTGGTCTAGGATGGGAAGCACTTCTGTCCTTCTTCTTATTATTGTCCTTCTGTACAGTACTCCTTTATTCTTTACTTTGTATCGAGGACCTTTCGTAGAATTCGCGCTGTCCCTAGAAGACATGTTTTTTGAATGGCATCAACCCCCAGGTGCAGGTCTACCTTGTCAAGGTTTTTTCTTACATTATTTGTCACACTTCCCAAAGCCCCTATGACGATTGGTAGGATCATGACTTTATCTACTTCTTTGTTCCAACATTTCAAAATTTCGTATTTCAAGTCATTGTAGTATTCTATCTTTTCTTGCTCTTTTTTCTTGATTCTGGTGTCAAACGGGCATGCAACATCAATGATGAGGCACAACTTCTGCTTCTTATCTAGGACCACAATATCTGGCTTGTTATGCTCTATTCTCTTTTCAGTTTGTATAGAAAAATCCCATAACAGCTTAACTTCATCGTTTTCAAGGACTTTCATCTTTGTTTCCACAAAATGCTCATAGTATTTCTCCGTGCATGCAAAACCAAATTTCTTGCAATAGTTCCAATGGATTATTGCGGCAATTTTGTCATGTCTGCACTTCTTGTAATCATTTTGGGCTAACTGTGAGCATTCAGATACAATGTGTGCTACAGTCTCGTCTCGTTCATCGCACATTCTGCATTTGGCTGAACAGTCTTGTTTATCTATCATTTTCTTGATCCAATTTACCCGTAATGCCTGCTCCTGTGCTGCTAGTATTAATCCTTCTGTCTCTTTCTTTAATACCCCTTTCTGTAACCACAGCCAGCTATCCTTGTCATCCCTAACCTCTTTTGTTTCTTTGAAAAACATTGAATGGAGCTTCTTTTCGTCAAAGTTTGCTTTCCGTCTTTTAATGATTTCCTGTTTTTTCCTTTTTGGTTCTACTGACTCTGTAAATAACCCATCTCTCACCACCTCCTTAAGTAGAGTTTCTTCTGTCTGCCCCAGGTAATAGCCAAGACTTACTTTCTCTAATTCTACAACCTCTTCAACACTCTTAAGTCCCCGCCCTCCTTCAGCCCTTTTCCAGTACAAACGGTCCACATCAGATTGGGGGTGCATGCTTCTGTGCATTGTAAACAACTTTCTGGTCTTTCTGTCAATATCCTTCAGTTCATCTTTTCTCCAATCAATGATTCCAGCCCCATATCGTATTAGTGATACTGCCCTTGAATTGATCGCTTGTATTATATTTCCTGCATTCAGTTTGGATCTCAAGATCTTCTTGACTCTACGGAAGTATTCTTGCCTGAGTATGTCCTTCATTTCTGTGCTTTTGATTTTATCATTCTCCAATACTCCAAGGTATTTATAAGCTTCTTCATCTTGCAAGGATTTTATTTTCTGGCCTTCAGGTAGATCTAATCCATCACTATCAGTCAATTTTCCTCTCTTCATCTCCACCATAGCACATTTCTCAATACCGAATGTCATCCCGATGTCACTACTAAATAATAATTATTATTATTATTATTATTATTATTATTATTATTATTATTATTATTATTATTATTATTATTATAATAAAGTAACATTTGTGAATCTGAGCATGAGCGCCCTAGGATTGATATGCAGGGATGATAATGGAAATGGCATAATGCAAGCATTAAAGAGCATTGGACTTTCGGAACTTCAATTAAAAAACATTATTAGAAACATAATAAACATCTGTATCAGGACAACATATTATATATTTTGTAGAAAAGACAAAGACTGGACCAATCCAGAACTTTTAGCATTCTAAAGACGTAAGATTGTTGAAGGCAGTAAGGCTTAACTAGCATGCCCTTTTATGGAGAGTGGTAGTCACGAATAAATTCTTTATACTGTAAGTTTTACATTTTAATTATTCATCTTGTTGTAAGTTTTATTTATGAGAATGAAAGTTTCCATTATCATTATCATTGTTATTATTATTATTATTATTATTATGTTCAATGTTTGTATTCACAAAGCTTGCTGGTATTGCTTTGGTACTACTAGTGCGATTTCGGATAGCTACCCGCGATCTGGGGAATCACACTTCTTTCTCCTTTTCCTTTAATGTCCTAATACCAGACGTAAAATCCTGGCACTACCTAACAAGGCTGTCTTTTGTGCATTTTCCACATTCATCTTGATCCCTATCGCTTCAACGTATGCTTCAAATTGTTTTGAAACAGCTCCTAATTCACCAACAACAACTGGTATGATCTCTACTTTCCTCATGCTCCAGAGTCTCGCTATTTCATCACGCAGTGGTCGATGCTTATCAGTTTTCTCCCTTTCCTTCTCCACAACTCTTACATCCCCTGGAATTGCAACGTCAATTATCTTAGTTAGTTTGCTCTCCTTATCAACTAAGATGAAGTCAGGTTTTTTGGCAATAATTTCCCTATCACATTGGACGACAAAGTCTATTCATTTCTGAGCGACATTTTCTCTCTCAATCAATTGAAATTCCGCCCGTTCGGGGAATTCCGCTGTCTGGAGGGCCGCCTTTCCTAAATCGCTTATTCGAGTGTCACGCGCAACATTCTATTCAATTCAGAGCGACATTTTCCCACGTAAACTATTGTCCGGTCGGAAGGACTGACTGAGTGGAAATCTGCCTTACCAGGTGAGTCAGAGATACATTTCTTTGACGCACCTGGTACTCCAAATTTTTTGTAGTGTATATTTTTTTTTGTTATACTAGATTTATTGTTGTATTTAATTTTTGTAATATGTCGTTCGTAGTGGGAACTCGATGACCTTGTGTCCTTTCTCGCTGCGAACGACATAATTCTTTCTTTTGGCGTATTCTAGTTTAACTGTTGTTGTTGTTGTTGTTGTTGTTGTTGTATATTTTTAATATTTTAGGATGATATAATAAAAAAAAACGACAAAGTCCCAAAGTAATTTTACTTTCTCATTCTCTTCACACCCTTCGGGTTTGTGTTCATACCAATTTTTCGTTTCCTCTAGATCGAACTTTTTACATAATCTCCAATGGATGTACTGGCACACATTGTTGTGGCGTTTCAAGTATTCTTTTTGGGCAAGAACAGTACTAGCCTGAGATCAGGCTCACTCGCAAAAAAATTTAAAAAAATGAAAGAAAAAGAAGAAAAAGTGAGCCTGAGGACACCCTATTCAGAACTGTTTGCAAGAGCACGTAAATTTAGGTGGTCAGCCGTGATTGGTTAAGACGCGTTTTACCTATTGTTATCTAATTTATGCGGGATTTGCGATCTTAAGGATTTTAGCAATGGCGGACAGATCTTTCGTTGCTGTGGGGTCTGCATGACCTTGGTTCATGCAAGCCATGAGTCTTCTTTTCCATTAGCCTCTAGCTGGCCGATCACCGACAGGAGGAAAAGGCAAGATTGCTCCTTCCTCCTGCTGTCTGCTGTCTTCGCTTTGAAATTGTCTTCCATTTTGGTTGTCGAGAAATTTTTGACGTTAGAGCTAGAGATGGATAGCGACCAAGATTTCGATATTATCAGCGCTCCTTATTGGAACAGATGGGACGAGCTTCATTCATGTACCAGATACTCTCAGCTGTTCATTTCTTGAGAAAGAATCCTTAGTTGCATGGTTGCATCAGCTTCGACTGGTTGTGTTTCGACTAGAAGAATCTTGAGTAAATGACAGTTCATCGAGTCGCGGTCCGAAGTTTGTTTACTACTTACTTGTGACCTTTTATGGCGGCCTAAATTCATATGAATTGATGTCTTGCATGACAGTCCAAAAGGCGGTAACGAGAGGCCGTTATTGACGTTATATTTTCAAGAAATTTACCATGAACAGTTGGAGAAAGAAAGGATGAGAGGCAATTGATGCAATTAATTAAAGACTTCTTGAACCTGGAAGAAGCACATGAAATGTTAGAATTGGAAGGGAAGAGACATCGTTGTGATCGAAGGGAAGGGGAGGAGTAGGGAAAGGATACTGGCCACAGCTCATAGACTGAGTTCGCGTTACCATTATGGGTGAAAGACGTCAAGATGCGAACATTTATATTTAGGGAAGAGGCAAATATTGCCATTGGGATGACGTGGTGACAGACCAAGTGCTGGAAGGATGTTTTCAATCATTATGCACTGAAAATGAAGCAGACCTGATGAACTCTATCTTGTATGGCCAAAATTGGATATATAACAATGTTTTCATTGACCAAGCACAAAGAAATGAAATTTGAAAACTCATCTGGTTTTTGTTTTTGATTAAAAGCTAACATTTCTTTAACTTTTATGTTGTATACCGAGGTACAACGTACGATGTCTTCTCTTGATTTCTTGTTTCGATTCTTTCATCAAAATTTTGAGCAAATGAAGGAATCCTTCAAATCATTTCATGATACTGCCATTATTTTTCGATTTTTGCTATCTTCAACTTTTGATATTTGATTTGTGCATATCATTTTGCTGGATTTCACACGGAAACCCATGAAAATAAGCTCTTAAAAACGCAGTTTAAAAAACAAACATGGCGCGAACTCCTCTCAAGACACGAGGACAGCTTTTGCTCATGAGGATTCTGGATACAAAGCAAGCAAAAGCTGTATTAGTCTAGCAGCGTATGAAGCAAGCAACAGCAGCACGAAAAAGAGGTCCATACTGCAAACGAGGTTTGCATAATTATTCATTCCGGAAACAACAATCATGAATAAATCAGTGATAGCTTGCAAGCAGATTTGAATGGTGTGTCTTCAGGCTCTCTTTTCTTTCCCCTCCTTTTGTTTTTTCCGAGAGAGCCTGATCTCAGGCTAGAACAGTACATCCACTAACAATATGAGAGAAGGTTTCATTTCTCTGGTCACACATCTTGCAGAGAGGAGAATCCTGACTTTTATCAATAAAGTGTTTGATGTTGTTTGTTCTTAGTGCTTGTTCTTGGGCACTGCAAATTAATGCTTCGGTGCATCCTTTCAAGTCACTTGACTGAAGCCTTTTCCACGAGTTCTGAAGATCCTTCCCATCCATATCTCGTAGGTACAGTCCATACATTCTTTTTTCCTTCCAGGCATTATGGACTCTCTCTTTCTCACGTTTTTTGTACTCTTTTGGCTCGATAGCATCATCAGTCTTAATAGTACCTTGTCTTTTAACAGCTCTTAAAAGAGGCTCGACCTTGTTTTCAACATACCACCCGAGATTGTTCTCTTTTAACGTGATACTTTTTTTCTAATTCCATGTATTTTCTAGAATTTATCAGCTCCTTTCTCCTCTTTCAAGAATGCTAATATGGCTCCGGATTTCTTTTATCGAGCTTTGAATTCTTCTCTTCCACCACGGAGTCACTCGGGCTTGTTGTTTCTTGTTGTTTCACTTTCAGACCAGCTTCCTTTCCAACAAGGATAGAACAAGCTTTAATCAGATTATTAGTGCTTGTCAAATTGTCAGTCATTATTTTTGGGAGAATCCTATTGATCTTTTGGACCCACTGTTTCAGAATTTTTCTTTCTACACGTTTGAAGCCTACCAGTTCTTCGTCCATATGTTCGTCAATGATCTTATTTAGTTTTTTTAACGTTTCAATTTCCTCATCATTCAAGTCGTCGTTATGCACAACAAAAACTCTATCATCTTCATTCGTACTCACACTAATACCTGCAGACACATCTGCATCTTCCTCAACATCATGGACATCTTCATCAATAGCTTCGTCATTTTCATTGAGGACTCTACGTTTAATTTGTTCTAACTTAAGCTCAGTTAACCATCCATTTACTCTTATCATTCTAGCTTGATCACACAGTCTTTGTTCAGTCACTTCAAGTTGTTGTCTCTCCCTCCATATTGCATGCATACGTTTTCTATAACCCCTAATTGGTTTTCCTTCGTCATGGATTGGTTTACTCAAATAATAACACTCCATGACAGCAATGTTTAACTCTCTACCCCAACCCTTTCGCGCAGTAACATGATGACGACCTGGCCTGCGCTGCTGAGCCGCAGGACACCTGCCGGACGAGGGACCATCACCTGCAGTTCCGGCCCCATTAACGTCGTTGATCTCGATACTTTCGTTTTCCATTTCACTCATTTGAGGTTGGTTTTTCCATGTAACTGGAGGGTTTCCTTCCCGGTGTTTTACTGAGACACCATCACTGGGTTTTCATTTGGAGTTTCCTTCTCCTAGGAAAGCTGCTAACCAAAGCTAAAGATCCAATCCTGACCATTAAGACAGACTAGCCCCCGCCGTACTACACCTTTGCTCAAGGGTGACCTGGAGGTAGTTGTGCCAAAGGGTAACCTCATTATCCCACGTCGAAACTCCACAACCGGATGCAGTTGGGGAGTTTCGACGTGGGATAATGAGGTTATTAATGAGGAATAATGAGGTTATTAACGTGGAATAATGAGGTTATTATTATTATTATCATTATTATTATTATTATTATTATTATCATTATTATTATTATTAATATTATTATTATTATTATTATTATTATTATTATTATTATTATTATTATTATTATTATTATTATTATTATTATTATTATTTTTAATATTATTATTATTATCATAAACTCTGATAACAGGGCAACATTTCGTTTTCAATAGACCGCTGAGTTTGTTTTGATTTGGAGATTGGCCAATCAGATCACGCTATTTTTAAAGATGGCGGCTCGCTGTAAACAAACCAAGCCTCGAAAAAGGGCTAAAGCCCCTCTTTCTTTTCGTGCCACGGATTTGCCGTTTTCGAATATTTTCAAACAATGACAACGAATTTCTTAAAAATGAACTCTGATGCACACTTCCAATGTGCATTTTCTCGATATTCGGCCTCAACCTCGTCCCCAGGGCCTTTTGTCAGATTGGGACGGAGACGAAAAGGCCCTGGCATCGGCTGGTCACCTAAGCAATCTAATTGGCTGTTGCTTTTCACATAAATTACATACAATTCAAATCAATGACTTCCCGGTTTGTCGTTGTGAATGTCAAAATCACTTCCGTTTGTGATCGAAGTTACGAAATTCATTTCTTTCAAAATTAAGAATAAACCAACCTCGTCCCCAGGGCCTTTTATTATGTTAGGACGGAGACGTCCCAATTTGACAAGAGGCACTTGGGACGAGGTTGAGAACAAAACCTTGCAATTCATTGGGCTGGCAAAATTCGTTGTCAAACTTCCTGCGGCATTTTATTACATTTGTTTTGATAAGGAAACTTCCCTGAGACTGAATGAAAGTAATTTAAAAATAACATTTTGATTATTTTCGTGTTACTCGGAGGTGCATGACCGAAGAATAATACTTTGTACAAACAATTTAAGTAACTCTCAACTCGAAATGTATTTGAAATCTGATCAAATGGCAAGCTTCCCTGAAGTCGCATTGAGAAAATATGGAGAACTTACAAACCATCAGTTGATCTTCAATGATCGAATTCAGGGGAGTAACGACCAACACAATATTGCTTGTCGTCTTCGTTGGAAGGATATCGGGCAGAAGCTGGAAGAGGAGGGACTTCCCATAACCAGTTGGCAAAACTGCAATTACATCTGAGCCATCGATCAGACTTTCAAAACACAGCACCTGCGTTGGCTTTAGACAAAAACATTGATCATGATTCGATAGTGCGATTGACAACCTTTGGAAAACTGACAGAAACTTTGGCTGTCTGCTGCTACCTGTCCCCGCCATGATACAGCGGGTATAGCAGCAGTGTAGCTGTGGCCTAAAATCTTGCATACATTATAATTTCAATAATTTATGACACCCACTGAGAGAGGGTGTTTTGATGGTCATGTGACCAGCCGATGCCAGGGCCTTTTCGTCTCCGTCCCAATATGACAAAAGGCCCTGGGGACGAGGTTGATTCGGCCTAAAACAAGATTAACAGGGTTTTGAAAATAGCGAAAAAATCGCATGGTTTCGGACTGTGCCCTTTCTATTGCATTTGGAAGAAATTCCAGGAAAATTACTTGGAAATCAAAACATATCCAAAAAGATCGTTTCACATGTCATACGACTTTGAAATTGACAACTAAAAATTTACTTTTTTTAATCAACTTGTGAAGGAGTCTACAAAAGGTCAAATAGCTTGTAACTACATGTGGAAACAGGGAATCTTTATCTAACATTTTGTAAAAAATGTTTGGACATACGAACGAATCCTAATAAAGATTTAAAAAATAAAAGAAAAAGAGAGAAGAAATTTCCTCTCTCTTTTTCTTTTTTTGGGCTTTGATGCCCAGGGTAGTTTGGACAAGGGGACTGGAGATCTTTTTGCTTCAAGAATCAAAGTGCGTTTTTCATTCTTCGCAGGTAGGTAGGTAGGTAGGTAGGTAGGTAATCATATTTAACGTGGCTAGCCTACGAAAGTCTGAGAGAGACTTATTTCCAGCAGGGGCAGATGTTTTACCATCAACCCGCCGCAGCTACCAGATTTCCCTTACATGGCTCTGGTCGACATGGGCTAGAGTTACGGACAGCGACCAAACTGTCCAGCATGGGATTCGAACCGTTCAGAGACCTTTGGTTTATGAGTTAGTCGCCTTAACCATTCGGCCACACGCAAACCTCCTTACTCTTCAGCTCAGCTCTTCTCAGAAGAGAAATTTAGCATGTTTTGGCGGGAAGTTTTGGCGGGAAGTTTTGGCGGGAAAATCTGAGCTCTTACGCCAACTAAATTTTGGCCCAATATTGCCGGGAGAGTATGCCTGTGTTTACGGAGTAAGTTGCTGAGATGCCTAAAAAATTTTCACAGAAATATGGGAATCTGAAATTTGGTAAAGAATGATACTGAAACGTATATTGTTGATCGAGTGGCCTTCAACAACACCTGAAAATGTTTTGAAAAACTTGGCAAGAGATAAAAGTCAAAGTTAAGGAGGGTAATTGAAAGACTGGAGAAAATATGTTTTTCGTTCATTGAGATTAGCTTACATAAATGAGAATTCACCAGGGTGCTCCCCAAAGTAAAACTGAAAGTGTTTTGTTGGAGGTAAATATTTTATATCTTGAAGAAGTTTTGGAAGTGATGTGACTTACACTTGACCTCATTTCCAGCTTTTTTATCAGTTTCCTTCCCTGCACGTTCATTCAGTTGAGTCCATAATGGACTTTCCCATGGACTTCGCAAGTCCGAGACCATAGTGACTGGAAGATTCCATTTATAACCCAAACCGGAGAACACTACACGTATTTTTTTATAAGAAACTGCTAAAAAGAAACTCAACTTTCAGATCGCCAAAAATATTGAGAAACTCCAGTATTGGGAAAATATTACTTAAGAAGCTACTTATTTCCACAAAGGAAATCCCAAGCATATTTTACTCTATTTTCACATCTTTCCCGTATCATATTTCTTGAAAGGTACTCGAATAAAATCTAACATTGGTAAGGCCTCAAACAACTTTGTTTTGGAACGTTCAGGAGGGAACAGGTAATGAACATGGAGAATGTTGTGGAACCTTAAGACACTCGTAAAAAAACCCCTGAGTACTGAAATCTGATAATTTTAAGAAACTTTCAGTACTGGCTCCAATTCTTAGTTTCTTATAAAAAATACGTGTATTTTGACCGAGGAAACCTTGGCATGTTTTTGCTTTATTTTTACTTGTTTCCTGTATCATATTGCTCGAAAGTTACTTTCAGTGGTCTCAAAACATTGGAAAAGCTTCAAAAAGCCTTGTTTTGAAATATTCATGAGGGCAGAGGCAGTGAACATGCAGATCGTTATGAAACCTTTAATAAACTCGTAAGAAAGTTCGAGTATTCAAAATTTTGACACTTGTAAGAAACTTTCAGTACTGGCCCAAATTCTTAGCTTCTTACAAAAAAATACGTGTATTTCCTCATAAAACATTTGAGCAAGGTAAATGTAGAACTTACCTGTCCTTCTTTTCGACATCAGACTGCATGATCCGTTACAGTTATAGGACTATGGAAGTTGTGGAGCAAAACCTGCTCTCATCTCACTCTCAGATTTTCTAAATTTCAAGAAAAATGTCTTAAATCTGAAAAGAGTGTGACAAAGGCGGATGCGATTTGATGAGTCCTGCCCGCATAATTTTTCATGGTAGTGGCCAAAAGGTCACTCATTTCACACAGAATGCATCTTGCCAGCAATCAGCTAGTGCAGCTAGTCCCCTATTATTCGTTTCGAATTCTTGGGTTCTTGATGTCCGAGAGAGATGGAAACGATGATAATGAGGGCAAACTCCTTGGTTTTAATCTGGCTCCGAAACTCCCAAAGAGAATGAAGACGACGATATCTTGATAGGAGAGCACGGTGATAATAGCGATGAAACAGTGCCAGATGAATTTGATGAGTCAGAGACAACAGACGATAAAGGGTGCTGGTGGACAGAACCTTGAGATGCTGCCAAGTGCTATCCTGATCCGTCAGAGCGATCGTTGTAACAATTAGCCGTCTTCAGTTTAGATTCGAAACTTTGTTTTAATGAAACGTTGATGTTGCAAGCGCTTGCCATCGTCTCAAATGTCCAAATAATTTGATTCTATGACTGTTAACATAAAATCGCAACAGGCCCGCTTCCTGCCTACACTTCTGATAGACCAAACAATCAACCCATTTGACATCATTTTAACTCAAAAAGACTAGAGATCTACTTTTATTTGTCCATTTCAAAGTGAACTGACTTGTAAAATAATCTTTTCGGACATGTTTTGATTTCCAAGTAATTTTCCTGGAATTTCTTCCAACTGTAATAGAAAGGGCACAGCCTGAAACCATGCGATTTTTTCGTTATTTTCAAAACCCTGTTAATCTTGATTTAGGCCGAATATCGAGAAAATGCACATTGGAAGTGTGCATCAGAGTTCATTTTTAAGAAATTCGTTGTCATTGTTTGAAAATATTCGAAAATGGCAAATCCGTGGCACAAAAAGAAAGAGGGGTTTTAGCCCTTTTTCGAGGCTTGGTTTGTTTACAGCGAGCCGCCATCTTTAAAAATAGCGTGATCTGATTGGTCAATCTCCAAATCAAAACAAACTCAGCGGTCTATTGAAAACGAAATGTTGCCCTGTTAACTCTGATATGATTTGACTAACGAGAGCTAACTAAGATGTCTCAACGTCAAATGTTTGTCCAGCATACTCATAACATCAACTTCCAGTCTGTCCGTGAATCCATTTACGTCGGTTTCGCCATATCATGTTTCCACATATCATGTTGGATACACTGCACCATTTCATTGTAGACTTTGCCTCCTCACTCGACAGTCCTAATCCCCTTAGGTTCTTTCTTACGTCTTCGTGAACAGTTCCAAGCGATCGAAAGCACAATATTCTTATAGTTGTCTTCATCCCATTCCGATTCAATATGTTTTTGAGTTGTTGGTACTTCCTAGCTTTACTTTCATATGACTCTGACATGTGCAAATCGAAGCATACAATTACTTCTATGATTTCACATTCTTTTTCGTTAGACTTTATCTCTAGCAAATCAGGCTTCCGGTTATTGATTTGCTGCAGTTCTGTTCGTAAATGTGGAAATGCTGTTTCTGCCATCCTGTTAACAAACTTGACTGACGTTTCACTGTACCGACGAATCTTTTGATAGATGGCTTCTACTATCCTATCGTGTCGTTTTGAGTAAAGATCTTTAAATGTGTTCCAAGAGTTCATTAAATGGGCTACCGACTCTGTGTGATGGTTACACAACGAGCATTTTTTTCGTGATCTTTATTCCAAAAATTGATCAACTGGTTGCAGGGTATTTGGTTCATCCTTGCTCGTAACACAAATTTTACTAAACTATCTGAAAGCTTCCAACCGTATTATATTTGATGTGATATTTTCTGATCAATGGCGTCAATTCCTATGAATTTCCCTTGAAACCTGAGTTCTGAGCACTTTGCTACATCAAGTTTTTCCAATTCTCCCTCGATCTCCTGCTTCAGATTTGTATGACTAAGTTTTTTTTCCATTCACAACAACTTTCGCCAAATTATCCTCGTATATGACACATCCTTTCAACTTATTCACTTGGAGAAGAAGATCTGGCCAACCTGAATTTCCACCGTAGGTTTTGTTTTTCACCAGTCTGTCGTTACCATCTAATTCATAGCCTAAAAAGTTCTTTTCACAGTTTGTAGCTCTTACATAGACTGACGACGTGATTCCTTGTATTCGTTTAACATTTATAATCTGATGTTTTAATTTCACTCATACAAAGGACTCACGACCAAACAGATTCGAAACAGGGACTAAAATCTTACGAAAAATCAGAAGAAACTTAGAACATCTTCCATCCTACGAACGTCGAAAGAAAATTCGAACGTCTCTTCGAACGTCACTTCGAACGTTGCTTCGCTTCGAGAAGTCGAACTTTGAACTAATGAGCCAACCAGATGCTCAAAATAGGCACGTGGGTTGACCATATTAAGAAAGTAGCGACCTGATTGGTCGCGCCGTGAAGACGGCGGACTTGGCCTAATTAGTCCCTGTATTGAAGCGTAAGGACGTATTTCCCTCAACTGAAGCGATCACAACAACAACAACGAGCGTAAGTTAGAAGGACTTATGTAATGTAGTCTAGCTCTTACACCCCGGGCTCTCATACCCAAACTTAACGATTCTCTTGCTATATACTTTATATTTTCTTCTTCGTGGTCTAGAATGTTGACTAGATTTGAGATTCGTGTAGCTCTGTAAACGTTGGATGGCTTTTTTATACCAAGACCCCCTTGTAGCCTGCCAATGAAAAACACTTTATAATAATGATAATAATAATAACAATAATAATAATAATAATAATAACAATGATAATAATAGTAGTAATAATAATAATAATAATGATAATAATAATAATAATATGTTAACAAAAACCACCATCAAAAATAAACAGAAAAAAGAATATAAAAACACAGCTGTTTATAAAATACGTTTCGATGATAAAATCTTCTTCAGTTAAACTAAACCAGAGGACAGCCGAGTATTTATACATGTTGAAAACCCTATTTACAAGACAATGTCTTTACAAAACCTAAGCTAAAATTATTCCAAAATGATATTGCTAACAATGAAAAAGCATTAACTCGCACAAAATTTAAAAGAAGATGTTTGAAACTGGCTCACACTGGGCCCCCCGGGGCCGCCAAGACCGCGCAGAAAGAACCACAAGACAAAGAGCCAAAGTCTCAGTGTTTTGTCTCTCGGGTCCCCCCGCACGAACCCAACGACCCGAAAGACCCAGCGCGAACCAAGTCTCAAAGTATTTTAAAGTTTTTATGACTCCCATCCCAGTAAACAACCATATTGAAATCCATGCGTGGCACCGTTTATTAATGCACTTAGGACTGGAAACTCTTCTGTTGTTGGAGTCAAGACCTTTAAGAAAGAACACCCGCCCAATAATAATAATAATGATAATAATAATGATAATAATGATAATAATAATAATAATAATGATAATGATAATAATAATAATAATAATATAAAAACAAGACTGTTTTTAAAAGCTAACGTTTCGATTAAAAATCTTCTTCGGAGTAAAACTTCACTGGGACAGCCGAGAATTTATACAAGTTGTTTACAGATTGTTTACAGATAAAAATATACATGACAAGTCTATTTACAAATTAAAGATATGCCAATTTAATAATAATAATAATAATAATAATAATGATAATAATAATAATAATAATAATAATAATAATAATGATAATAATAACTAATACTTGACCAAGATGCTAAGCAAAATAACTGCTTAAAAAACTGGTGTGTTGCCGTATTCCCAGAAATGTATCTGCTAAAGTCCGTTTTCTACTAATGACTACTGTCCCAATAACTTTAATTCTGCTCCTCCAGATATAGTTTCCTCCAATTATACACGATATTGAACACCATTTCATCACATTCTTTATATTTCCTTTACTTTGGGAGAAATTTCTCAATCATTTCCATACGTCACTTTTTACACACCCAAGCGAACCAAAACAAAGAACAACCAGCTGCAATCAGAATCCATTTCTCTCCAGATAATCACATAACTACTTATACCCTCTAACTTTCTCTTGATAAGCATTTTCCAAATATAAATCATAACAAACAGTTATTTCCACAATTGTGCACTGCCTCTGTACACGATCAAGAATGACTATGTCTGGCTTACGATGAACAATCTGCTTAATTTCTTCTTTAAATTCAGGGAATATTGTTTCTGTCAACAAGTTGGATGAAATTCTTGCCCGTGGCTTGTTTTCCTTTATGAATTGTGCAATCTTATTCACAATTCGATCATGGCGACGTGAATAGAAATTCTTAAACTCGTTGCACCCGTTTAATAGGTGAGCGACGGACTCAGTATGTCTGTGACAGAACGGGCATTCTGGATTGCGATCTCCATTCCACAGGTGGAGGGTAAAATTGGTGGGAAGAATACTAAGTCTCGCTTTGATTGTAAAAATCACGAGGGCATCATCAACTTTCCAATTATAAGAGATCGAGTGTGACGATTTAATATGAACATTTTCAAGATTGAGATAACATCCTTCCACAGTTAATTCCTTTGAAGCTTCGATATCCCTTTCGACACAAAGCTGATACAGCTTCTTTTGAAGCTCACACTGATTGTCACACCATGTTCCTTTGATAAGAGCCATCGCCTTGTCATTTACATACTTAATATCAACGTTCAAGCTTCTTGCATATCTTACCATATCTGGCCAGTCGGACTGACAACCGAAATTTGTGTTACAAGCTAAGAAACCATCATCAGTTAATTCATATCCAAGGAGATTATTTGCACCATCCGTTGGCCTAACTCCTCTTTTTTTCATGTCTAACTCGAGAGATGACCTCGCAATGTGCCTAAAATGCATGACGTCATGATTTAGCATTTTGATAAGAAAGGCTAAACGTGTTGATCTATAGACATCAGAAATTTGCTTAATGCCCAGACCACCATTTTCTCGGGGGAGGATTATCACAATACATATTGTGGACTTGTAGCGGGAAAATAATTCTCGAACTGCATCAGTTACTATATTGTCCAGCTGGTCTTACTGCTTCACACTCAGTCTTGAATTATAGAAATGGTGCAATATTTTTGCAAGAGCAAAATTGTTCATAGCACTTCCCTTTAGAGCTAAGGGTAAATCAGAAGCTTTGATTTTCGTTACCAGATCTTTATACGTGTAAACTACGTCTCTTATTTGTTTTGCATCTTCTCCGACAATTGACATTGATTTACCGAGGTATTTGTATGGCTTATCACGTTGATACACAGGTAGTCTGTTAGACTTAATTTCTACTTCAGGGGTAGCATTTTCTTTGCCCTTGTACCAATTGTTTCCTGAGCGACGGCCATGGGATGCAGCACACTTCTCATGCTTAACCTGCAGACCAGCTTCGTCAATTTTTGATTCAGCCGCCCCAATCATACTCTTCACCACACTTAGATTATTAGCAGCTAATACAATATCATCAGCAAACGCTTGAACTGGCATTGGATTCAAATATATCTCATCCCTTATATTCCTTTCTAGGACTGCAGCAGTTACCATAGGCTTACAGACGCGATCAATAACCATGATGAATAGCAGAGCAATCAAGGGGTCACATGTTTTGGTACCCCTTACGATGTAAAACCTTTTAGACATCTTATGGCCACAAATTACTTCAAATGATGAATTCTTGTAAAGATTTTCAATAGTGCAGCAATACATCAATGGGACTCCAAAATCTTTCAGGGTTTCAAATATAAAGTCATGTCTAACACTGCCAAATGCATCCGCAAAATCGATGAATACCAAATATAATCTTGTGCTCTGGTGTCTAAAGTCGTCAATTGATGTCTTCAAAGTGTAAATTAATTCTTGGCGATCGCGTTTGCATAAAAATGCACGTTGCCAAAAGGCCACTTCTGTTGCAATATAGGGCAATAATCTACCACACAAAGCCTCAGAGAAAATTTTATATGAAACTGGCAAAAGAGAGATGTCCCGCAAGGTTGACAAATCATTAGCAATGAAATTCTTTTTTGGTATGCGTTGAATAGCAGAATGTTTCCAGAGATCTGATAACTTCAGATTTTTTAGTGATATGTTGAATATATCAACTAAAGTGTCCCTATGACCATCCCAGACTGCCTTGACGTCTTCGTAAGAAACACCATCAATTCCACACGTCTTCCCGTTCGGACAACACTTGACGATTGCTTCAATTTCCTCATGCTGAAAAAGCTCCTCATCAGCTACCACTACGCTGGATCGATCAAAATAATCCACAAAATCTTCAGCTTTCACATATTTGTCGAATGAATCGTAATATTGTTCATTCTAAACAGTTGTTAAGTGAGAAGTATCCCTTGAGGGCCAATAACCATCATGTTTTATTACAGAAATCGCTTTTTTTCGTCTATTCAAACAAAGTTGTGTCAACTTCTCTCTTGGGACCTTAAAATCTTCATTGTTTGTTGACCGTTTTAATGAAAAGAAAGGTCTGATTGTATTTTTTATATAAAAAAGTTGATGTTCAAGATACTCAATTCCATTCAGTTCTTCTCCGTTCAAGTTTGAATTGTCTCGAGGAAACGTATTGGCAATCCTCGTGCAAAACTTTAGGATTGCTTCGCTCCACCTTTGACCGCTGGGCTTGAATCGAAGAAATTTGCCATCTTTGTAAAAAATATCAACTAAAACTTTAATCAACCTGAACCATTGTTCAATGTCACCTTTACAATGAAAATCTGCATAATTAACTTTTGTCGAGGCAATGTGTTTGCGAAAAAGAAATTCCCTCTCCTCAAATTGTTTCCATTCAATAGGAGCCAATTGTTTTCGGAAAAAAGTAAAATCCTCGTAATGTTGAAACTTATGCTTTGGGCCTAAGTGAACGATCTTACCAGAGCGAACAGCGGCTTTGAATAACGCTTTTAACTTTCCAACCAAAGTCATCAATAATCACCAGCAGCTACAGGAACACTCAACGACACATCCCAGGGAACTTGACTTGCATTTACGACGGCAACTACGACGGATTATTGCTTCAAATCACTCTTCAGCAGGAGCCCCGAGGGGCACGTCTACCTCGTCGAATTCATTGAGTAATGATTCGTCCCTGTATTGAAGAGTAAGGACATAAGTCCCTCAACTGAAGCGATCACAACAACAACAACGAGCGTAAGTTAGAGGGACTTATGTAATGTAGTCTAGCTCTTACACCCCGGGCTCTCATATCCAAACTTAACGATTCTCTTGCTATATACCTTATATTTTCTTCTTCGTGGTTTAGCATGTTGACTAGATTTGAGATTCGTGTAGCTCTGTAAACGTTGGATGGCTTTTTTATACCAAGACCCCCTTGTAGCCTGCCAATGAAAAACACTTTATAATAATAATAATAATAATAATAATAATAATAATAATAATAATAATAATAATAATAATAATAATAATGATAATAATAATAATAATAATAATAATAATAATAATAATAATAATAATAATAATAATAATAATAATAATAATAATAATAATAATAATAATGAAAACATGTCATCCCTAAAAGTAACAAGTTACATAAAATACTTTATACAAGATAAAAGTTTTGTATATGCCACTCTCCAAAATGGGCATGACAAAATACATTTTACCGTTGTTAAAGTTCATAACCTTACATCATATCGACAAGTCCTTTAAAATACTAGGAGATCTGGATCTAGCCAGTCTTTGTCTTTCTTGCAAAAAAGATAGTATGTTGATCGAATACAAATATTGATTGCTGTTCTAATTACGATTGTTGCATTTACTTTTGGAACTCCAATACTTGTTAATGTATTTAGTAGATTTTGTCCAGAATCGTTTTTACCGATTAGTCCCAGAGCGCTCATACTCAGATTGACGAAAGTAGCGTTTTTGTATCTGGCGTGCAAGTCTTGAAGCGTTTCATTATAGCTGGTTTGTTTTCTTTCACTGTTCTCCTTTACTTTTGTTATGAATCCACACGTTAATACAACGACGACGACATTTTCCTTGCGGTGTACTAATATCAAATCAGGCCTTTTTAATGATCTTGTTACTGATGTTGGACAAGCATACCCTGGAAGATCAGCATATATCTGAACATCTTTCAAGCCTACAAGTGCTTTTGTGATGTTGGCTAGGATGGAATTATGACGCCATGTGTAACGCCCTTGTTGCAGATGTACTTTACAGCCCGAGACGACGTACATTAGAGACTGGGCATTACTGTTATAAGCCAAGCAAATGTCGCTTGATGCTTTCCCCCACATGGTCATGTTTTTAAGTGTCGGCAGGGTATTGTTCAGATATCGTACTGTGAAGTTGTAAATGTTAGATGGTAGGATGTCTCTGGTCTGTGTCCAAAGATTGTTGAATATATCTGAGCCATGTGACCACATCAGTTTTAGTATTTGTTTGTAAAACAGTTTTCTTCTTATATTTAGCATTTTGTATTTAGTGGTATATTTAGATGTATTTTTTTTCTCCTTTTTTTAGATTTATGTTAAATGCCAGGGGGTAGTCATGACATATTGCTCCTCCTGGTAGCGTCTTTGTAGTGTCGTATAGTAGTTTCGTAGGTAGTGTTATAGGTAAAATTTTATTGTAAATTTTTGCATTGAGTATAAAAAAAAAAAAAAAAAATCAGTTTCACTATGTATCCTTGGTATTCTAGTTCATCTGAAATTCTTGTTATTTGCTTAGATCTAACAGCTTTTGTTACTTCCTTTGAGTTTTCATGGGTGTCATGTTGAATATTTGTTTCAGCTGTTGCTTGATGTAAAAATCATACATCATGATTTGGAGACTTTTTCAGACATTTTCGGCCGGTATTTTGGCATTGAATAAACTTCGTAGACACCTTTATCAAGTCCAAACCGAATCTCTTTTTTGACAAGGTAATTATGCTATCCAACAAGGTACTGCATCCAACTCGCATTACTGACGCCTCCTCAACAATTATTGACAACATATATATTAATAATGCTACTGAAAACAATATTTTTGCAGGCAACATTCTATCTCTAATTTCTGACCATCTTCCACAATTCGCTATAGTGAATGAGAATGCTCCTGACTACAAAACCTCTTCTTATTCTGTCAATGATTACAAAAATTTTGATGAAGCTAAATTCCTTGCAGACTATACGGAAATGGATACCTCCTTTCTAGATGGTGATAGTAAGGACCTAGATGGAAAATTTGACACCTTTCTCCTTGATCTCCATAACCTCGTAAACAAACACTGCCCTAAGAAAAAGCTGAATAAGCGGGCCATGAAGCTTAAGAACAAACCTTGGATCAGCTTCAGAATTCAGAGAATGATGAAAATTAGAGATCGTCTATTTCAACAATTTAAATTAACAAAATCGCCAAATAACCTGGAAGCATATAAGCAATTTCGAAATCGCATTGTCAATGAAATAAGAGAAAGCAAAAAGAACTATTATCATCAATATTTCGATGAAAATAAAAACAACATGAAAAAGCTTTGGAAAGGCATAAAGAGCATAATAAGTATTAAACCTGGAAATTTTGATACTGTTGGATTCCTAAAGGAAGGACATGGTTCCAAAATTGTAGACCCAGTGGAAATAGCTAATGAATTTAACAATTATTTTATCAATGTTGCTAGTAATATCACAAAGAAGATTCCAAGAACACCCAAGTCTCCTTCAGACTATATGTCCAATCCAAATCTGGACTCTTTTTTCATATCCCCTTGCACAGCAGAAGAAATATCTGCTCTTATACTGTCATTGAAAAATGGTAAATCCAGTGGACCAAACAGCATTCCAGTAAAGCTTCTCAAAATTCTTAATTTCCCCCTCTCAAAAAATCTTGCTGTCTTGATAAATGAATCATTCTTGACAGGAACCTTCCCTAAGAAACTAAAAATAGCTAAGGTTATTCCAATCTTTAAGAAAGGACTTGTTTCATGTAAATCTAACTATAGACCAATTTCACTCCTTTCTGTTTTCAGCAAGCTATTTGAAAAATTAATGCACCAGCGCCTGTTCCGGTTTCTTGATGTCTGTGAGGTATTATTTAGCATGCAATTTGGTTTCCGCGCTGGTCACTCAACTGATCATGCACTTATTAGTTTAACAGAAACAATTAAAGCTTCATTGGACAAAAAAAGATTTGGCTGCGGAATCTTCATTGATCTACAAAAGGCTTTTGACACAGTTAATCATGACATACTTCTGAAGAAGTTAGAACATTATGGTATCAGAGGGAATGCTCTAAATTGGTTTAAATCTTACCTTGGTAACCGCAAGCAGTTTGTTTCGATTAATGGCCATTCTTCTTCTCTTGCTAACATATCATGTGGTGTTCCTCAAGGATCAGTCCTAGGGCCACTTCTATTTCTGATTTACATCAATGACCTCCCAGATTCATCACATTTCCTGTCTTTTTTCCTATTTGCTGATGATACCAACATTTACAGTGAATCTGATAATCTTCAGCTACTCACCAAAAAGGTCAACAAAGAACTTAAGAAAGTAAAGCGTTGGCTTGACTCAAACAAGCTTGCACTAAATATTGAAAAGACAAACTGTGTACTCTTTCACTCCCCCTGGAAGAAATTGACTGAACACAATAACCTGAAAATTGGTAAACAGAATATTCAAAGGACTAAGTACGTGAAGTTTCTTGGAGTCCTCATGGATGAACATTTGACTTGGAAGTATCACACAACCGAACTTTGTAAAAAGCTTTCCAAAACTGCTGGCATATTCTTCAAAATACGGCATTATGTCCCCCTGCCTACTCTCATCTCTCTCTACAACTCCCTTTTCTTGCCCTTCCTCAACTACGGTATTTCAGCATGGGGAATGACTTATGAATCCTATTTGGACCCACTATTTAAACTTCAAAAGAAAATTCTTCGGTGTATTAAATTTGAATCTTTCTCTTCTCCTAGCACACCGATTTTCAAGTCTTTGAAATTCTTGAAAATTGAGGATATTTTGCACCTAAATATATTAACGTTTGTTTACAAATCTATTAACAAGCTTTCTCCTTCCTGCTTTCATGATTACTTTCAGCCAAACTCATCTGTTCATAGGATTGGTACTCGCCAGGCCACCAGAGGTGATCTCTTCAAGTCATTTAAAAGCACCATTTTGTATGGTCTTCAAACAATTCAATTTTTTGGTGCAAAACTTTGGAACACTATCCCACTGTTCATACGCGTTGCTTGCTCTGTTGTGGCTTTTCGTTCAAAATTGAAAAGTTATTTCCTTGATTCATATTAACAAATTTGATTTTTTTGGTTTTATGGTTTTTCCCCCACTGAGGTTCATCTGGTTATTGCTTTCTGCCTTGATATTTTGAAAATAACTTTTTTTCTTTTTAGTTTCTGTCTTTTTACGGGGGGGGGGGGGGGCTCTCTCTCGATTAGTTTACCTACTTAGAGAGCTCCTCCTTAATCTATCAATCTTAAATACAATCATGTAAGTAACTTTAATCATTATTTTCAGTATTGTTAGTCTGTAGTTCTTTGTTTTAATTGTAGTAATCATGTATGTTCTTAATTGTAATGTATCTTTTGTTAAATTGTATTTAGGATTGATAGATATTAAAATGAAAATGAAATGAAATGAAAAAAAAATTATGTCAAGTGTTCCGTTGATGGGGATTTCGAGCCATTTTCTTAGGTAGCTGCACGAGATGTTATCAAGATTTTGCTTAACCCACGTCATGCCTAAGTCCGCGACGGTGAGGTCCCAACTGATTTTTGACAATAGATACTTGCCGTATAACTCTATTTTATGCTTTGGGTGTAAGGGTAGTTTATCTATATCAGTGAGTATTTCGCGGCATTTTCTCACAAGGGTACTCTTATGCTCTTCATCATCCATCTGAAAGTTGAAATGTCTGCCAAGGTACGTAAATTGCTCATTTTCGAAAGATTGATGTCCGTAGAACATGATAAAACAAAAATTTTTGATAAATTCGAATTCCTTCCGTGGAAACGGGGGCGATTTCCATGCAGTTTTTGCTGTCAAGGACGGGTCATGCGGGGAACTGGGAACGAATCTCCCTTCAACGTCATACCGGGAATGCAGGTTTCCTTTCAACAAGGGAAGCCGCGCTGACAACAACAGAGAGATCGCCATCGAACGTCGATCGTCTGTACTTTGGAATTGCTGAGTGGTGATGCTTTTTACCAATGATACTTTAATCACATTTTTGGATGGCGACAATGACGTGTAAATTGCAGAAGTAGAGCTTCTGGAAGGGAAGCTGTGGTTGTGCTTCGTGACTGGCATGAAAGAGCTTTAGGCCCACATTTCCGATGTGATGATGGTGGACTGATTCGAGACAAACCATTTGTTGGCTTGCTCTTTTCACCGCTCTTGCTTGAATAATATCTTGGAGCTTGCAACAGAGAGGCGTCTGAAATTGCAGAATGCAACAACAGTTGCTGAGGTTTGTTGTTCTTTCCTAATCGAAATTTTCAAGATTTTATTTTTGTGCTTGAATGATGATATGAATTTTCTACATCTATGACCAAAACTGTGAAACGTTCTCTGCATCAATCGATCCTGTTTGTAGGAGCCTGTGAATCGCCTTGTGAATATATCTCTCAGAGACATGGAACTGAAACATGAGATTTCCTGCAAACAATCATGAAATCTATCTAGCATTTTGTAGGGTCTACTGGGGTGTGATGTAAGCAGGCTAGGGTAAAATGTGTGGTATTGGCTGGTATTGATTGCAAGAGCAGTGAAGCTGGAACTGATAAATCAACATTCACCATATCATGGAAGGTAGTTCAGGTGGTTCAAGCTTGAGGAAAACTCTGCACAAAGATTTAGCATGATTTTGTCCATATTTAAGACCAAACCTACTTTAACCCAGACTTAATCATTTTACCCCAGTAGACCCTGACCATCAAGAGAGAAAATGTAACTTTCCGTTCATATAAATTGTTGGAAATTGTAGCCTCTTGCTTCACCAAGATTGCAAAAAGTAAACATTCATATGTACTAGGAATACTGCAAAATGTAACCTTGAGGATGGAGCATCCCAAGATACCTTCACAGGCAACTATGGTATAAAAAATCCTTGCCCCCTCCATGGTAAGGGTCTTCAAGATAGATTACATGATTTTAGTTTCATTGTGATGGCTATTCATTTCCTTTCAGCCAGCCAGATTAACCGTGTGACAATTTTTTTTCTTTTTTGCAGGTGAATGTGAAGAAAATTAAATTCAACATGTCTGATCCTGCCAAAACAATTTTCAATTGCTATCCACTTCTGGTTCATTTATCCTACAGATTGGCTGCTCATTCATAGTCATTGAACTGGAGAAACTAGCCATGGATGTTTTATGGATTATCTACGGGACATAATTTTTATAAGAAAATTTCATATCAGAAACATAACTCTTAGATTGCTAAGAAAGTTAAAGGGCATATGAAGCGAAAACTTTTATTCAAGTTTTTAAGACTTCAGACATTGCTTTACACGATGGCGTAAAAAGAATTTTTATTTGCAGCCTCTAAAGCTGCAAATTAGCGCTTCAAATTACCCAGGTCAGCCAAAGAATGTGGCGCCACACAAACGCGGTCAGGACGCTGCTTCCCAGACCTCGCAATCCACTTGTGACGTATTGTGTTTATCCCATTGATTTTGTGCGATCGATTTCCTATGCAGTGTCAGGTCAAATGAATGGAATGAAAACGATTTCTTTCATTGAAGAACATACTCCTACCCGAATATTTTCGAATCGAACATACTTGCATACGATTGAGAAATAAAAATAATTGCTCATTCAAAGTTATTCGTAATTCCTTGTCTGCAAATATAATCTTAGATGTCTGTGAATTGAGTGATGCCCAAATCAGTTAAGAAACCACTGCCAAGATTTCGCAACAGCGTCTTAGAATGCAAATGTAGATGAAAAACGAAGTTTACGAGCTTGTTTGTAAAACTTAAATTTGATCCAAAACTAAAACAAATATGATTTAACACCAAACCTACCACGCTGTGGATGGGTCACTTTAACTTCAACCTTGATGAGCTGGCCTATCATAAACAGAACGATTTTCACGGCGGCGTAGCTTTTCCTGTCTCCTCATCGTTGTAGAGTCTTCTGTTTTCTTTTGGAGAAAGTACCCGGTCCTTCTGGAATAGACACGAGAATTTCTAAGCTTGCAATTAAACGCCATCGGCTTGCTCTTTGCTTCACCTTTCGATTACTTCGACTCGAGTTTGCATGAAAGAATAACCACACAAGCACTGACCGAGACGGAACAACACGGAACTAAAGCTCTGCTGTGATGATTTATACTTATACAAAAGAGAGCTGCAAAGATTGACTTTGATTGTGATGCAGTGCCAACGCAACAACATATTCTCTGCACGCCGAAATTAGCAGTAATGAAGTTCTTAGCAAGCATGACAAAAGGATGATGAATAAGAGAATATTTCCATACAGATTGATTTTTATACCTCTTCTTCTGACACAAAATACATTTACAGGAAGATTTGAATTACATTTAGGGGACAGATACAGAAAATTTCCTGAGAGGGGCCCCAAAACTGAGCCTTGCGGTACACCCTTGATTGATTCCTGCCAGGAACTGAATGACCCATTAATCTTAACTCGCTGTTTCCTATTCGAAAGATAGTCATAAACCAGTTTTAGGGCAGATTTACTGAAACCGTAAGCTTCAAGCTTTGAAATGAGTAGTTCGTGATTCAGACAATCAAACGCCTTCGAAAGGTCCATTAGAATTGATTTCGAAAGGTCCATTAGAATTGTTTTGGGACCCAAACTCCTGTTGTTCAGCAACAAACGCAAGAAAGTTAAAATCGGGCAAAACGCGTTTACCCTCAATCAGGGCGATACCCCTCTATAACATTCTTACCGGCTATATCCAAAAGTTACGAAAGAACATTTTCAGGTCAAATTGCTCGTTACATGGAAAATATCTTGTCTCCTTACCTTTGTGCGTATCGTAAAGGCTATAACACCCAGCATGCACTCCTTAGATTGATTGAAAAATGCAGATCTTTCCTAGATATGAAAGGGTTCGCAGGTGCAATTCTAATGGACCTTTCGAAGGTGTTTGATTGTCTGAATCACGAACTACTCATTTCAAAGCTTGAAGCTTACGGTTTCAGTAAATCTGCCCTAAAACTGGTTTATGACTATCTTTCGAATAGGAAACAGCGAGTTAAGATTAATGGGTCATTCAGTTCCTGGCAGGAATCAATCAAGGGTGTACCGCAAGGCTCAGTTTTGGGGCCCCTCTTATTTAATGTATTTATAAACGACCTTTTCTTTTTATGTGCGAAGAATGAGCACATTATGTGATGCGGGAGAGTTTGTATAGGAAGGAAGCGAGCTAGGTAGCTAGGTAGCTAGGTAGCTAGCTAGCTAGGTATCTACGGACGCTTTTCGTGCCAAAAGTGTAACAATAGGTAGGCATACCTAAAATAGTTTGACCATTGAAGTAGTCATCAGAGCTTCAATTAGGCTAGATAATTTTGAACTTTTATCTGGCAACTTGACAGTGACATTTATGATGAAAATTAGCTGTTAACAAAGTTAAGTGAGTGCAGCTCAGAACACTTAGATGGAAAAGACAATCGTTTGCCAACCTGTACTCACTACCATTCACCAGGAATTTGAATGATTCTTCTCACTTGAAATAATATGCAAGTGCAATTGTTTTCCTTCCGGATTCATTAAGCGGTTTTACAAAGCAACTGTTTGAAAATTCCACCACTCCTCCCAGCCTTTACTCTTGAAAAGAGAGGAAATTTATCTGCGGGAGGAGATTGCTAATAAGTTGCTCGACGGGGGCTTAGGCCGCTTTTTGAAGCATGTCAGAGCAAAGAATTGTCTGGAAATTGTATGTTTACTAAAGCCGATATTTTAGGGTAGAAGTTTAGTTCCCCATGTAAACGATGAGTAACTAGCTGAGACAGAAAAAAACAACTGATTTGTCTCACATCCTAACAGTTAACATGATCACTGGAAGCAACGAGTTCACTTTGTGTCGAAGAATTCCATCTGTATACTCCAAACACCCACTTCCAGTTCTCAGATTCATGGCTTTCACCTCGGCTTTCACATTCCAGACTTCTCCCTCGATTATCAAAAGAATATAAAATACAACAGCAACAAACAAGCAGTGTCCTCTTTGACACCACCACTCTATGGAAAACACAGAAATTCATTCTCGCCCCAATATTTTACATCCACCAGAATTCTTCGCACATCCCAATAGGGTCCCTATTTTTTGTGGAAGAGACTGAGGTTTGCAATTATGCTGATGACACGACTATCTATGTATGCGGTCATAAACTAGAACATATTGTATCTAGCCTTAAAATAGATGCTCAGAGGCTCTCTAAGTGGTTTCTCGATAACAGTATGAAACTGAGTCCTGACAAATGTCATCTTTTGGTTTTTGGGGAGAAAAACAATGACGTATCAGTGCAGATTGGTGCAACTACAATAACAGAATCTGTTGAAGAAAAGCTTCTAGGTGTAACGCTGGATAAGAACTTAGATTTCAAGAACCATGTAAGCACACTTTGTAGAAAAGCTGGACAGAAACTGCATGCACTTGCACGTATTTCAAACTATGTGGATGTTGAGAAACTGAGGGTTATGATGAACGCCTTCATCGTTTCCCAGTTTAGCTTCTGTCCACTTGTGTGGATGTTTCACGATGGGTCGGTTAATAAGAAAATAAACAAAATCCACGAGAGAGCTTTGAGAATCGCATACAAAGATAGTTGTTCAAATTTCGAGGAATTATTGACAAAAGCGAATTCAGTAACGATTCACCACAAAAATCTACAGTTGCTTGCTACTGAAATTTTTAAAACTCAAAGGAATCTCAATCCAAGTATTATGAATCAAATCTTTGTGGAGAAAGATACTCCATACACCCTTCGTAGTGGAAGAAATATTTTGGCACCACAACCAAACACGACAGGGTATGGTATTGAAAATGCACGTTTTCTTGGAGCGAAGATATGGCATACATTGTCATCTTCCTTAAAAGAGTCCCACACGTTGAATAGCTTTAAGCTCGACATTAAAAAATGCAAGTTTGAGTGCAACTGTAGATTATGCAAACGATTTGTTCAAAATTTAGGGTTTTTATGATATAAATTATACCGTGTATTTAAGTTTTGGTTGGCGTCAATTAGCCAATTAACTGGCTATACGGGAAGCCAACCTAAAATAAAGTAATTATTATTATTATTATCATCAATAGCGATAACTGCGAATATGCAATCAGTCCAACTGAGAAGTGCGGCGACGGAATAGCTGAGTCGGTAGAGCAACTGCCATGATTGCAGGAAGTTGCGAGTTCGAGACTCGCTCTCGTCATAATTTTTCTTTTTTTTTCTACACGAGTTTATGTATGCATCAAGAAACACTAGGTCGTAAAGTAAATAGCCCGTGTGCGAACTTGGATCAGAGATCTGCCCCTAACACAAACAGGTCTATCTAAATAACAACAGTAATTGGATACGAAACATCTTAAAACACTCATTCATTGTTTAGTTTTTGATACAACTGTTGGAAAGAGTTGAAGAGCAGGAATCTTCCGTCTACTGTTTTTGCAACAAGGGTGCAAATGATATCTGCAAAGACGAAATCGTGACTTAGGTTTACTTTTGCAACATCCCTTGCCTTTGTCAATAAATTTAGATTCTTCTATGTCAAATCAATGCTTGTCTTCACAGCATCAATTTTTTTCCTTTTTTTATGAACCATTGTTCTTGCTCTGAAATACCGAAACTTTACGATGATCTGCTGACGACACTTTTTCCTCTGCCATGGTGGTAATCCTTCTGATTCGATGTGCGCGATCGATATCATTTGCGCCAACTCCACAACCCATATCAGGGAGCGCCGAAGGTGCGGGAGGCGAAACGTCCAGTGAGCCTTACGCCGCGATGTGTGATGCACGTGCGAACGAGTTTGCGCTCTTCCTTGCGAAAGTTTTGAAAATTTTTCACGAGAAGAAAATCACAGCTCTGTGAGAGAAAACGTGGAGCTTCTTTAACAAAGGTACCTGTAAGTATGCGATTCTTTTCACAAACTAGTTTTACTCCTTGCTTTCGCGTTTTTGGCTTAAAAACTTGAATTTTTGATAGATTTACCGAGCGTGCTCTGGGCCTAGGCCAAGCCACAGCCGCAGCTTCTGTGGAGCGCATTTCGAATTACTCAAAGAAAAAATTAAAGAAAATTCTAATTTGATAGTATTTGATAAAATAGACATTCAAGAAGGTATTTGCGAATTTATTTTGTTAGTTATTGTTAGATATGATGTTTAGGGCAGTTTTTTAAAATTGCCGGGGTTGCACCAATTTACAAGGATGGTCCGACTGACGTGGATTCAAACTATCGGCCTATCTCGGTACTGCCAGTAGTCTCGCGCCTGTTTGAGAAGCTGATCTGTGACCAATTCTATTCTTTCCTCAATGAACACCGTCGTCTGTTTTCAAAACAATCAGGATTTCGGACATTTCATTCCGTGCTTACCTGTTTGTTAGGATGTACAAACGATTGGTATCTGAACCTCGATAGGGGACAATATACTTCTGTCACCTTCATTGACTTAAAGAAGGCTTTTGACACTTTTGATCACCAAATATTAATGAGAAAGCTATGTGTTTATGGAGTTGCAGGGAAAGAGTTGAATTGGTTCAGATCTTACTTGCAAAATCGTAAGCAGTGTTGCAAGGTCAATGGACACGTTTCCAGCATGGAGTCAATTAAGTACGGGGTTCCCCAAGGTTCTTGCCTTGGGCCTTTACTATTTCTGATATGTATTAATTATCTTCCCCTCTCACTTAAGTTTGGAGAAGTTAGTATGTATGCAGACGACACCAGCATCTCCTACTCCTCGGACTCTGTTACAAATATTAATGATTCAGTCAATGAAGACTTGGATCACCTTAAGAACTGGTTGGAGAGTAATTGATTGATGGCCAGCCAAGATTTTGGAGCAGAGGGGCAGCAGAAGCATCGTATGAACTATTTGTAGTTATTCTTGCAGCTCTATTCTGGATCTTTTGGAGAGAATTAAGTTTGGTTTCACTACAACAACCCCAAACCGAGCAGCAATAACTGAAATGTGGCTCAACAATTCCTCTATACATTTTCTGCAGATCACCTGATGGAAGAAATTTCTTGGCATGCTTAATAAGACCGAGAGCTCGCAGTGCCTTAGCCTTAACATGTTCAATGTGGCGATCCCATTGGAGTTTGTCATCAATTTGAACTCCCAGATACTTAGTATCGGTTATCATATTGATCTTTTGATCACCTATTTCGAAACTAGGCTTAGCTTCAGTCTGCTTTTCGATTTTCTGAATATTTGGTCTGGAACCAATAATCAAAGACTGTGTTTTTACAACGTTTAGGGACAATTTATTGCCATGTAGCCAGTTCTGTAAATTCACAAGATCCTGGTTTAGATCATCCTGCAATTTAGAAAGGCATCTCGAGGAGTGTGAAATCGCAGTATCATCAGCGTACATGGTGACCTTTCCTTTGTTTAGGCAGAATGGTAGATCATTTATGTAAACAAGGAAGAGAAGTGGGCCAAGACAGGAACCCTGGGGGACACCACAACCTATAGCGTTAATACTAGAAGAGGTGGAATTTACCTTGCAGAACTGCTTTCTCTCATGCAAATAGGAAGTAAACCAGTCAAGGTCTAGTCCACTTATTCCGTATTTTTCTAGCTTCTTTGGTAAGATATCATGATTTACTGTATCAAACGCCTTTTTTAGGTCAATGAAAATCAAACCATTGTACTTGCCCCTATCTATATTCACATACCAGTCATTAGTGCCAGCCATAAGGCTGGTGACGACTGAGTGTAAAGATCGAAAACCAGACTGATGCTTGTATATGAGCCTATTACTATCTAAGTAGTCATACAGTTGATTATAAACTACTTTTTCGAAAGCACGAGACAATACAGGCAACACAAAAATCGGTCTGTAGTTAGAACAATCATCTCTCGCTCCGCTCTTGTAAATAGGGGCAACACGCGCTATTTTCCAATCTGTTGGAAACTTTCCAGAGAACAAAGACAAATTAAAGAGATCGCACAATGAACCAGAGATTAGAGGCAGAGCAATCTTTATAAAAATGCTTGCGATACCATCACAACCAGAGCCGTGCGATGTCTTCATTTTCTTCATAACTTTCGTTACGTCATTCTCTGAAACAGCTTTGAAAGAGAAATTTCTCACAGCGTTACCCAACTCATACTCATTGGATAAAAGCGGGTTGGGTTTTTCTGGAATTTTGTCACTCAGTTTATTTCCAATGGTCTCTTCTGCCTTGTGCTGGCTTTTGTGCTGTTTTGTAGATACTGGTCATTCACGATTTCAACTTGTATTGCTTTTGCATTATGGGCAGGATTAGTGCATTGCAGAACGCTCTTGAACCAAGCTCTGTACGTTTCTTTGGGTTTCATGCTACGAAATAAGGCCATTCCATCAATGATCCATCTGGCGTTCTCTGGTGGCGTTTTTACGAGTTTTCATTTCATTTCATTTAACATTATTTATACACGGAAAAAAACCCTTCAGCAATTAATATAAGGAGAAAACTTACTAACAATCTTAAATCTAAAAAATTTGAAATTCCTAAAAAGCCTAAAATCCTAAATTCCTAATCTGCTGTTGTTCCAGGGAGTCGTGCTTTAAAATGAGTCTAGCCCTTTAAATGCGTTTTTAGCCGTTGTTTAAAATGATTTAAAGTCGGTAGCTCACGAATCGTCGAAGGTGTATCATTCCACACTTTCAGAGATGTATAGTGAAAACTCTTTTTGAAAAACTCTGTCTTGCATCTGGGGATTTGAAGATCTTTGGAATTTCTCGTATTGTACGAAGAAAAACATGATCTAGGCAAGAATTTATCAAACAGGTTTTCAGAACATAATCTGTTTATGATATTGTAGGTCATCACGTTCCTGTCATAACGGATAATGTTTTCTACATTTAGCCAGGAACTAGACCAAAGATCTTTAAGTTTTGCATTCTCTATTATTGACCATGCTCGGGATTGAATCTGTGAATGAATCTGATCCCTTGATCATGTGAGTGAATCTGATCCCTTGATCATGTAATTACGAAGAGCAGCTTGATCTCCTTGTCGCAGTGCACCATCAGGCGTAGCAAGACTGAGAGGTATGGTTGTAATTGGAAAAGAGAATGCTTCAACCATGGATGCAGCCTTGCCAACCAGAAGCCCGAATGCTTGGCGGTCTTCTTTCAATATTGAGACTGCTTTAGGTGTTTTCTTTGGCTTTTCTATGCCAGTTCGTAACTTTAGTTTCTTGATAGGTGAAAACAGACTCTCTTTTCCATCGACAAGACGATTCTTCATAAATTCTTTGAACCTTTCATTTCCAGTTGCAGGGGCATTAAGAACATCGCCAATGACTTTCGCATCCACTTCGGTACCAAGGCATATAACCTTGGCCTGACCATCTGAAAATGGATCAGTCTTGTCGGAGCGAAGCTTTTCTTTGAGAGAATTCACATTCTTACTGTGATTGCTTTTTCCAGAATCTGTAACTTCTTTATGAGTTGATGATGTTTCGATTCTCAACTTCTCTCTCATGGCTGTTCTCAGCTCTGCATGAATGTTCATCGTCTGGATCCATTTGTTCGTAATATCTATGTTTGTGCTATAGCCAGATCTGAATGGGCCAGCTGTACCTCTTGTTTCTCGGTTAAAGTATTCGGTCACCAAATCACCATGAACGGTTGCAAATTTTTCACCAGAATAGTTTGCACCAAATTCTCGACTCCTCAGGTCTTCGTAGGCAGCATGGCTGTTTGACTTGAGATTATTCAGCATCACGTGTTGATAGGACAAATAGCGTGCATAGTTGTGGTGGTCGAAAGCAAACACGAAACGCAGCATGTCTCTCTCTGCTTGTAAATGCTTCTCAAAAGAGTTGTCACGGACTGCTGACACCAATGCTAGCATGGAAGAAACGTCTTGAAGAAATGCAACCGTCATACGTCTTTCTGTTCCTCCATTGGTGCTTGTGATCTCTGCGAAGAGATCTTTGAAGCTCTCCTGTGCTACCTTTTTTTCAACTAGCTTAGATGAGGGATTCTGCCGGAGTGCAACCAAATTTTCGAGAAGCTCTACATCCATTGCTTTGTAATTCTTGGTGATGTTTTCAGCATGAAATTGAACAAGGGCATCAAATGCTTCTTTAAGAACTCGCATTCACCGATAGTAGTGTTTTCCCTGGAATGCTTGGTCGGCAGAACCTGCTGATATTGTTCCAGAGTCTATAAACCAGTCCTTGTAACCCATGCATGTGTGTCGTTTGTAGATCAAACGTTGTCTGACCCTCAGCTGGTGAAATCCACCCATCAGCACGACTATATTCTTGTAATGGTTGCCATGCTTCCAAATAATTTGAACCAGCTTAGAATAGACGTATTCATCAGCATGGGCAAACATGTGACTTGATCCAAGATCATCGATTATGTCATTAAGTGTATCGAGGCAGTTCTTGCACATGGAAAAGTTTGGAGGTTGTGGCATAACAGGCATGTACTCTATCAGAGACTTCTGCTGATTGACAGTTGTGACTGCTCTGTTAAAAGCGGTCCAAGAACCAAGAAGTGGAAGCATCTCTCCATTTTCACTGCTAGGAACTCCATTGGCAAGAGCCCAGAGAACATCTTTCTGTAAGCATTCCACAAGTAGAATACTCTGGTATACTCTGGAATTTCTTGCTGCTCCTGTCGCTCATTTATGCTCAGCTCTTCAGTGAGTGGCCTTTCAAGCATGCTTTCCTCGCCTGCAAGTTAAAAAAAACTTATCAGTTTTTGTTCTAAATTAACTTACCAGACAAAGGTATTCACTAGAAGATGCTCCTCGGTACATTAATGACAGAACATTATACTTTTTGCATCAAATGCTTACAAATGTTACTTATACTTTATCGCAACAGGATGCCCAGACTTATGCAACAAATAAGATGACCATGCACTTGCATGTGATCTTTATGTCATAACGCAAGGTGATATGCGACAGTTTTTCGTTTTCTATTTAACACTTATTCTTTGGTTTACTGTTTTCATGGCAAAAAGAAATACAATTTGCAATACCTGGAAGAAGCGGTTGAAAGAGTGTCCTGTTGGTATCATGCGTTGTCCCAGCACCAGTTATCGTTTCTTGACGGCCATGGTTATTGTCAATTGACGAATGAAGTGCCACTGAATTTGAAAATATCTTATGGCATGGAGGCTGGTTATGTGACCAAAATTCGTTGTATTTAAGTATATCGTTGTACGAAATAGAATTTCCAAGGCGATGGAGATTTTGGGCTGCTTCTTTGCTCCCCGTTAATCGGTGTACAGTGAGACCAAGCATGGCCGTTTTGCATTCTTCTGACGTGAGATAAGAGACTCCCAGTCAAGTACAATTGACCATATCTTGGTAGCTATGTTGTTGGACTCCGTTTTTGCATAGCCATGCTCATTCAGGCTAAAATTAGTGTACATCGTTGCATATATAACGTTGTATAGCTCTGGTATTTCATTTTTTCATTTTATCATATTTAAACACAAAACCCTATCAGCTAAAAAAGAAAAGAGAAACTATACAAATGTCTATTTACATATATATAAAATCTTACAACTTTGCTGGTCTTCCTAGGGATCGTGCTTCGGGAAGGATGCTAATTTTGTAGGAATTCCTTCAATTTCCTTTTGAATATGGTGATAGTGGAACTTGTTCTGATTTCTAATGGGATTTCACTCCACGTCTTTGCCCCAGAATAGAAAAAACTGTTTTTGGAGAATTCTAGGTTCTGCCTTGGAGTATCAATATCTAACTGATTTCTTGTTTGATAACTAGATATTTGAGATCTGGTAACAAGTCTCCCTCTTAAGTTGTCCGGGCAGAGGCCATTAATTATTTTATAGATCATCACGGCCCTGTCAAATTTTATCAAGTTTTGGACTGAAAGCCAATTGCATCTCCACCCATCCTTTAATCTAGAGCCTTCTATTAGCGTTCGTGCTCTAGTTTGCAGACGCTGAAGATGATCAAGCTTTGTGTTTGACAAACTGCCCCATAGTTCATCACTGTATCTCAGATGACTCTCAAGCAGTGCCTTGTACACCTGATCCAATTTTGATTGCGGTAGTATGTTCTTTAATTTCCGCAGGGACGAGAGTGGACCGTTGTCAAAGCTTTCCATCAATGAATCAGCAGGAAGCAGAGGTGGTTCACAGTTACGTTGTCTTACTTTTCCTTTGATGAAGTTTGCAAATTACCGAACAGAATCTTCATCTCTTAAACAGTGACCTTTCAATGTAGCAACGCTGTATTCGCAAGGGTTTATGGAAGACGAATGAACAATGACATATTTGCCAGTAGGAAAGAATCCAATCTCGTCTCCAAATTCTTCAGTCAGCCTCCTCTTCAGTGTGGATGTCGCGGTTACAACAGAATCCCCGCCAGCTTCCTCGCTATACATCTCTACATCACCAAGTAGATGATGGAGTAAAAATGCTTCTTTCTTTCTGATAATCTTTATGCGTACAGTTTGGTAAAAATCTGCCATAACATAAGCCTCTTTCTGGTTTATGCCATCATCCTTTGTCATCCTTTGTAGTTTGACAGGATTAATGGCAAACTTCACGTAGCACGAATGGTGATAATATACATCTATTGCAAAGATATCGAATGACTCCTTGCAAGCGTTCCAGTCTTCGGGCTGCTTCATAGAATCTGTGATTGAGATTAGCAATGAATACTTGTTGCCTTTCCAACGATCTAGACATGGAATTTAGCTGCTCACATCTTCCGAGGCCACCATCATCGTATGATTTGGAATCTTTGGCTGTTTTCTCGCCACAAATAAAACACTCTCTCTTACCTCGTTCTGTAGGTAATCTCTGCAAAGAACGAATCGCAGAGGCAGAGTCTGTTTGTTCCATATTTTGTGTATCTTCTAATGGACCATCCTGTTTAGGGGCATAAGTTTCTTGATATGCAGCCAGCTTTGTTGAAAACTCGATTCGGCAGTTTTTATGCACTTTTCCAAATGGATTTTCAGAATCTTTAACGCGATCGTAAACTTGCTTGAAGAAAAATCTGCTATCGTTAACATCGATATTTATATCTCTCCATTTCTTGGCCAACGCGGTGAAAGCTTTCCATCCTTGGCTTGCAAGACTTTGAGACTTTTCATTTCTTTTAATAATAATATGACACAATAAGCATGTAGTTTCCCCACCTGGATCTAAAGTTAAGAACGATGCTGCTGCCACACTGATTCATAAACCATTTGGATCAAATGAGCAGTTGAACAGATCGATCATTCGGATTCTATGATTTGTCAAAAGACTGGAATGCAAAAAGATCAGTCAAAAACAATATCATTGAAATTTCACAACAACATTTCTACAGCTGTTATTTTAGTTTTAAACGAGTTATTAAGTTATTTTAAACAAGTTAAGTTAGTAAGTTAGTTAGTAAGTTAAGTTATTTTTAAACAATATGTTATAAATCTGCACAGCTGAAACTCATTGAAGAAAAAATGTCCCTAGAATCTCAACAGACGAAAAGGTCTGGCATACTCTACGCAAGAAAAGTAATTTTCCTTGTCGAGTGAATTTTTGATGACGTCATAAGAGAAAATGCTGATGTCAGCAAATCTCGTTTAAACACACATTAAATGAAAGCTTTTCTTATGGCGAGTCTGAATATGTTATTTTCATTTGAAAATAACATACCAGTGAGGAGTTACAGAGGATTTTGTCCGTTTTTTTACCGTTAAATGACGTCATCGATCACGTGACATCTATGCATTTTCAAAAAAGTCACCTGGCAGATTTTGAAAGCCTGAACCCTCCTCTACATGAATCCGTTAGGAAAACAAACATTAGGCTGAATGTCAGATTTTCAGGCTATATGTGCTGTCTAGCTATACTTACATGGACACATTACCTTTAAACATATGAAAAGCTTGAAAACTTTGTTAAAAAGCACAAGTAATAAACATGAAGATTTTTATGGATCCTTTAAGAAACTCATTAACTCAGAGTACTCTAAATCTGATCACCAAGAATTCTCCAGTACTGGCCCAAATTCTTAGTTTCTTACAAAAACATGTGAAGCCCTCTTAACAGAGAAATATTAATGGTTCTCTGGCATAAGGTTTTGGAATATTAAAGATAGACAAACATAGCCAGCCTGTCTGAAGTTGTGGCTAGTTCATTGTCTTTCAAAAAGTTGCAGACAAAATATTCTTAATCTAAAGGGGGTATGGGTATATATAATTGTCAGGCCACCCTGAATTTTAGAGGATGGAAATCTGGCAACTTATACCTCAAGCCACAAACAAAAATAAACTCCTTTTCTGTTGTCATAGCCATAGTCATACTGAAGTCCTCCACTTTAAATTTATTCAATTACTACCTCTTTAACATTCAAATGATATGCCTGAGCTACAGTTTTTGGTAAACTGTTCCAGGTATTGATAGATCTCTCTGTAAAAAGCTTCTTCAAATGTTTAATCTTCAGGCAGATTTAATCAATTTCAGGTCTAGTCCACATTTGATGTGCATGATAACATCAGCATCATCCTACTCCCACTAGCATTTTTTTGGCGAAATTGGCATACATCAAGTCTACAAATGCAGTCATTGTTTCAGTTTTCTCCTCATTTCGTGATGGTTTGCAGTTGTGGAAAAACCAGAGATTAGCTCAGTTCTTCAGCATTTCCAGATTTGCTCTCTCCAGTCATTCAAAAATCATCAACTTGATATATGTTTGAGTCCATGATTTCTATATTTCCGTGTTCACTCAATAGAAAATAAATTAGACCTTGCCATCTTCCTGTATTTGGATATCAAGGGAGCAGATCGGATTTCAGCTCTAACGTCCAACAATAAAAGCTTCCCGGGGAAGAACTTGAACTTATTATGTTAGGCTAATAATCATCAAATTTCATCTCATCTGCCTAGTAAGAAATGACGGCAGGTAGTTATTGATGCTCCAAGCAAGTTCCTATAAACCATAAAAGCTCTTTTCCTCGATTTCTTCAGTAAGTGAACTCTCTCGGTTCAACTTAAATGAATCCTTCCGTCGTACAGCTTTACCATCGTGCCAATCGCAGCAGAATGCCATTTGCTTGCGAAGCAATTTGGTAGCCTCGTTTGCAAATTCTGCATCACAGCTCAATCATCAAACATCAGCGCGTTTCGCCTCCCACACCTTCGGCGCTCCCTGACCCAAATCTTCGATTATGTTCCCTACTTTTTCCGCGCAATCTTCTTTTTCTCCATTCTCTAGCTGGTCAACATTCATGAAGCGCAAACATACATGCAGCAAGTGCTTCAGTGATTCTCCCATCAATTTTCTCGTTACGCGTAGATCCGGAGAGGGCGGCGTTGACTAGGGCCTGTCATTTAGGGTCTTGGTCCCTAGCAGAATACCCCTTTAGAAGCGACGTGGGTTTGTGTCAATGTCTTCCTTTTTTCTGAGTGTCATTGGGAGTACACCAGCAGGGCAATAGTTGGGTTTTAAAAGGTTTTTGGAGCCTTCATTACCGAGGCTGTGGCGACGGAGAAGGTAGCAGATGAACTAACCGGAGCTCCTCCCTCATCATTGGGTTCCTAGGGGATCAATTCAAAGCAACACCACAGCTGAACTTTCTTTGCTGAACTTTAATGATTCACTTTGTTGATTTCATTTGATTTAAAAATAAACGTTGATTTATAAACATGATCGTCAATTTCCAATTTCTTTCATCAATTATTGAGCTTGACCTTAACCCTCTTCTGCCATTGGTCGAAATCTGGAGTGGCGGGAAAACTCTTGACCTGACGTGAGCTGAGGCCGTTGAGTAAAGTAGGATTGCCCTGCAGTTGTTCATTCCTAAAATGTCTACAAAAGCATCCAAGATTCAGAAGAAATGCTGAAAGTAGCCACTGAAGGGACTCACCTTACCAAAGATAGTGCAACAAGTTTACCAGACCCATAATGACTCGGTTAAGTATTCTGTTGCTTCCCGAAGGGAGATTTGCTGGATCTGCATTGCTTTTCAACTCGGCAGAAAGGTTTACCCAAGTCAGATATTTGGCTAGCAAATTGCTTGATGAATCATACTGGACCAACAAACGCCATTCTGTCGATGAGGTTGCTAAGAAATAACCAGGTATATGTTGACAGTCATGTTTCCCTCTATCTTCTGCTTTTTGTATAAACTAGGCTAGGTAGACTACATTCATTTGCTTTGTAGTGAGCCCATCTTACAAGCAGTTTTCAAGAAAAACGATAAGTGTAGAGTCTAAAATATCGCAGGAAGCCAGATTCAGAAATTGCAAACACTTTGATTAACAGGAGACAACATTTGGCTAAAAGCTACAGTTTTTAACGGGGGAAGGAGTGGGTTTCCTCGGCTTTATTGCACCCCTTGGTAGATCTGTTAGAGTACTCTCGAAGTTGACAATCTTGCCCCTTTACTTTTCATTTTGGTGTTATAAACTGAAACGTGATATCTTGTGGTTGCTCTTAAATGCTGAAACATCAACTCTCAGTGGAAAAAAAATTAGCGAAGCTTTCTCATACCTTTGAAAACATATATTGTCTATATTCTATTCTTACTTTCAAAATACAGCGTTTCAGAGATCGATAGCGGGTTTGCAATCGGTCATGGACGGAGCTTTGATATAACGTTTGACTTAACCGACGGCATAATTTTGAAAACTTACAGTCGAAAGGATATTTTTGAGGATGAAAGCAAGAAGTAAAGATCAAAGTTTTAAAGATACTTCAGATACAGGGTTTTTAAGAGCGAAACGAAAATCTATCACGTTTAACACTATTTCACACAGAGTTAGGATATGCAATGTTGTTCGTGTATGAAAAATACAAAGTTTTCCGTTGCCACTGCCTCCGTGATAAAAGCTCGGTAGTATTAAAAGCCAACTGCTGTCGCTTTCTGGAGTGTTTTCGGTGATATTTGGGGAATGGGAGGGCGTTGATGTGAATAGACGATTACGCTAAAGATGGCGGCGAGGAACTTTTTACCAAGATGCACTGCGTTCTTTAATCGAATTCCTATACAATCGCTAAGGATTCGTAATTCGAACGCAATGCATCTTGGTAAAAAGTTCTTCGCCGCCATCTTTAGCGTAATCGTCTATTCATGTTGTTTTTGGAGGGTTTGTTTGTTTGGGGATCGGGACCCCTGGTGGTGGGCCTTACTCGGGTGCCGTTTTCTCTGGATTGGTGCGTTCTTTCGGAGAGGCCCGCGAGGAAAATTTGGTCGTGTTGGTAGTGAGTTCGGGGGTGCAAATTTTTCCGGAATTCGTCTGATGGTCGCGTGCGCTGCCCTCTGTGTGTGGGGGGGGGGGATGCTTTCTCCCGTCGGTTCTTTTGTTTGCGTGACGTCGCGGTCGCGTCTGGTTGGCTGCCGTGCGGGTGTGGGCGTCCGGTTCGGCTTTGTTGAAAGATTATTTGCCCTTGTTCTTAGGGCTAGTTTCCATTCGGCAGAAACTCCGCGCGGAGGAGTCCATCTTTTTTATGCGGGCTCTTTTCGTAATGGACAGAATCGGCTAAGGTTTGTTTACACCCATTTCGGGTCATGTGATGAATCTCTTGATAAAACTTCTTTTGATTTCTCTGAAGTATTTCGTACCATGCAAAGTTGTGCCATGAATGCAAAAAGTAGAATAATACTAAAACTTCCCAAGGGTATGGTCACATGACTTGAAATGGTTGCAACAGACCTTACCCGATTAGGTCTATGCAACTTGCCAACTTTTCCTTCTTTTTCTTCCGTCCGCGCGGGGAGATTCCGCCGACTTGAAACAGGCCCTGTGATTCCCGTTGTTTTTCCCGACTAAAAACCCAATTCCCATGGCAATAGGAGTTTGAACCGCGTCCTTAATGTTTCCTTATCAAAATTATTGCAGCTGTTTTCCAGGGAACATAATTTTTATTCATATCATATGATGTGATCGTCAGTTTCTCCCCTTCAACTTTCTCTTCGTCTCTCCAAAGTTAACAGAACAAGCCTACTTGCATTGTTCAGTTCAAAACAAAGCAATGCCTAGGCCCATAGGCCATTGTTTGTTGGAGAAATTACCGTCAGAAATGTAGTTTTTCAAAAACGAAAATAACACATTTTGCAAATTTTCCGGGATAATCGCAGTACACTGCCATGTAAACCAACATGTTAACTGCAAAATTAGGAAGTTTCTCTGTAGAGCCAGGAGTGAATTTGTTTTTACAAAAATTTCCCCGGGGCTAGTTGTGGGGCTAGAATTTTAGGCACAGAAATGTTTATCTGCTACTTTTCTACAAATAGTCCTAACATGAGTTACATTATTCAATCCAGACACAAAATCGAATTGGTGGTCTTTCCACTGACTTCTCAAACAATTCTCAACCTTTAATTCCAAAAATTGATAGAGTAATGCTGATTTGATGCGGGAGTCGTACTGCTGTAGAAAAATCGAGACGTCGCGATTTGAACAAAGTAACAGGAATTCACAAACATTTTGCAAATTTTTCCAGATATCCTACTTTGTCAGCCATGTTTGTTGTATCCTGAAGTTTTATCCCACCAAGTTAGATCGTAGGGCCATGACCAATTTTTGTTTCATTTCACTTTGAATAAATCGCCGTTATTGAGGCCCCCCAGGGGTTATGGGGAACAAGGGAACTGGCTATTTTTATTTATGGGAACAAGGGAACATCTCAAATTTTTAACAGGGATCAAGGGAACATGAGGAATTATATTAGGGAGCAGGGAACATTTTAGAACTTCCAGTGAAAAATTTTTCCTTACTTAAAAATACAGAGCCCCATCATAACCATCATATCAGTTCTTCATCTCTCCATGCATAATAAATCAAAGCAGCTACCTGGCAGCAGCCCCCCTTCCCCACCAAATAATTTTTATGTAATAGTTTCTGTAGATATGTCTGTCTCTCATTTGATGTTAGGAGATAATAACCTCAAATTTTATCTAAGGATTCAGGTGAATCAAAGAAACAAAATCCGGCAGACGAAACTTTAGATTTACTTTCGTTATAAGCACAAAACTTGTCTTACAAACCACCCTTCGCTCGCACCAAGCGAGAGTTTACCTCACTGGTTTCAGGGCAATTTTGCGCCTATGTTTAAGATTGGAACTCATACGGTATATGTTCGAGGAATCTACCAGAATCTATCAAAAATGCAATATCTTTTGATGTCATACAACTCAAAAGTTTCAAAATTTTCCTGGAAAGACTCCAATCAGTTGTGATCCGTAGCTTCTTTCAACGGCAAATTACCAACAAATGGGGTGTTTTTCCAACGATCTAAAGGGCGTGGTCATGAAAATTTTTCCTGGGGCAAGCCCCAGGACCCCCATCTTTACTCGCTTCGCTCGTGCCCCGTTTCAGCCCCCCCAATATGAATTTCGTTCCAATGGGCCTGTTTAACTGCAATAGTTAATTGAGTTTTCTTTTAACTGCTGTTAAACTGGACTTGCTGCAAGTCTCAATTTTCCTTTCAAACAACGCCCTTTATAAAAGCAACTGAAACTCCTTCATAGGAGGAAGAGCTTTCCAGAGGAGGTGCCAATGAAGCCGTTGCTCTGAAGGAGTTTAAGTTGCTTTTTTAAGTTGAGTTTTGACTGCTTTTTATCAAAAGTTTTCACTGTTATGGCACTTCGAAATGACGACAATTCAAAGATTTTTGGCCGTTGCAATCCGTTGTATTCCCAATTAAACTTTGTCGAAAAAATGTGTCTTTGTCAGAAAATTCTGACCTTTGGCCCTCCCAAAAACTGCGCTCCCACGACGCCACTGGGTCTGGGTCACAGGCTAGCTAGATAAGCTTTTTCGGAGATTATGTAGAGACTTGCTGCAGGTCCATAGGTACCTACTAAAATAAGGCTGACTTCAATCAGGGAGCATGAGCTAAATTTTTTAGGATTAAATTTATAGAACGAATTATATAAGCTTTACGTGCGAGCGCACCTGGACTATGGGGATGTAATATATCACATTCCAGCAAAAGTTTGTGAATTCAGCCACAATATCATTTTGCCAAATTTAATGGAAAAACTAGAGGCTGTTCAGTATTCTGCAGCTATTGCTGTAACGGGAACATGGAGGGGAACGTTGCGCGAGAAGTTGTACGCAGAGCTTGGTTGGGAGTCTTTGAGCTCCCGAAGGTGGAGTAGACGCCTTACTTTGTTCTATAAGATAATGAATAATCTCACTCCTTCGTACACACAAGAGCCAATCCCGTCACTTCGTCAGTCGAACTACTCTCTTCGCAACCAGGATGTGATTGGGCCAATAAGGGGAAGGACAGAAAGATTTCAATCTAGCTTCTACCCAAACTGTATATCTGAGTGGAATAAGCTTGATCCAGAAATTAGGCTTGCACCATCTGTTGCCGTGTTTAAGACAAAGCTTTTATCGAGAATTCGCCCACCTCCAAAATCTGTCTTCGGTATTCATGATCCAATAGGCCTATCGTATCTCTCCCAGATAAGGGTTGGTCTCAGTAAGTTAAACTTTCACAAATTCAAGCATAATTTTAGGGATACCATAAATCCAATGTGCCCTACAAGTGATGGCATTGAAGATACGGAACACTTTTTGTTGCTTTGCCCCTCATTTGACACTCAACGACGAGATCTTCTCGCTGGAGTTTCGGAACTATTACAACCTCTTGCTCAAATCGATAGTCTCTCGAGAAACGTTCTGCTGCAACTTTTACTGTATGGTGATAAAGATTTCCCAGATGACGTTAACAAAATTATACACCAACTGACCATAGACTTCATTCACAAGACTGGTCGGCTTGGCTAAGACAATTTTAATTTTGCTTGTGCCACGAAGTCACTGAGTGCTTTTGTTCTTTCTCCTTGTCATTGTTTACTACGTTTGTTTCTCGTTTGATGTAAGGCACATATTGGATGAATCCTAATATTTGTGTAGGATATTTTTGATTAGATGTACAAATATACATATTTTGATGAAGGCACCTTAATCCTACACCAATGAGCTTAGTGCACCAGAAAGGCCTGGCATCTAACGTGAAACAGGCGTCAGTATCTATCTGTTGTCTGTAGTGATCGTTATGTGTATCTATCTGTAACTGTATATTTAGTTTGTATGTAAGTAGGATATCTCTTTATGTTAAGACCACAGGGTAGTCATTGTCTGTTGCTCCTTGTGGTATCGTCCCCGTAGTGTGGTATAGTCGTATGGTAATTAGAAAGTATAGTAGTTTGTAGCCTTGTATTGTAACATTTTAGATGAATAAAAAAAAAAAATTTAGGGAACAAGGGATCAAAGGACTACTTTTGAGGAACTGGGGAACAATTCAACATTTCTTTTTAGGGAGCATTTAAAAAACATTGTTGGGAACAAGGGAGATTTTTCGGAATTTTTCAGGGAACAAGGGAACACGGACCCCCCCCCCTGGGGGGGCCTCGTTATTGGATGAAATCGCACCTTTTTCGTAACAGCAACTAATGCATTTCCTGAAGGTTCTTTGATCAATCTTTGGAGAACTTCTACTCTGGCAGCTTCGCCAACCTCCCACGAGACTGTTTTGATTTGAATCATGTGCCAATTTTGGCGTGCAAGCAGCGATCGGGTGTCAAAACCAGAGACTGGCACCCGGCGGCTCTATTCCGGCCCGCCATTTTTTTTCGTTTGTGAAGGGGTTCGCTCCCACCCTCGTTTTGCATTTCTTCACTATGTTGTTTTTTATGTGTAATCGTTATGCTTTCCTTTAGGACTTTTGATAACAGTTATGGCATGAAATATTGTCCCCCAGGACTAGCGAGAAGATTTCTTCACGATGATGCTGGTTGAAATAAATCAATGGCGAGCAACAATAGGGTGTTTCCATGTATCTATGCAAAGTTGTGCCCCATCGAGCTAAACAATCAGGCCATTTTCAATTCTACTCCAAGTTTCAAAATTGTTTTGGTTTTGTTACTGTTTCATCGCAATTTCAACCATTGTTTTACCCATCTCAGTGATGATACAGTTTTTTGCAGTTCACTCTGTGGCAACACAATTATGTTTCTTGCCCATTTACGCCCGCGTGCATCTTTTTGCGAAGACGGTATTGTACGTCTTTGTTGAAGTTCTCAAACGAACCCTACCCGGTGTTATCATTTTCGTTCGGAAGAAGTATTTTCACTCTCAGTATGGCTACTTTCACACTGCCTGCGTTGCATGTTATACGCTGCATATACAATGGTTTATCTTCAGGACTATCTTGCTCAGTGGTGATGTTGAAACTAATCCTGGTCCGGAAACTCTTACCTTTTGCTGCTGGAATTTGAACAGTATTACTGCTTATGATTTTTTAATTGTGGAAACTCACTTTGATAGCACTGTTGATGAAGATAGGCTAGCACTAGATGGCTATTCGTTCTACAACGACAACCATCCACAAAATGTGAAAAGAGGTGGTGTTGGGCTGTATATCAAAGATTCGCTTCCCTCAAAACATCGTTTAGATTTGGTAACTCTTCCTGAATGTGTTGTGTGTGAGATACAATTGAACAGGAAAAAAATTTTTTTGCGGTAGTTTATAGAAGTCCAAGTCAGGATCAAAGTGAGTTTGATAATTTCACAATGAATTTTGAGCTGATGCTATCTAAAATGCATGCTGAAAATCCGTTCTGCATTATTGTAACTGGCGATTTCAACTGCCGTTCAACACAGTGGTGGCAAAACGATAGTGAAAATAATGAGGGAAGATTATTCGAACCAATAACTGCTGACTTAGGTCTTCATCAGCTAATCTCAGAACCCACTCATTTAATGGGTGATTCCAAATCTTGCATTGATTTAATCTTCACTGATCAGCCAAACCTCGTTGTCGATACTGGTGTTCATCCATCATTACATGAACAATTCCATCACCAAATTGTTTACGGGAAACTTTCTGTTTCGAACATAGCACCTTTTCCGTATAACCGCAGGATATGGTATTATATTAAGGCAAATTTTGTCAATATAATGAAAAGTATTGAAATGTTCCGTTGGCACGAGCAGCTTGGGAAAATTACTTGCCCCGATGCACAGGTGAAGTTACTCAATGATGTCCTTTTAAACATTTATTCCAACTTTATTAAACCTCGCCAAGCACCGTGGATAACACAGGATGTCAAAAAATTTCTGAGGAAAAAGAATCATGCTTATGCAAGCTTCGCGAGAAACGGTCGACCAGACGACAAGCTTGAAGGAATTCAAAAGATGATATCTGACGGTGCAAAACTGATCGAGGATGCAAAAAAAAATTGTCTTCGTAAGACAGGGCAAATATTGGCAAATCCAAGAACATCTGGAAAAACCTACTGGTCATTGATCGATACTGTACTTAATGAGGCGAAAATTCCGATAATACCACCCCTTTTAGAAAATGGGTTATTCATGATAGATTTTAGTGAAAAAGCACAGATATTCAATGATTATTTCATACTCCAATGCACGACGATCGACACTGGCAGTGAAATTCCACGAGATGCCCCAGGAGCTTCATCCATGATAAATGATTTTGACATTTCTGAGGAAAAGATACTGAATATCATAAGATGACTTAATCCCAATAAAGCACATGGCTGGCATGAGATTTCTATAAGAATGATAAAATCAAGTGATGCATCCCTAGTTACTCCTCTTAAGATAATATTCACAAACTGTCTGAGACAAGGTGTATTTCCTGAAATATGGAGGTGTGCAAATGTGGTTCCAGTTCATAAGAAAAATGAACAAAATGTGAAAAGTAACTACCGTCCTATTTCTCTGTTACCAATTTTTGGATCGATACTTGAAAAGCTTATGTACGACTCTCTGTACTCTCACTTTGTTTCTTGTGATTTACGCAACTCAAATCAATCAGGCTTTCGTCCCGGTGACTCAACAGTCAACCAACTAATTCCATAACACATGCAATATTCAAAGCACTCGACTGTAATCCTCCTCTTGATGTTCGTTCTGTGTATCTTGATCTTTCTAAAGCATTCGACAGGGTATGGCATGATGGTCTTATTTATAAACTAAAACGATGTGGTGTTTCAGGACAACTTCTTACTCTTATCGAAAGTTTTCTTAAGGATCGAAAACAGCGAACTGTTCTGAACGGGCAATGTTCTAATTGGGGAAATATTTTAGCAGGAGTGCCCCAGGGTTCGATTTTAGGACCACTATTTTTTCTTGTGTATATAAACGATCTCACTGCTGACTTGAAATGCAGCGTAAAGCTTTTTGCCGATGATACGTCCTTGTTTACGGTTGTCCCAGACCCTAACGCAGCTGCAATTGACATGAACCATGACCTGGAGCTAATAAGCCAGTGGGCCCATAATTGGAAGATGTCATTTAATCCCGATCCACAAAAGCAAGCTGTTGAACTGCTTCTTTCGAAGAAAAGACATGGAATAGATTATCCAGTGGTCCTTTTTAATGACATACCCGTGAAAAAGGTAGAAGAAACCAAACATCTAGGTGTCATTTTGGATACGAAGCTTTCCTTCTCAGCTCATATTAAAGCTGCTATCTCAAAAACGAGAAAAGGTATTGGGTTGCTAAAGTATCTCTCCAATTATCTACCCAGGCATACCCTGAATGAACTACATAAGCTTTATGTGCGACCCCACCTTGACTATGGAGATGTCATCTACCATATTCCATCGAAAGTATGCGAATTCAGTCAAAACGCCATTCTACCAAGTTTAATGGAAAAATTAGAGTCTGTTCAGTATTCTGCTGCGCTTGCTGTAACTGGAGTTGGAGGGGATCGTCGCGGGAAAAGCTGTATACTGAGCTCGGCTGGGAGTCACTGAGTTCCCGAAGGTGGAGTAGGCGCCTTACCTTGTTCTATAAGATTATAAACAACCTCACCCCCTTGTATACAAGGGATCCCATCCCGGCACTTCATCAGTCACAATACCCTCTTCGTAAGCGGGATGTGGTTGGGCGAATCGGGGTAAGAACAGAAAAATTCCAATCCAGTTTTTATCCTAATTGTAGCTGTGAGTGGAACAAACTTCATCCTGAAATCAGGCTAGCGCCATCTGTTGCAGTCTTTAAGGCAAAGCTTCTATCAATTATTCGTCCTCCTGCAAAATCTGTCTTTGGGATTTATGACCCAATCGGCTTATCGCATCTCTCGCAAATAAGAGTCAGTCTTAGTAAATTGAATTTTCACAAATTCAAGCACAATTTTAGGGATACTGTGAACCCAATGTGTCCAACTAATGATGGCATTGAGGATACGGAACACATTTTGTTGCTCTGTCCTTCCTTTGATGTCCAACGACGAAATCTTCTCGCTGAAGTCTCGCAATTAGTACGACCGTTTGTTCAAATCAACAACCTTTCAAATGTTGAAATTACCTTTGAACACACCTTTAAAGGATAAGATTTAAGAATTTCGACCAGTGACCTGCCTTACGCTATTTTCAGAAATTTTCCTTCGTAAAATGTCACAAAGTCCTTCTTGTTCTTTTTAAGTTTTACGTCTGCTTCGCAGTTGATTTCGCGTCACAGCTAACCTCCAATATCCAAACTTTATTAGCACTGGCTCAGTGTTTTGGTTTTCTATAATTTTGGAATTTGTTAACTCGACATCTACTGCGAAACAAGTTTCTTTCTATCAGTAGTTAAATCGGTAAATTGGTTGTATGTAGCTTTTTGTAATCGTATATCTAATTTTACTTTAGTTCTATGTCTTTTATGGAATAGCGTCGGGGTAGTCAGGATATTATGCTCCTCGGGTATCGTCTTTGTAATGTAGTAAAGTGTGTTTTAAGTAGTGTCTTAGGCAATTCGTCTTCGTAAAACTTTCAAATTGAGTATAAAAAAAAATGTCTCGTTAGTCCTTTCTTCAATCTTCTGTTCCATTGGAATTCAATTTTCTCTTCAATTTTCTCCTCAATCTTCTGTATGGCATCTTGTAATAACATGTTAATGGTATCTGTTCTTGGAAGTTCTGCGAATTCTTTTCTGATTGGGCCTGAGGCCGCTTCTATCGCATCCTTGATGTCGCCTTGCTGTTTCGGCTGTTTCACTCTCGGTTTTCACTTTCCTGATGGTTACATTAGTTTCATCATTTATATTGCAAGTTTTACTTTGCCGCATATAATTCGTTCTCAGTAGTTTATAGAGTCAATATTTCAAAAATTCTACACAAGTATGCATCTCCATTTGACCAAAACAGCGTAAATAAATTTACAAATTAGACCGATTTGTGTAGCGACAGCGATGTCCAAAGTCTTTTGAGCGTTTGATAGCTAAACAGATGAATTCTGTTGTGACTACAACGATTTCAAATCTGTTATGTGCCTGCAGAAAAGGACATAGTGCACAACATGCCTTGATTCGGCTCATTGAAACTGCTCGTAAGACATTAGATAAGAAAGGTGTTGCTGGTATGATTTTGATGGACTTATGAAAGTCTTTCGATTGCATGCCACACGATCTACTCATTGCTAAATTAAAGCGTATGGTTTTAGTCTGCAGGGTCTTAGATTGATAGCAAATTACCTCTCAGATAGAAAGCAGAGAGTAAAGGTTGGCTCAACATACAGTGATTGGTTACAACCAAAAATTGGTGTCCCCTAGGGCTCTGTGCTAGGGCCTCTTATGTTCAATATTTTTCTCAACGATTTGATGTATGTCGTTGAACATTCGGAGGTGTGTAATAGACCAATTTCACAAGAACATTCAAGTCAAGGTAGACGATGTGATTCCCTGTGCAGCGAGAAATCTACATCGTATCATTATGTTGCAACTACTCGTACAAAACGATTTCATGCGTAGCTGAGAGCAATGCACGCTTTTGAGATTTCGATCCACATTAAATCGAGGCAAGTGATGTTCCTGAAAGAATTTCAAAAGAACTGACGTCATTGTGAAAGGGGTCTATTTTGCTGATGATAATACCATCGTTTCTTATGATGACACTTCTTAGAGTGTGGCTTCAAACCTTGAAGAAGATATGTCTCAAGTGATCTCTTGATTCAAGACTAAGCAAATGATGGCCTATCCATCAAAATTTCAAGTTTTGCTACTCGGTGTGAAGACAGATGATAATATTTTACTCGATATTGGAAATGTATCCATTGATGTTGTCAGTAGTGATACGTTATTGGGGATTACAATAGACCTTTTCACGGAAAGAAAAGCATGCTGGGAAAATGGGGGAGATTTGGAGATTTCGACACCACGCAGCTTCGAATTTCGCCAGGTTTTGCGATGCTTATTTTCGCAACAAACCTCTCTCCCTATGCACGAACAAAGATGTTAGATATCTTGTGTACATATCGATAAACTCCTTACACTTCAGAGATAACGAAATAGCAACATGTTTGTGGATCGAATTCCTCTGAATCTTTTTATGGCACGAGAAAGAAACCCGAGGCAGCTTCGAGAATCACAGAATCATGCCTAGGCCCTTGCGACCAAACGCCACATTTAGGCACATAATTCTGCGATCAATGGAGGAAATAAGCTGAAATTCAAAATGAAAGCACTTCATTTGTGTCTAAAATCGCATTTAAATTGGCAGGCTGTTGCCTGAACGCATATGGACGTAGGGAGGTCAAACAGCTCAGATCACATGTCGTCCTTCCCAATGAAAAGTTTCGACTAACGTATCTTTGCAGAAACCGGGTTCAATTTTCTTACAAAGCGAAAGAAACCCTTTTACTGCTGATTTTTTCATCCAGTGATTGTCGACAGATGTATTTGCTACCTTTTAATTGATATTTCTAGCGACCACCAATTTTGAAGTATCATCTTACCAGAAATTTATTTCAGCTTGAAAATCCAGGTAAGGCGTAGGCCATTTGCTGTCCCTAGACTAAAGGATGAAACCTGCAAGCGCCCATCTAAGATATTTTGTGAGATATTTTGATCATTATCTCTTCATCTGCCATTCATGCTAAAAAAATATCTTTGGTATATGATATTTAGGGTTAACGTTTCCTTGAGCTGCATGCCCTTCATGCCCTTCATGAAGATTAATTCTTGAACTCATTTTTGGTGCACTTTTTGCTCGCTATTTGTTATCGTCTCGATCTGTTTTCCAAGAGGACTTTTCATTATTATCGCATCTGTATCGCTTCTTTGTTTCAATGTAGCAACCAAAACAAGACATGATTTATTTCCAACAACTCGAGAATCGATATTAGATGTAGATAATTAAAGATCTACCAACCTTAACAAACCTTCATTCTTCCAGTCGTTTCTAGGTATATTTATGAGTTCTTGCACTCCCAAATCAAAACATTGTTTACGGGCTGTGAGAAAAGCCTAACAAATCAGAAATGATGGAAGAATTATTCTGCCCGTTTTCATGAACTTCGTGAACCTGTATCAACAGCGACTTGCAGCAACAAGCTATGCATCCACTCGAAGCAAATTTAAAGGAAATGCAGCATTTCATTCTTCGTAAAATATTTTCATGGCTTCTCTTTGCAACTGTTCAAATCAGAATCGATTTGGAAATAATATGTAACACAACTTATGTCATGTGACAAATGCACTCCTTCCTGAACTTTTTGCTTTCTATTATAGCATTGAATGCTATCTTCTCCTCATTGTTTTGGAAAAATATCCATGAAATCGATCAAAACGGTAGGAAAAGTGTAGGATGCAACTTTCCTTAGAGGAAGCTCAACGTAGAAAGAAAAGTGTCTTAAGTTTCACTTGATGGGGGTGTTTCTTGGGGGGGGGGGAGGTGAAAGCTGTCTAAATCATCCATTGAAAGTGAAACCTTCGCAAGGACGCGATGTCGGCCGAGAATTTGGGTGGAAACCATGCAATATTCACGTAGCTAGTGATGCCTCCAACTAATTTTTCTTTATGATCCTTAGCTGCTGAAAGCTCACAGAATATGCAAAAAATATAGTACTCCTGACCCCCATAAAAATTATTTGGGAAGAATGTGCTTCCTCTATGTCTTTGAGTCTTGTGATTTTTTAGAATGTGCCTCGTGAAATCTTAAAAATTGGGTGTTTTTCAACTATTGGACTAGATCGACTAGATCTCCATTTTAGCTCAAACTGTCTCAGGTTCAAAGACTGAAGGATCAATGAAAATGTGGGTCACCAGCGGAAGCGAGGGGCACCTCAACACCTCGGCAAAATATATCCTTGTTTCTTGAAGCTACTGACCCGAGGACTTCACTAGAGAGAGAACTTCAAGGACCTCACTAGAAAGGTCTGCATTTTGTACTATAATCATGCAAAAGGTGTGTTAAACAAATTTAAAGCCATCTCATGTAATAACTTACACCAAATCATCACCACTAAAGTCTAAATTCTAAATAATAATGAATTTCTTGTTGCTTTAATCTTCCTCTCACACTATTGACATTTATACTATTTTGCTCTATTTTATAACAATGTTTCAACAAAACTTAAATTCCAGACTACATGTATCTTTTTTGGTAAGAAAACTGAGGAGAAGATAAATTTAAAAATTCGTAAAAATACTGTTTATTTTACTGTAGGAAATCTTTCGTACATGTTTACTTTATTTTCACTTGTTTCTTGAATCATATTATTTGAAAGGCATTTTGAGAATATTCAGGATGGCACAGGAAGCGAAAATGACGATTATTAAGGAAACTTTAAAAGAAACTGGTAAGAAACTCGGATTACTCAAGATCTGATAATCGTAAAAAGTTCAGTACTGGCCTAAATTATTAGTTTCTTATAAAAATACTTGTATATTAATTAATACTTCCTTTCATCAACGAACGAGACAGTGAATGACAAAAAGTTCAGGAAGGAGTGCATTTGTCACATGACATAAGTTGTGTTACATATTATTTCCAAATCGATTCTGATTTGAACAGTTGCAAAGAGAAGCCATGAAAATATTTTACGAAGAATGAAATGCTGCATTTCCTTTAAATTTGCTTCGAGTGGATGCATAGCTTGTTGCTGCAAGTCGCTGTTGATACAGGTTCACGAAGTTCATGAAAACGGGCAGAATAATTCTTCCATCATTTCTGATTTGTTAGGCTTTTCTCACAGCCCGTAAACAATGTTTTGATTTGGGAGTGCAAGAACTCATAAATATACCTAGAAACGACTGGAAGAATGAAGGTTTGTTAAGGTTGGTAGATCTTTAATTATCTACATCTAATATCGATTCTCGAGTTGTTGGAAATAAATCATGTCTTGTTTTGGTTGCTACATTGAAACAAAGAAGCGATACAGATGCGATAATAATGAAAAGTCCTCTTGGAAAACAGATCGAGACGATAACAAATAGCGAGCAAAAAGTGCACCAAAAATGAGTTCAAGAATTAATCTTCATGAAGGGCATGAAGGGCATGCAGCTCAAGGAAACGTTAACCCTAAATATCATATACCAAAGATATTTTTTAGCATGAATGGCAGATGAAGAGATAATGATCAAAATATCTCACAAAATATCTTAGATGGGCGCTTGCAGGTTTCATCCTTTAGTCTAGGGACAGCAAATGGCCTACGCCTTACCTGGATTTTCAAGCTGAAATAAATTTCTGGTAAGATGATACTTCAAAATTGGTGGTCGCTAGAAATATCAATTAAAAGGTAGCAAATACATCTGTCGACAATCACTGGATGAAAAAATCAGCAGTAAAAGGGTTTCTTTCGCTTTGTAAGAAAATTGAACCCGGTTTCTGCAAAGATACGTTAGCCGAAACTTTTCATTGGGAAGGACGACATGTGATCTGAGCTGTTTGACCTCCCTACGTCCATATGCGTTCAGGCAACAGCCTGCCAATTTAAATGCAATTTTAGACACAAATGAAGTGCTTTCATTTTGAATTTCAGCTTATTTCCTCCATTGATCGCAGAATTATGTGCCTAAATGTGGCGTTTGGTCGCAAGGGCCTAGGCATGATTCTGTGATTCTCGAAGCTGCCTCGGGTTTCTTTCTCGTGCCATAAAAAGATTCAGAGGAATTCGATCCACAAACATGTTGCTATTTCGTTATCTCTGAAGTGTAAGGAGTTTATCGATATGTACACAAGATATCTAACATCTTTGTTCGTGCATAGGGAGAGAGGTTTGTTGCGAAAATAAGCATCGCAAAACCTGGCGAAATTCGAAGCTGCGTGGTGTCGAAATCTCCAAATCTCCCCCATTTTCCCAGCATGCTTTTCTTTCCGTGAAAAGGTCTATTGACTTGAGACTGAATTACGATCAACATGTGGCAAAAGTATGTCAAAAGGCAAGCAACAAGCCTTCTCCTGAGTCTCGAGCTATTTAAATGAGAAGCAATCTCTTTCACTGTACATCTCTTTCATAATGTCCCAACTTAATTACTGTCCGTTAATATGGATGTTTTGCGGAAAGGTTGCAAGTAGTGATCTGAATCGCACCCATAAGAGAGCGCTTCGAATTCTTTTCAATGATTCATGAGTTGTTACAGAGAGCATAGGAGTACACTATTCGTCAAACGAAGTTGCAAAAATTTATGCTCGAGGTTTATAACAGCCTAACACATTATAATCCTTCGTTTTTGTGCGATATGTTCCACGAAAGGACAATAGTTTGAGATAAAAAATCTGTTGATGCTGCTTCAAACTAAAACAACTACTTATGGCAACGATAGTTTACCTTTCGTGGTATTATATCATGGGATTACAATTCCCTACCCAATGAAATTAGAATTACCACCCTCGTCTGTTCCTTCAAATCAAACATCAAGCAATGGAATGAAGAGAATCGTTTGTTGTAGGATCTGTAAATAGGGTATTCTAAGTATTACTTAGTGTATCTGATGAACTGTAATTTCCTTTGTTTTTTGTAAATAGTTGGTCTTCATTAGTTCTTAAAGTAGAGCTATTTAAAAAACCAACTTTAAAGAATTTTATAATATGATGATAAAATAATCCTCACGAGCCGACCGTCCGACAAGTGCAGTAGTAGATCAGTAGTAGATTAGCTGTCAGGCAGACTACGATTCATTCAGGTACATCCAGCATTCTAGGTTTGGACGTCTGAACCTTTTATGGCCCTGTCTGTAAAATGAATGTATAGAATTTACATGAATTTGCTGTACAATGATGTGAATAGTGAATGGGTGGTTTCTCGATGTGTTCCTAGGGATGTTGAGTTTACAGTTATGCAATATGCAACTCCACTTGATTTAGATACAGATTCGAACCAGGGATTTATAGACAGGAGAGGAAACGTGCATTGCTATATGTGAGCATGCTGATCTGCGACCTCCGTCGCAACGAGTCTATATCTCCCTGATTCGAACCATGTGAAATGCGTGTGTGCATTTGATATACAGAGTTAAGTGTTTGATATACAGAGTTTATGTATAACATTTTTATAGGATCTTCCAATAAACTATGATGTCTATTTGTCCTACAACAAAGAGGATCATGATCTTGTGAAAACCGTGAAGGAGAAACTAGCTGAAAGAGACAAAGGAATCAGAATTTATTCAAAGCACCAAGAAGTTAATCCAGATGTTTCATGGCAAGATGAGATTTATCAGGTACGCTTTTCTTGCTTATCGCAAATTATCTAGAGTTTACTTCGTAGAAGCGGTAGATATTCTTCTGAGTACTGCAATGTTCCACTTGGAAAATATATTGCAGTTTCTTGAAATTCTAGAGACGTCAAGTGAAGAAATAATAACGGAGGGCGAATAACAGGGATTAATGTTCAGGGAAAACTAATGGATTCTGGTGCAGAACACTTGCCTCCGGTTCGCACTTTTCCCGAAAACTTTTCCCACGTCGAATCTCAAAGGCATTCAATGATCACTTTGTGACTATAGGCCCAAAACTGGCTAGTGAAATACAACGTGAGACTACATTCTTCTCCTGAATCTGTCAGCATTTAAATTGGAAGCCGTCCTGTGAAACAGACTTGTTTTGTCAAATTTCTTGGTGTTCTCTTAGATGAAAATTTGTCATGGAAGTATCACTTAACCGAGTTGTCAAAAAAACTGGCTAGAACTTGTGGTATGTTTTTCAAAGTAAGACATTTCTTACCAATTTATGTTTTCATCTGTTTATACAATTCTCTTTTTTCACCTTTCCTGCAGTATGGAATTTTGGTTTGGGATCTCACCTATGAGACATACATCAATCCAGTGTTCTTGTTGCAGAAAAGGGTTGTTAGAGCAATTTCATTTGCACATTTTACTGCACCTTCTTCACCTATTTTTTCTGACTTGAAGATTTTAAAACTACATGATCTCTTCCAGTTGAAACTGCTTAGCTTTGTTTATGATTGTGTAAATAGGACTTCTCCTTCTTGTTTTCACCCTTTCTTTGACTTAGTTGACTCTGTTCATCAATATGCTACACGGCAAGTCACCAAAAATGATATTTTCCCAACGCGGAATAACACCCTGCAATACGGTATTAGGTCAGTGCGCTATTGCGGAGCTAAATGCTGGAATGACATTCCTGTGGATATAAAAAGATCACCCTCTGCTAATATTTTTCGACAAAAACTAAAAGCCTTCCTCTTTCAAAACCACTGCAAAAGTTGCTTGTAGAAATACTGAGATAGAAAGTCAACATCTGCCCATAGTTTTTGTAATTGAAGAAATCAAATTTATCTGAGAAATCTTGAAACAGTGGGTGCTCTCTCCTCGATTAGTTTAACTACTGAGAGAGCTCCTCCTTAAAGTAATTCCCTCCATGCAATTTATCCTGTTGTTTTTGTATCTTTATATTGTAATAAGTTTAGTTCTTGATGTTTTTGTGTGTAATGTTGTATAGTATGTATTAGATGTATTAGTTACCTGTTTGTATAATTAATCAGAATAAATTGTATATAGAGAATTTAAGATATATGAAACTGAAAGTGAAACAGATGATCCACTGCAGTATTTATCTGCAAAGATACCATCTGATACGCCTTCCTTCGTATTCCAAAGGATTGATGAAAATCTTGTTCAGAGAGAGATAAACAGGCTAAAATGCTCGAAATCTCCTGGACATGATCAAATTCCGGTTAAAGTGATAAAAGACGCCGTTGAATTATTGTCCAAACCACTGGCAAAAAATTTTCAACTTTTTCATGGAAGAGGGGATCTTCCCAGACATCTGGAAACTGGCTATGGTAACTCCTATTTTCAATAAAGGGCAAAAATCTGACTTGTGTAACTACAGGCCAATTTCTGTACTTTCAGTACTGTCAAAACTGTTCGAGAAAATTGTTCATGACCAAGTTTCGACGTTTATGAAAGATCATGGTCATTTTTCACACTGTCAGCATGGCTTCAGACAGCTCCATAGCACAGTTACGTCACTGCTCAATGTGACAGAAGTGTGGTTCTCCAATATCGACAGAAAAAGGTAAACATGAGTGTCTTTCTAGATCTTAAAGAGGCCTTTGATACGGTGGACCATGATCTGTTACTGGCAAAGTTAGCTGTTTATGGCATTATTGGAGGTCCTCATCAATGGTTCTGGTCCTACCTAACGAGGAGAGAACAGTATTGCCAAATAAGTGGTCAAAGGTCGAGTCGTAAGGTCGTAAAACACGGAATACGACAGGGATCGTGTCTTGGGCCACTTTTATTCATCCTTTATGTAAATGATTTTGCTCAGTGTCTGGTTAAGTCTTCCCCAAACATGTATGCAGATGATACCAGTGTAACATGTTCGGCAGAAGATGTAGACACACTTTGCGACGACTTGAGAACCGAACTAACAAATATTTTAGAGTGGATGAGACAAAACAAGCTTAGTCTTAATGCTAACAAATCTGAATTCTTGATTGTTGGCCACAAAAGACAACTTAACGGTATCTATGAACCCGTGAAGCTACAGGTTGATGAGGAACCGATAAGAAGAGTTCAGACAGTGAAATATCTTGGAATACGGTTCGATGAAAACTTAAGTTGGAACGAACAATATAAAAGCCTTAAATGCAAAGTAAAATGTGGACTATCCTCTGTTCGCAAACTTAAAGATGTTTTACCCCAATCTAAGTTAGAGCAAGTCTACAGAGCCCTGGTTGAAAGCCACCTGCGATACGGTAATGAACTATGGGGCAGTTTGTCTGATACCAAATTAAATCATTTTCAGCGTCTCCAAGACAGAGCTCGCACATGGATTGAAAGCTCCAATGTAAAGGACGGATGGACGTGCAATTGGCTCTCTGTCTCTAACCTTATCAAATATGACAAGGCTGTTATGGCATATAAGATAATGAATAATTTATGTCCGAACAGCCTTCAAGGAAAATTCACCATGAGATCTCAAATATCTGCTTACGAAACGAGAGACTGCCGAGATATTGATATCCCAAAACGAAACCTAGAATTTTCAAAAAAGATTTTTCTTTACTCTGGTGCTAAACTGTGGAATGGTATACCTCTTGATATAAGGAATAGCCCCACAGTTCTCACATTTAGAAAGAAACTGAAGGACTACTTGCTACACTAGCATTTAACCCAAAGCACGATCCCTAGGAAGAGCAGCACTTACCACGGTTACATTCCATATTATTCTTTGTAGATACTATATAGTACGTTGTTCTTTTTTTATATTTTTCTTTTTACTATTGTTATTGTTGCAACTATTATCTTGTTGTTGTATAAGCTGATAGGGATTTGTGGGTAAATATGACTAAATGAAAAATGAAAATGAAATGAAAGCTTCATCAGGTCGAATCTCGTGATGGTTGCGTTCTTGGATGAAGGTAATGAACGGTATATATCCATACATCGCAACAGCTACGACTCTTGAAATTAGTGGAAGAATCATTATTGAGAACTGTCTCCTCGTTAGAGATGACCTAAATTATGCGTTGAAAATAATTTTGCCAAACTGTTTCAATCTCTCGGTTTCATTGAGGGAAGTTTCTATACTAAGATGAGAGTTCCTTTGTATATTGAAGTACTGTTGAAATGAAAACTTTCGTGTCTAGCAGCGAAATAGCTCAGGTGAATTTTCTTGCGGTGTCAAAGTTGTTTGCTGCCACAGGCGTAAGTTCGATTATGAGTCTGATTCCTTTGATCACGATATGACGTTATTTATCTTGTCAGCATTATCAAGCAGCATTATCAAGGAAATAGTATTTGTCTGCACTTATTTTTATACTTCGTGCATGACTTGTTACATCCGTACATCTGTACTGAATGGGTTTTTCGAAGAATCTTGCTTAGTGGTGACGTTGAGACAAATCCTGGCCCAGATACACTTGACTTCTGCTGTTGGAATCCAAGCAGCATCACAGCACATGATTTTATGCGAGTTTCTTTAATTGAAGCATACAACTCGGTATATAACGACGACCTGATTGGTATCGTTGAAATTCATCTTGACGCCACGATCGATGAAGGCAGGCTGGCATTAGACGTCTATACTTTTGTTAAAAGGAACCATCCATAAGATGTGAAGAGAGGTGGTGTAGGGCTTCACATTAAAAATTCTCTTCCTTCAAGAGAACGGTTAGACTTCGCGACTCTGCCGGAATGTATTGTGCACGAAGTTCAGGTTAATAAGAAAAAGTATTTCTTTGCCGTAATTTATAGAAGCCTAAGCCAGAATCAAACTGAGTTTGATGAATTTATGTACCATGAATTTCGAATTGCTGTCATCTAAAATAGCTGCCGAGAATCCTTTTTGTGTCTTTATTAGCAGTGACTTCAATTGCCGCTCTTCTCAGTGGTGGGAAGATGAAATAGTGGTGGGAAAATGAAAACAATGCCTTGAACAATATTCGACGAAATACTATTCCTGCGGAAGGCGATAAGACGAGAAGAACGGTGGAAATTGTCGGAGACTCGCTGGTAAAGGATATCCAGTCATTTATCTCAAGCTGCTAGAAATACCGATGAGAGAATTTTTGTCAAGTCATTTTCTGGTGCAACTGTCGACTGCATGAATAGCCACGTTTGTTCAACTACCGGGTGTCTCAAAAAAGTACCCCCTTTTGACTGGATATAGGAACGAAGCGATAAGATATCATTACTCTCCGAGTGGTTAGCTAAATTTATCAATCTTCAACTTAGATTCACATACCTTGTATTTAAAAATTGTCCACCAAACATCAGAGATACAAGGCTGCAAAGACAAAATTTACAGTGCAGCCAAAACCAGACGTTTTGAAAATGAGCCTAGCCATGATTTGTATTATGGATCTTTTCCAAAGCGCCTGTAAACTTTAACTTTCATTTTTTCGCCTTTGAAAAGAATATAAGACTCGTGGACATCGCCCTCATTAAACAAATGTAACAAAAATGTGGTAAGAGTGATGAAGTCGTGCAACATCTCCCAAATGAGCATGCATATGTTCCTTTTCTTCTTCTTTGACACTTGGAGTGGAATGCAATGCACGGATCGCTTCCTCAAAGAAATAACTATTTGTAGAGCAATTGAAGCATTTCAAGGTATAATTCTTTTCAATAGAGAAAGCTAAAAGTCAAAGTCGAAATTCCTGTGCAATATGTCTGTGATAGCAAATCATGGCTAGGCCCTTTTACAAAACCTCTGGTTTCGAGTGCACTGTAAATTTTGACTTTGCAAGCTTTTATCTCCTGTGTTTGGTGGCCAATTTTTAAATGCAAGGTATGTGGATCTAAATTGAAGATTGATAAATTTAGCTGTCCACCCGGAGAGTAATGATATCTTATCGTTTCGTTCCTATTTCCAACCAAAAGGGGGTACTTTTTTGAGACACCCGGTATCAAACGAGACCCAGGAAAAGTCAGCCTATAGTGCCTATGTCATCTAACCCAGTTACTGCTGCTCAATCAGGTGAGAGTGCACATCATGCAGAAAGGCTGCCCTTAAACACAGGAACGTCATCTATTCCCTTAGATTCCTCCGCAGCTAACCCTCATACAGCCGATATTCATGCAACTGACGCCAGATCTACGTTAAAATTACTAAGAATAAGAAACACTGCTAGGGTCATAATCGGATACCTAGATATCAATTCTGTTAGAAATTAATTCGATGCACTAAAACAAATTGCGGCACAAAGTTTTGACGTATTGATGATTGCAGAAACAAAAATTGATGCTACTTTTCCAACAGAGCAATTTTCCATGGAAGGATTTGCAACTCCGTTTCGATTAGATAGAAATGCAAATGTTAGTTACTATATTCGAAAGAACCTTAGCTTACTGCGAAAGACTGTAACCGAATGAGGAAAATAGGCCCAAACCAAACGTAAATACATTACTGAGTCACGTGACTCCTAAAGCACGGATTTACTACAGGGGTTTCCCTACATTTCCCCCTTCCTAAATAAACGAAATTCTACTAATAAGCGATAATTAAATGCGTAAGGCACCCCAAGGAATGGTGTCTGGTAAGTATCGTTGTTGTCTCTGCCTTCTTGGTCGTTCTCTGTTTAAGTAACCATTTTCGACCTGGTCATCTGCACCGGAATCCGAGTCTGAATACGAATAATCGCTATCTTCCGAGACTTCACTTTCACTTGAATTCGATTCTGCATCAGATGTTGGGTTAGGGATGGGTTCATTTCGAAATCCATTATCCACAACTGGTAAAAGGCGGTCGTGATGAACAATCTTTCGCTCCTTGCGAGAGTTCTCGATCTGGAAGTTTACACCGTTCAGTAACTTGGAAATTATTTTCCACGGGCCATCTCTACGGGGGGCCAATTTTCGGTTTTCGCCTGTCTTATAATGCTTTACTTTCAACCAAACTTGCTGACCCTCAGAATAATCGATAAAGCGAAGATTTCTGTTATACTGCTGCTGCATTTTCCGCTTACTGATCTCTAAAGTTTCGGCTACTTGAGAAAAGATATCTTTCATTGATGAGCTTGTCGCGTATTCGAAGTCTGCCGGTAGCACCTCATCGTGTTGGTCTGGTTCTGAATTGTCAAAGACGACATCTTGAGGAAAGATGGCAGACCTTCCGAAGACCACATTGTACGGGACACAACGAGTTGCCTTGCTCTCGCTAGCGTTTAAAGCGAACACCAATCCAGGCAATATGGAACGCCATTTGCTTTGTTGAAGACGACGATGTAACAAAACAGCACGCAGTAAGTCTTTGACGGTACGAATATTTCTCTCGGCGAACCCGTTACCTTGGCTATGATATGCCGAAGATTTACGCTTTTCGATTCCGAGTTCATTACAGATCTCTGCCATAACTTCTCCGTCGACATTTGAACCTTGATCAGACAAGAGATAAAATGGGCTGCCATGAATATAAATCCAATTTCTCAGTAAGGCATCGACGATTTTGGGTGCTGTCTGATCTTTCAAGGGTACGGCTTGTACGAATTTTGAAAAAATATCTCCAATGAGCAAAAGATATTGATAGCCATTGTTATCCTTAGGTAAGTACGCGATATCAATGGATAGGAATTGCATTGGTGCATTCGGAATGAACATTGGTACAAGAGGCGCTTTAGATGGAGATGTGGCGCACTTGGTTTTCTGGCAGGTTTCACAACCTTGGCTAAATAACTTGATGTAATTGTACATACTAGGCCAATAATATCGATCTTTCAATAGCGATCATGATATTCTATTGAGGAAGCTCAACTTCTGTGGCCTAAAAGGAAAAGAACTAAGCTGGTTTCGTTCGTATCTCACCGATAGACGACAATGCTGCAAGGTAAACGGTCAAATTTCCGCTACAGACAGTATAACCTGTGGGGTACCACAAGGATCTTGCCTTGGTCCCCTTCTCTTTCTTGTCTATATCAATGATCTTCCTAGTTGTTTGAAAAATTCCCTTGTATCCATGTATGCAGATGACACAAGCATTTACTATGCCTCTGAATCTGTTTCAGAAATTAATCAGGCAGTTAATGCTGACTTAGAAGCTTTGAAGGGCTGGCTTGAAGGAAACAAGTTGTCTCTGAACGTAGCTAAGACAGATGCAATGATCATAGGAAGCAATGGAAAGCTTAGAAAAATCGACTCTGTCGATTCCACTAAACCGCAATTTAAGATTGGTTCCGAGGATATCAAGTTGGTAAAGGAGGTCAAATACCTTGGTGTCCAGGTTGACCATCAACTAAAATGGACATCTCAATTGGCCTTAACAACTAATAAGATCTCTAGAGGTATTGGTATGCTTCGTTATGCCAAGCAGTACCTTCCATTATCAACCGTCAAGACTATGTATAAGAGTTTAGTGGAGCCGTACTTTAGATATTGCTGTCCTGTCTGGGGAAATGCTGGGGTGACTGTCATTGAAAAATTGCAGAAACTCCAAAATCGTGCTGCAAAACTCGTTACCAACAGTCCATTTGATGCGACCGCTTTACCAGTTATTCGTGCGCTTCAATGGCCCACTGTTAGGGAACTTATTGATTTTGAATCTCAGAATATAGTTTTTAGATCCCTTAAAGGAGACGCGCCTTCCTACATGAAAGACATGTTCACGAGAGTCAACAATTCCACTGCTCGTTCTCTTAGGAATGCTGAAGTCGACCTCAGGTTGCCATTGTTAAAATCAGCAGGGGGGCAGAAATGCTTCTCGTACCGAGGCGCTAAGCTTTGGAACAGTCTTGGTACCGACGCTAAGAACTCTTCAACCCTGAGAGCCTTCAAGAGAGAGGTGGAAAAATGAACACTTAAACCTTTTCGTTTTTTTTTTTTTTTGTTGATTTTTGAACAATTGTAATTTTAATTTAGTTCGAAATACTGGTTTTTATTGTAAATTATTAATTATTGTAAGTTTTTAGCATGGCCCCCTGTAAATCAGTTATTCTAACTGAGGGGCTACCATGGGTAAAGAATATAAAATCAAATCAAATCAATCAATCAATCAAATCAATAGCGAATAAACTTTGTCTGTTCCAAGGTGAGCAATGTTATGATATTCTGTCACAATGAGTTTCCGCAGCGAAGGAGGGATGAAAGGGCGGCCTGATTTCGTAAGTACACCATCACAGACACGTAACTGCAACTGGACTCTTTTTAATTTGCCTCTCGAAATTTTTTCTCCATTCAGGACGCACTTTGTGGCCCTGGATATCAAGGGATCTTTCGATTGTTCCTCTTTTGACTGAACGCGAAAACCACCTTTGTTTCCGAAAAGGGCATAAATATTTTCTTCAAACTCTGTTGGTAGTTGGATATCACTTGCCGCTTTATTTCTTGATAGGGCATCGGCTTTGATATTGAATTTTCCCGGAATGTATTGAACTGAATAATCAAACTCTTCTAACTCAGCTAACCAACGAGCAAATTTACCTCGTGGATCCTTCTGTTCCCGGAGATGTGTCAAAGGATTGTGGTCGGAATTTAAGGTGAACGTTGTGCCTGCCAAATAAACGTGCCAATGCTTTACTGCTCATACAAGAGCGAATGCTTCTTTAGTCGTTGCCGACCAGTTCTTTTGCGAAGGCTGTAACGCTGTAGAAAAATACGCTACTGGATGCAAACAATCGTCGTTTCCAACTTGCGATAAAACTCCACCAACTGCATGATTACTGGCGTCCACTTCGACGATGAACGGTTCTCCTAATTTAGGGAAGCTTAACACTGGCTTGGACAACAGTTTCTGCTTTAAAACAGAAAATGCAGTTTCACAGGAATCATCCCACTGAAATGGAACATTTTCGCTTGTCAGTTTGTTTAATGGTTGGCAAATTTCGGCGAAATTGTGAATAAATGACCGATAAAATCCTGCAAGGCCTAGAAATCCTTTCAATTCTTTTCTTGTTTCTGGGCGTTTGTAGTTATTAATTGCTTCTGTCAGCCTGGCTTGAGGATTAATTCCGCCTTTAGAAAGCTCAAAACCAACGAAATCAACTTTGTCACAAGCGAAAACACACTTTGAAAGCTTTAGCGATATTCCCGATGATTGCAATCTTTGTAATACTTGCTCAAGATTGTGTAGGTGCTCTTGAAAGTTTCCGCTGAAGATTACTATGTCATCCATGTATGCCAAGACTCGATCAGAAGGAAGACCAGACAAAGTGATATCCATCATCCTCTGATAGGACGCTCCAGCGTTGCGTAAGCCGAACGGCGTTACGTTAAATTCGAATTTGCCCCTCTAAACCGAGAACGCTGTTTTCTCTTTGTCTTCTTCCGCTACTGGCATTGACCAATATGCTGAGGCAGCGTCTAGAGTGGTCCAGAACTTTGCCCCTTCCATTTTGTCGATCACATCACGAATGTGCGGTAGAGGATATGAATCCTTTTTAGTTACGTCATTGAGTCCTCGGAAGTCGCAAACGAAACGCATAGAGTCATCCTTTTTCTTAACGAGATCAACTGGGGCGTTCCAGGGTGACGCAGATGGTCGAATGATGCCATTGTCAAGCATCTGTTGCACTTGATCACTAACTTCTTTGTCCCAAGCATGAGGAATGCGATATGGCTTCTAACGAACTGGTTGCGCATCGTTTGTTATGATACGGTGCGTCATATTCCGTACTGGTGTCGGTTTTCTTGGGTTAGAAGCGAAATTTTCACTGTATTTGGAAATTAGTGTCCTTAACTGATCTTTTTCATGGTCGGAGATATTGTTTCCATGACTTATGTTCGATTGAGGGTTTGATGAACTTCCGTCTTCTTTTGAATCAATTTTAGAAACAGTTTCATTGACCATCGTTAGATTACCAACGAATTTCCTAGAAGTAACTGTTACTTTGTCATTGTTGACATTCAATAAAGTCATTTGAAACACACCATCTAAATCTGGAATTACTCTGCAACGCGTAGCGTAGACACCCATTACTCCACCTAAAGGTTTTGGTTTGAAGTCTGCAGTTATCAGAGATAATGAGTTACTGCATTTGACATTAACGATGATTTCGGAGCGTGGGGCAAGGACACGTTGTTTTGTAATCGGACTGGTTCTTTTACTTTCGAAGAAATACAGATAAACCATTCTTTTCCCAGCTTAACTCTATTAGCGACCATATCGAACTCAATTGTTCCAAAATTTGAAAGAAAATCTCGGCCCAATAATACATGTTTGTATGTTTTTGCGTTGAGAACTTTCAAATTTTGCTTGATAATGACACTGCCCAAATTTATCGTTACCATCACAGATCCAATGATATTCATTTCTCTACCAGATGCGTCGACTAGTTTATGTTCGGTTGTGATAATTTTTGAGTCTAAACCAAGCACCTGGAGGCTTCCTATGTCAATCAAGGAGCAACTAGCCCCAGTGTCTAATAAAGCGTTTATTTTCTTGTTTTCAAACATTACTTTGAGTACTGCAGAAAACTCTTCAGCAAAATAACAAGCGTCTTTGTCGTCACCAGATAGTCATTGATACTTGGGAAAAGAGGAATCCCAAGCATCATTACCTTTGTTTCCGCAAGCTTGACAAAAACGGAGTGGGCACTCGCGGAAAAAATGCTCAGGGCTTTCGCAGGTGCGGCGTTTTCTCCCTCTTTGTGGTGTGCGGTTATCGCTGGGGTTTCCAGCCCTAGGCCGATATGACTTGTTTGGAAAATTTCCTCGTTTCCCTCTTCTTTGGTATCCTTTCCCTTGATTACCTACAAAATTCGTAGATGCGCTTTCTTGTTTGCCCCAGTCGTTGTAGTAGGCTTGAATTAGCTTTTATTTCTGTAGCTATGTTTATACGCCTACTTTAAATAAATCGATAATAATAATAATAATGATAATAATAATAATAATAATAATAATGATAATAATAATAATAATAATAATAATAATAATAATCACCCCCGTGACTGTCAATCGATATACCTTTCGTCTTTTCAATTACCTTGTCTGCAATCTGGTCAACCATTGAAGGGCTTTCAACACTCATGCATTTTTGAGTATTCTCTGAGGCAAAAGAATCGATTTCGGCCAATTGAAATCTCATTGTTTCCGTTGTCAGCTTATCGACATCAGCATCATTGAAACTTGGCAGGGATTTCAGCGCGATCTGCATCTTTGGGTGTAGACCTTTGGTCTAGTCTAAAACACCACACGAATGAACACGAATGACCACGAAGGACCACGAATGAACACAAATGACCACGAATGAACACCGATGAACACGAATGACCACGAATGAACACGAATGAACACCGATGAACAACACAAAAGCCAACAACGTAATATCAAAAGCAAAATATTAATCCACTTTGAATAGACAGGAAAAGGGAAGAATGCAATAGCTGTTGGATCTTTTCAACATTGACCGTTTTCTTTATGAACAATTGCGAATGGAATGCGCATGGATTGCTTAGCTACTTCTTGAAGTGCAGATAGGATCTTTTGTGCTGGAATAATACTTGTTGGGGCTTTTGAGTTTCAATTGATAAAGCAGAGCTGTATTTCTAGGAATGGCGACAACAACCGTTGTTTTCTTACATTGCGATGCTCAATACTGGGTTAAACTAGAGGGGCTCGTTTAAACATCGTCCTCGAGAGGGTTTTATGATTCGTGGATACTAATTCTTGAGTAGAATCTTTATAAAACACTTTTCCTACTCAACTGTTTTTTTTTCTGTCAAGGAACATCTCGATATCAGTGTTGAAAACTGCATCATGATTCGTTCATTCAAAAAGTAAGAATTGAATTAAGAAACTGTCGGCACTACAATTAAGAAACTTTTAGTACTATAGTCTGGTCCAGGTTTCCTGTATAAGAAACTTGCATGCTTCAATGAATTTAGCTGAAAACAAACTGGCAACCGTTACAATCAAGTAGAAGGGCAACAAACATATCTCGTTCAATTTGCTTTTGACATTCCAATTTCCTGCAACTAGCCTGCGTACAATTTTTCTTTTGTAAAATTGAAAGAAGGTAAAGTTCTTTCAGTTTACACACAAGAAAGACTGCACGCAGGCTACCCTCCAACTGGATTTTACGTCCTGGATCACCATGATTCTTCATGGTGCCAAAGTCGACTTTCGTATCATCTGAAAGTCGTTCTTGGCCTGAATAATCTTTGTCCTATTTTCATTTTGTGCAAAAAGAATCGTGCTTGATAATAGTGCCATCTCACAGCATTAAAATGCAAACTTTCTCAGACCTTCACAATTTTCCACTCGTGTTCACTCGTGTTCATTCGTGTTCCAGTGGAATTCGTCAGTTTCGATTCGTGTTCATCCGTGTTCACTCGTGTTCTAGTCGTGTTCATTCGTGTTCATTTGTGTTCATCCGTGTTCCACTCGTGTTCATTCGTGTTCATCGGTGTTCATTCGTGTTCATTCGTGGTCATTGGTGTTCATTCGTGTTTCACTCGTGTTCATTCGTGTGGTGTTTTAGACTAGATCGTAGACCTTTCAGATAATAATCCTTGGCGATTGTCTTTCATGTGTTATCATCAAAAAAAGGGTAGGCAAGCTTGACTAACTCGATTATTTTGTAAGCAAAGGTTTTTGCTGATTCATCTGGCTTTCGTCTCCTACTGTTCAACTCGTCGACTGCTATCTCTCTGTCCAAATTCCCTCTTTCAAACTCTTTCAGCAACTCTGACTGGATTTCGTCGACCTTTTCTCTGTCTGCAGAGGATAATCGCATGTACACATCGAAGGCACGACCGTCAAGTTTGCTTGCCAAATTTTGAGCAGCTTTCTCACCATCGTACCCCTTTAGTGACGAATGCAACGAAACTTTCTCGAGGAAAACATTTACATCGCCAGTTCCATCGAAGCATTTTACTTTCGCATCTACATTGGAAAGATTCGGTTACAGTAATGTTAGTTACTATAGTCGAAAGAACTTTAGCTTACTACGAAAGACTGTAACCGAATGAGGAAAATAGGCCCAAACCAAACGTAAATACACTACTGAGTCACGTGACTCCTAAAGCACGGAAATACAACAGGGGGTTCCCTACACAAAAGGCAGTGGCTTACTAGTTTACGTCCGGAGTGATATACCTTCACGTTAATTAAATTCTTTCAAATTTACTGATGGTATCGAATGCACTAGTTTCGAAATATATTCGAGGAAAAAGAAATGGGCGTTTTTTAGTGTTTGTCGACCACCAAATCAATCTCTGGATAATTTATTTGAGAATCTTGGTCGTGCACTCGATCACTGCAGTGAAAACTGAGAGAATTTTATGTTTATAGGGGATTTCAATCTGACTGAAACTGAGGAACAACTCAAAAATTTTTGGAACTTTATAGTCTCAAAAATCTTGTCAAGGAGCCACCGTGCTACAAATCTCATATGCCAAGATGTATAGATCATGTTTTGAAAAACCAGAATAGGAGCGTGCAAAAAAATACTACTGTCGAAACTGGTCTGTCAGACTTTCATGAAATGGTTGTCACTATACTCAAAACTACTTCCCCCAAACAAGGACCAACTGTAATTAACTATATAGAAATTACAAAAAGTATGCTGAGAATGTTTTCAAACGAGATCTTCGGCATGAGGTGCAAGAAATAGATCCATCGGATTTGAATTGCAGTTTATTTGAAACTGCTTTTGACAGAGTTGTAGACAAACATGCTCCAATGAAAAAAAATATATCCGGGCAAATGATAAACCATTTATAACACGTACTCTGCGTAAAGCTACCATGTTGCGTTCTATGTTGGGTAATAAATATAACGAAGATCGCACTGCTGAAAATTTGAACAAGTTTCGTAAACAACGAAATTCTTGTGTTAAGTTATTTCGAAAAGAAAGAAGAAATTATTTGGAAGCTTGGTATTCTGATGATGAAGCATGTTTGCTTCGAAACGTCAACCATAATAAATATGGCCTGGTCTTTCAATTAAATGTTTCACTTGGATTTGTCTTACATGGATTTGTCATAATATTTACTTGGATTTGTCAAAATTGGAATGAATTACATGAACATGAGTATCGTCGCAATTCTTGCCCTTCGTTTTCAAATTATTACAACAATCTAGACATCTCACATGTCACCGACAATAAGAAATTCTGGAAGACTGTGAAACCCTGACAAATCACATTCTAATAACAAAATGGTTTTGACTAAAGGAGAACAAATTATTTCCAACGATGTTAAAGTAGCAGAAACAATGATGAATTTTTCGTTACGGTTTTCTGATTCTCTTGGAATAGATGAAAATCCCAATAATGAAAATTCATCAGAAGGATCATCATCAAAACTCCTCCTCTTTCTGCTTCACTCGAGTGTCAAATGGGCATGCCACATCGATTATTTGGCAGGTCTTTTTTTTCTTGTCTTCAACATGATGTCTGGTTTGTTATGATCAATGCGAGTTTCAGTCTGAATAGAGAAGTCCCACAGTAATTATTATTATTAGTATTATTATTATTATTATTATTATTGTTATTATTATTATTATTATTATTATTATTATTATAAGAATAATAATAATTGTCTGTCCTCCATCTTGCCAACATTATTATTGTTGGCAAGATGGAGGACAGACAGGCCTAATGGCGTCGTCTGCCCGAAGTTACTGTTGACACATAATCCGTCGTAACTGCCGTCGTGAAAGCTGTTAGACTACTACACCAGTACCTTTCGAATGATCAGGAAGTTAAAGAGAGCATTTAAAGCAGCTATCAACACTGGAAAGATCCATTTTGTTGGCACCAAGCTGGACTGTCATTTTGATTACGATTTCTGCAGTGAGGTCAGAGTCTTGGATTCAGAAGAGTGGGAAGCATTCGAGGTGAAGGAGAAGCAATTTAGGGCGCAGATAGCGTCCAAGAGAATAAATCATGGAGATTTTGTTTGCAAAGGAGATGTCGAAGCTTGGTTTAAAGTTAGTAAAATCTTGAATGGAATCTTTTTCCAAAATAATATCTTTCTCGACAAAAAGCTGTCCGGGGAGCATTGGAGTGAGAAATTTCTAAAATATGTTTACCGTATATTGAGACAGTTCCCAAGAGATGATAACTATGGCGTACGAAGCGTGGTTAATGATATATCGTATATTGAAAAGCAATTGAAATATATCAAAGAAACAATAAGGCCTTTCTTTTCCTTGAGAACAAACAACAACGGTCCAACAAATGAGGTATCTAAAGAAAAGCTAATTAATCTTTGGTTTGAAAAACGTAAGAAAGCTATTGCCATCATAAAAAACGATGGATTGTGGCCGGACAGTGTCCAAGCTAATATTTCAGTGGAGAGAAATGAAACATATTATCAGGAATCAAGTAAATGCACTGTAAGTCATGGTTTTGAGGAAGTTGAGCCAAGTTTCTTCGACCGATCAATGGCCGCAGGTACTGTGACCCAGGGAGATTACTTTGGCATTGATGAAATTGAGTCGATCGTTAATTCTTGTCCCAAACGGAAGAGTTGTGGATCTGATGGGGTGTTCTATGAAGACTTGAAGCAAATTTTCTTGGATTATGGGCACACATTTGTAAATGTCTTGAATGTCATGCTCCTAAATCAACGGGTATCTTCTTTATGGAAATGCTGTATAATCCAACGTATCCCGAAAAAATCTTTCGTGGAAACTGATTTGTCAACACTTAGGGATATTTCTCTTCTGCCAACATGTTATAAAATATTGTCAAAAGCTTTGTGTGGCAGGATCACTATCTACATAATGAACGAAATTGCGTTTTGGCAAAGAGCCTTTTTGTGCCAGAGAGATAGACAAGAACTGATTTTCTCATTGAAAACAGCCATTGATGATTTTCGACATCTGAGCACTAAACTTACTGTTGTTTTCATCGATTTTGCTGACGCCTTTGGTAGTGTCAATCACAAATTCATTTTCGAAACCCTGGAAAACTTCAACATCCCTTTGAAATATTGTTGCCTGATTGAAGATATTTACAGGCATTCATCTTTCTCAGTGATATGTGGTGTCAAACTAAGCAAGTCCTTCAACATCATTAGAGGAACCAAAACAGGGGATCCGTTAAGTGCTTTATTATTTATCATGGTCATAGACAGAGTGTGTAAGCCAATGGTTGCTACTGCTATAAGTTGTATGACCATTCAGAATGAAAGAATGGTCAATCCCATACCCCTGCAAGCGTTTGCTGATGATATTGTTGTCGTACAGTATAACTCAGAAATTTCTCAACTGATCTTTGATGCCGGGGAAGAAATGATGGCCCAGGCTGGTTTGGAAGTAAAACCCGAGAAATGCGCTGTTTTATATGCTAGAAGGTCGGGTAATAATTGGTACAAGGGTAAATCGGACGTAAAGCCAAAAGTGAAAGTACAGTCACATGAATTAGCTATTTGTGGACGCAATAAGCCATATAAATACTTGGGAAAGTCGTTATCGTTATCTGGAGAGGATCCGAAGCAGGTCAATCAAATATTAGAAAATTATAAAGAGTTGCTGGACAAAATCTCAAAATGTAAGTTGCCACTTTCGCTGAAGGCAAGTGCTTTCAATAACATGGCTCTTGCTAAAATATTGCATCATTTTAACAATACAAGGTTTACCGAGGAACAGCTCGAAGAATTGGATAAGGCTCTAACACAAACAGTTCGAAATTTGTACGATTTATACAGTTCAACTACGCAGCTCATCATTTACCTACCACGCGAGGACGGAGGAATAGGAATTAAACGTGTATCTGCTGTATACCGGACGACACGAATTGCGTTTCTCCTAAAAATGTTGAATCATGAGGAAGATCATTTTAGAAATAGTGCACGTCAGTCTCTAAGTCTTGACATGTTAAGGAGGGGGGTAGCAGAATCAAGTGATGAAAAGAACTTTCTTGGTTACGAAGTCACAGTTGATGGATATTTGAATAATAAAACAAACTTTGGTTGTCAGTCTGACTGGCCTGAGTTGTTGCGCTATGCAAGGAAACTAGATATCTCCATCGTTTTCAGAGATGGGAAAGCAGGTGTAATCATTGATGGGAAGTTTCACGACGACACTTCATCGCTACAAAAGATTCTATTTCATTACACAGTTAAACGTGATTTGATTAAGGCAAAAGAATTGTCAATTCAGGGGTGCTTTTTCGGTATGGATGGCATTCATTTGAAGTCATCACATTCCATTTTCTACAACTGGAAAATAGACGACTTGTTAGTGAAATTCAGCATAAAAGCACGACTCAGCCTCCTTCCAACTAACTTTACGCTGCACATTTGGAACCGTGAAAATGATCCTTTATGCCCCTTTTGCCGAAATCATACCGAAAGTATGGCGCATCTTATGAATGGTTGTCATGAATTTCGAAATTTTTATAGTCGTCGCCACAATCGAATCGCTGATAAAGTAGAAGATGTTATTTCTCAGAGTAACCGTCGTCTACGAGTCTACTCAAACAAGCTAATGGAGACAATATTCACAGAGTATCGCGAGGAACTGCTGTTGATTGAACATCGCAAACCAGACATTCTTTTAATTGATCATGTATCACAGAAGTGCACCATTGTCGAAGTAGCTGTGTGTTATGATTTGTACTTTGATTACGTGTTTCGAGAGAAGTTGGGGCGTTACGAGAGCGTTTGCTGTATATTACGAGGTCATGGATGGAACGTTGAATTAAAGGTTATGTGTTTTGGCTCGCTTGGTTGCATAAAGAAGGATATTTGGAGAGAACTGAGATCTTTGTCGGTTGACAAATTAGTTGCAAAGCAGATGTTACAATGGTGTTCAATATCAAATGTTATTATGGCAAATCATATTTGGAGGCACAGGGTGCGGAAGTTATTCCCATAGTCTAGGCCTACATTTAGCACTTTTGAAATTCGAGGGCATTGCTCTCTTTCTCGTTTGAGAATGAGTCAGCTAAATGTCTGCCTGTGCTTGGATAGACTCCCCCCACCTTTGCTGAGGTATTTTCATGTGATACTGTTTGTAGTAGCTAACATAAACCTAGTATAGCGTATTCATACGTTAACTGAGCTGTTAGCTCAGGCACTAGGGCAGATACGAATATTATTATTATTATTATTATTATTATTATTATTATTATTATTATTATTATTATTATTATTATTATTATTATTATTATTATTATTATTATTATTATTATTATTATTATTATTATTATTATTATTGTTTGATTCTCAACACAAAGCATTTGGCTGTCTTTGCTTTGGATTAGGCACTGTGAATGCGGGCATCAACCAGCTGCCAAGGAACTCACAGGTCACTGAACCAGACTTTTAGGAACCAAGTACCAATCTTAATAATCTTGCTGTCCGAAGTAGTGCTGTTTTCTGCACATGCTCAGTTCGAATGTCTATCCCGATCTCCTGCATAAATTTCCCAAACCGATTTGTGATTGCTCCCAGCGCTCCGACTACAATCGGAATTATAGTCACTTTCTGCATTTCCCACAAACGTGCAATCTCATCCTTTAATGGTTTGTACTTATCGATCTTTTCTAGCTCCTTCTCACATGCTCTAACATCTCCAGGTATCGCAACATCTATGATTTTAACATCTCTTCTTTGCTTGTCTACTACAACAATGTCCGGTCGGCGGGCCTCAATCTCTTTGTCACACTGAATCATGACATCCCACAAAATCTTATAGTTGGCATTCTCAATGGCCCCATCTGGCTTGTGCTCATACCATTTGTTGGCTCTGTCCAGTTCATATTTTTCACAGATGCGCCAATGTACATACTTGGCAACATTATCATGCCTCCGTTTGTATTCCCTCTGCGCCAACATGCTGCATTCACTTATAATATGTGAAACTGTTTCATTTTTATTGCCACACATTCTGCAAAATGGGGAGTCGATGGTTTTATCAATTTTGAATTTGGTGTAATTTGTTCGGAGAGCTTGCTCTTATGCACTGAAAATCAATGCTTCAGTAGGGCCCTTCAAGTCACTTTTCTGTAGCCATCGCCAGGTGTTAGCCTTGTCTTTGCCCTCCATTTCTCTGAGGTATTGACCATGCATCGCCTTGTCTTTCCAGGTGTTAATCCTTTCTTTTTGTTTAAGTTTTTTAAACTCGTTTGGTTTCATTGACTCTTGGCAAAGTGGTATCGTGTTGCTATCCTTAACTGCAATGAGAAATGGTTCATCATGGTTTCTTACATACCAACCAAGGCTATTTTCTTCCGTGACAACACAGCTCTTGCAACCTATCAGCCCCCTACCACCTTTACTTCGCGTTACGTATAACCGATCAACGTCACTCTTGGGGTGAAACTCCTTATTCATAGTCATAATTTTCCGAGTCTTTCGGTCCATCTCATCAAGCTCGGCAACATTCCACTTAATAATACCTGCCCCGTATCTCATTAAGGACACTGCCCATGTGTTCATTGCCATGATTTTATTCCTTCCATGTAGTCTACTTTTCATGATAGCTTTTGTTCTACGTACGTATTCTTTCCTGAAACATTCTTTCATCTCACTATCCTTGATTTTATCAAACTCTGTAATTCCAAGGTATTTGTAGCCTCCATCTTCAACTTCCTTAATTTTGTCACCACTAGGCAATTCTAAACCTTCTGTTTTCACCACCTTTCCTCGCTTTAAAATAAGTGTGCCACACTTCTTGGTCCCAAACTCCATGCCTATGTTGTTTGAAAATATTTCTACCGTAGAGACCAATCCATTGATTTCACGTTCACTCTTCCCATAGATCTTAAGATCATCCATGAATAGCAAGTGATTTAGCTTTAGTCCACACTTCAGAGTGTAACCCGTTGGGACATTCCTTAATATCTCTGTGAGGGGGATCATACTGATCACAAATAAAAGAGGTGAAAGACTGTCTCCTTGGAAAATCCCTCTCCTGATGTTAACTTCTCCCAAGAATTCACCACATGATGTCAAATCCACATTCCAATTCCTCATTGATCTCGTGATAAAATTAATAACATTATCCGCCACATTGATAATAATGATTATTATTATTATCATTATTATTATTATTATTGAAATTACGCACAATATACAGTTCCTATATTGGAGTCACTCTTGAATGTCAAGTTACAACAAGCATCCTCAGACTTCAAGAACCTTCCTCAAAATTCTTGCTGTTCCCAATAACACTGATTTCTGGATTTGTGATGTCTTTACAGGAATTCCAATTTCCTTCAAGTTGTCTGTTAACCGAGTTGGTATCGTTCCCAACACTCCAATTACGACTGGAATGATTTTCACTTCCATATTCCATATCTTACGGAGTTCTCTGGCTAAGTCCTTCTATTTAGCGATTTTTTCATCTTCCTTTTCTTTCACTCTTTTATCTCCAGGACACGCTACGTCAATGAGAAGGCAGGTTTTATCGTTCTTATTCACTACTACGATGTCTGGTCTCCTTGCTGTTATGTAATGATCCGTTTGGATTGTAAAGTCCCATAATATCTTACATTTATCGTTTTCAACTACGATTTGTGGATTGTGTTCGTACCAATTCTTTTCATGTTGTAAGTCGTTTTTCCTACAAAGTTCCCAATACAAAGCTTGGGCAACCTTGTCATGCCTTGCCTTGTACTCCAGCTGCACTAGTTTACTGCATTGACTAGCATTATGAGTCCTGCCTCCTTACGCAGCCTACACAAGCTGCCGTCACTGGTCTTATCTATCTTTGCCTTGATGATATTCGTTCGCAATGCTTGGTCTTGGGCTGCTGTTAATAAACTCTCTGTTTCTTTTTTCAATGTGCCCTCTCTTAGCCATAGCCACGTGTCAATACTTTTTACGTCTTCTGTTTCTCGAAGATATTGTTCATGTAGTGGTTTTTCTTTCCACTCGGACATCCTTGCTTCTACCATTTTCCTTTATTATTATTATTATTATTATTATTATTATTATTATTATTATTATTATTATTATTATTATTATTATTATTATTATTATTATTATTATTATTATTATTATTATTATTATTATCATTATTATCATTATTATTATTATTATTATTATTATCATTATTATTATTATTATTATTATTATTATTATTATTATTATTATTATTATTATTATTATTATTATTGTTATTATTGTTCAATGTTCACTCGGCGGTGATGTTGATTGCCGGTTATCGTCATGTTGTAAAAACCGGACCCTAGGACCCTAGGACCCCTGAGACCCCTAGGACCATTAAGTACTGAAGATGAAAAGGACCCTTAACACCAGAGGGTCATCACCACACTGAAATAATCGGCCAATGTCATCAAGCAATCAATTAGTAGGTTGCGCATCGTAAACTTCCCCTCTTCCATCCAATGAACTTCCGCTCCTATGAATCAATGCAGGAACCATGCAGAGAGTTCTCAAAATAGTACGACGGGGGAGCAAAGCATATTATAGAAGATACCTATGTTTGCCATTATATTTTTAGGGCAAATTTCCGCAAGCTTTTCATCCTGTGTAGACTCTGGCCCGTCATTCCCTTTGAGCATTGCCAAGTACCTTGCAGCAATTTGATTTTTAGGTTTGGGAGGTTTGCTTACAATTTTTTTTCGAAGTGGAATCATGTGATGAAATACAGAGGATTTCAGATTATTTTTCGTATCTTCTTCGCCAAGAAAGATGAAACAATGAGTTGAAGAAGAGCTTGATATGTGCTTAATTTAGAGTTTTTCCGGTACATGAAGTACATCAAGATTTGCAGTTGAAAGGGATTTGACCGCGAACTTCGTTTGGGGTGGACACTCATTTGCCTTATAAGAAACAGCCTATGAGAGCTGCCGTAGCCGCTACCAAAATTATTTAAAAAAGTCGCGATCTGATGGGATCTGATGTTGATTCGACGTAAAGAAACGTCAAGTTTTGGATATGAGATGCAAAGTGTTTCAAGCAAAATTGTAAAATTCAAACGAATGAAACTAAAACTTATGTCATTGCAATGAATGATCTTGTCATCCTCCTTAGTTTCACATGAAAACAGAATGTTAACCCTCGGCCTCCGGTGTTTTTTTTACAAAGTTTCCGTCTTTGACGACCCTCAGCACTCGATCTGTTAACTAGCTTTTAGAATATTTGGAGCATCCCCCGTCGTGCTATATTGCGAGCTGTCTGCTTGATTCTTGGGATTGCTTTATAGGAGCGGAAGTTCATGGGATACAAGAGAGGAAGTTTACGATAGGTGACCTCTTGTTTGACACTTGATGACATTGGTCTATTGTTTGTGTGTGGTGATGGCCCTCTGGTGTTAAGGGTCCTTTTCATCTTCAGTACGTAATGGTCCTAGGGGTCTCAGGGGTCCTAGGGTCCTAGGGTCCGGTTTTTACAACATGCCCCGGTTATCTGCTGGATAACAGGCCAAATCCCTCGGCTTTAGGTATCCAGTACTTTTCTTAGTATCTTTGCAGTTCCTAACATGCAAGCTTTCTGTAAAAGTTCCATGTTGCATTCTATTTCAATTTTCTTCAGCCAATTCTCAAAGTTCTTTCCAATCGTTCCTAGAGCTCCAATGATTATTGGTACTATCTTGACTTCTCTTACATTCCATAGCCTCTTGATCTCTCTCTTCAAGTCTTGATATATCTCAATTTTTTCATTTTCTTTTCTTTCACTTCTGGTATCGAAGGGGCAGGATATGTCAATCAGCAAACACGATCGATTCTTTCTGTTTTCAAAAACAATGTCTGGTCGGTTATGCTCCAGTCGATGATCTGTCTGTATGGGAAAATCCCATAATAATCTTAAGTCTTCTGTTACGATCACACTTTCTACTTTTTTTTATATATATTCCAATAAAATTTTACAGTAAACAAACAAAGGTTGCAAGACGATGCCACGAGGAGCATGGAAATACATAGCAACCCTGTGACCATAACATTTAACATAGATATTCAAATTGATATTACATATAAATATTACAAATAACATATTACAAAAGGCAAATAGGAAAACAACAATTACAGATAATTCCGACAAAAAAAATCACAAAAAATAAATGTACGAAAAAACAAAGTACAAGTTACAAGAGAGAGGAGACAGCAAACTTACGAACTCATTGAAACCGTTCTGAGGCGTGAATGTAGTTTAACGTTGCCTCAAGAATTTTTGTGTTCAAATCAAAGGATAACTTTTCGTGGCCATACAGGAGGATTTGAAGTAAGGTTTCATTTGTGAGGTTTGTTAATCCGTGGGGGCGCAGTATCGCATCCACACTGTTGAGAAGATCACGTCTTTCTTGGTCATAAGCATGGCAGAGCAGTAAAAAGTGTTCCGTATCCTCAATACCATCGTTTATCGGGCACAAAGGATTTAAAGTATCGCTGAAGTTATGTTTGAATTTGTGAAAATTCAGCTTGCTGAGTCCAACGCGAAGTTGTGTTAAAATTGATAAACCTTTTGGGTCGTGAATGTTATAGACCTTTTTTGAAGGTGGACGGATCATTGCTAATAGTCGTTTCTTGAAAACATTCACTGAGCAGGATTGTCTAATCTCAGGGTCAAGCTTTTCTCATTCCGACAAACAGTTAGGATAGAAACTTGATTTGAATCTCTCCGTTCTCGCACGTATTTGCCCTACTGCAGCTCTTCTGCGAAGACTGTAGTCAGATTCCTGAAGCTGAGGTACAGGACTCCTTGTGAAGTCTGGAGTCAAATTATTTATAATCTTATAAAAAAGAACAAGGCGTCTACTCCATCTTCGGAAGTTGAGCGATTCCCAACCAAGTTCATCATAGATTTTCTGACGAGATGTGCCCTTCCAAGCGCCGGTCACAGCTAAAGCAGCGGAATATTGAACCGATTCGAGTTTTTCCATTAAATTAGTCAAAGTGACAGTTTGACTAAATCCACATATATTTTGGGGAATGTGATATATTATGTCACCATAATCCAGGTGCGGTCGAACATATAGCTTATACATTTCATTAAGCGTGTGTCGGGGCAAATATTTCGAGAGGAATCTCAACATCCCTATTCCTTGTCTACATTTGGAAATAACTGACTGAATATGGCTCGCGAAGGACAGCTTAGAATCTAGTATGACACCGAGGTGTTTTTGCTCTTGGACCCTCATTACGGGAGCACCATTAAAAAAGATGGGCGGGTGATTCGTTTGAATTCTCTTTTTGGAAAAGGTCACCTCAACTGCTTGTTTAGTTGGGTCAGGATTAAAGGACATTCGCCAACTGTGTGCCCACAGCTTGATGAGATTCAGATCATGGTTCATATCAAGAGCAGCTGTATGTGGATCATGAACGACTGTGAAAATTGATGTGTCATCGGCAAATAGTTTCACATTGCACTTTAAGCCATCAGTCAAGTCATTGATATAGATAAGGAAGAAAAGAGGACCTAGGATAGAACCCTGCGGGACACCGGCTGAAATGGTACTCCATGTTGATGTTTTACCATTCAAGACAGTCCGCTGTTTTCTGTTTTCAAGAAAGCTTTGCATTAGTGTTAGTAGTTTACCAGAGACTCCACAACGGCGTAGTTTGTATATGAGACCTCGATGCCAGACCCTGTCAAAGGCTTTTGAAATATCGAGATAAACAGAGCGGACATCTAGTGTGGGGTTGCAGTCAAATGCTGTAAATATGGAATGGACGATTGACAGCAACTGGTTAACAGTTGAATCTCCTGGGCGAAATCCCGACTGATTTGGGTTTAATAAACTGTTCATGTTTAAATGTTGATAAAGGGAGTCGAAGATCAGCTTCTCTAGAATTTTACCAAAGATCGGAAGAAGGGAAATTGGACGATAGTTTTGTTTCAAGTTCTTGCTGTTCTTCTTATGGATGGGAACTACGTTAGCTTGTTTCCACACTTCAGGGAAAACACCTTGGCTCATACACGACTCAAATATTATACTAAGGGGTAGAAGGAGTGCATCATCACATATCTTTATCATACGCACTGAGATATCGTCCCAGCCATGAGCCTTATTTGGATTCAATGATCGAATAATATTCAAGATCTTCTCATCAGAAATGGAAACGTCAGTGAGCAGTGGAGCATTGGGCACTAATATCGGTGGAAGTTCGCTACCAGTATTGATTGTGGTGCACTGCTGTATAAAGTAATCATTGAAAATTTCTGCCTTTGCAGTGAAATCCAAGACAAATACATCGTTTTCTAACAGAGGGGGGATTATGGGTATCTTAGCTTTGTTCAGGATTTTATCAATCAAGGACCAATACAGTTTCTTTCCAGTGTCAGGGTTAGATAGTGTTCTACTTATTTTCGTAAAGTACTTGTCCTTAGCGTCCTCAATTAATTTGGATCCTTGGGATATCATGTTAGTGATTGCCTCCAGCCTGTCCTCCGGTTGTCCATTCCTGATGAAGGTATTGTAAGCCCTATTCTTTTTCTGGATGAAGTTTTTAATTGACTGCGTCATCCAAGGTGCCTGGCGAGACCTGACTGTGATTATTTTGTTTGGTATGAAGTTTGAAAAGATATTCAATAAAATTTCATTTAGAGTTTTAACTTGAAGATCAGGGCATATGACTTCAGAAAAGGTATCATTCCAAGGAAACATTTCAATACTTTTTTTGATTGCAATGACGTTTGCTCTATCATAATACCAAAGTCTGCGTTTATACGGAGGTGGAGACAAATTTTTTGCGCTCAATTTACCAAAGATAATCTGGTGATGACAGTTCTCGTGTAAAGAGGGGTGGACACCAGATTCGAGGAATAGATTAGGCTGATCAGTGAGAATAATATCGATGCAAGATCTAGAATTTCTAATTAAGTGCGTTGGCTCATTAATTAATTGATGAAGTCCAAGGTCGGCTGTACGTGGTTCGAAGAGTTTTCCCTCATCATTTTCGATATCATTTTCCCACCAGTTGGTAGCACGACAATTAAAATCACCAGTTATGATAACACAGTAAGGATTTTCGCTAGACATCTTGGACAACATGAGTTCGAAATTATTCATGAAGTCCTGGAATTCAGCTTGGCTCTGACTGGGACTACGGTAAAGGATTGCAAAGAAATACTTTTTTTATCAAGCCGAACTTCACACACAATGCATTCTGGCAAGATCGCGAGGTCTTGCCTACTTTTTGCTGGAAACGAATCTTTGACATAAAGCCCTACACCTCCTCGCTTTACATTATCTGGGTGGTTGCTTTTTATGAAGGTGTAACCAGTGAGATCTAAATTTCTAACTTCTATAGTGTCGTCGAGGTGGGTCTCAACAGTACCAATCAAATCGTAATTATAAACTGAGTTATACGCTTCAATTAGAGAAACACGTGCCATGGCTGTACCATCGATCTCCATGGTCTAACCCTAATTTTTGACATAACTTCCAGTGGACAATTTGAGCTACCTTGTCATGTCTCCAGCCTTTATATTGTACTTGCGCTAGTTGCTGACACTCAGATACAATGTGCGCATACCTTATTCTGGCATACCTTATCGTGCCGTCTTTTATATTCTTTCTGTGCAAGCATTCCACAAGAACTGACTACGTGTGTGACATTTTCCGTTTCTTTCCACATAAACGGCATTTATCTGAAACGTCTAACTTGTAAATGGACTTTTTAATTGAGTTTGTACTCAACGCTTGGTCTTGCGCAGCGATTATAAGGCTCTCTGTTTCTCTCTTTAGGTCTCCGTTTGCTAGCCACATCCAGGATAAATCTTTATTCTTACATTCCTTTGTATCTCTCTCAAATTGACCATGAAGCGGTTTATTCTCAATTGCAGCAAGCGTTTCCCTCTCAACCCTTATCTTGTAGCTTTCTTTTGTCTCAGTTGCATCAGCAACGAGTCCCAACGAATTATCATTATTATTATTATTATTATTATTATTATTATTATTATTATTATTATTATTATTATTATTATTATTATTATTATTATTATTATTTTTATTATTATTATTATTATTATTATTATTATTATTATTATTATTATTATTATTATTATTATTATTATTATTATTATTATTATTATTATTATTATTATTATTATTATTATTATTATTAAAAGACTATTAAAAGTTTATTCAAAGTTTATTATTATAAACTCTTAACAAAGTTTATGAGATTTTAAAAGAAAATTCAAAATATATTTTGGTAGATGAAGAGCACAAAGAAGTGTTCCAAAACAAGATCTTTTTGTCATTTCGGAGGGCCAAAAATCTCAAAGATCAACTTGTTAGGGCTAAATTACCGAGTGTTGGTGAGCCTCCGTTGGCTAAGGGTACCTACAGGTGCAATGGCAGGAAAAGTTGCCAGATATGCAACGTCATCACGGAGGGGGATAGTTTTGAAAATTCGGACGAAAACAGATCTTTCAAAAACTTTTCGGGGAGGTATAACTGCAATTCAGAAAACGTAGTTTGTTTACTACAATGTGAAGTTTGCAGCAAAAATATGTAGGTAGCACCAAAACCAAATTTCGGCAAAGATTCAACGTGTACAAATCTTATTTTAGATCTTACGCACGCAAACATAACGAGGGATCACTGGACAGGGACAAATTAATCCCACAAGCAAAATTTTTTAGTCATTTCTTTGAGGGGAATCACAATGGTAAGTTTGAGGTTAGGGTTAAAATGATCGATGGGGCTGATAATGTTTTTTCATTACGACGTAAGGAACTATTTTGGCAATACAGACTGGGAACTTTTCTTCCCAAGGGTTTGAATGAACGGGCTGCAGATGTGGAACTCGATATGTTTGCGTGTGGCATGGCCTAATTCCTGCCATTGTATCTGGTTTCTCTGGGGGATTCGGTTGGCAGTGCTCTGCTGTCTTCCTATTTGGCTTCATGTTTTTTTGCATGTGGCGTTAGGGTGGAATTCCCTATCAAGCCATTCAAGATTCAGCAATTTGCGAATCATTGAAAGGTCAAGTGGGAGGGCCGTGGGGTTGCCGGCTGCATCCCTTGGAGGTTTGCTCTGTGATCTATTTGATCCCACGGGGTAAAAGGACATACGGGAGGGTCATATGGGAGGGAACATTTGCTGATGTGCCAGTTACTTTATTTCTTGTTTACGCTGAAGAAAGTTTGAATTTAAAACGTGATTTTAATTCCCACTGGGTCTTAAATTTGGGGTCAGTCATGTTTACTAAGAATAGGGTTCTTTGTAATGAAATGTAATTTTAGTTTATTTTTAACTGTATTGAAGTTGTTTACCACGGAGTATAAATCCTCGGTTGTCCAATTAGAAAAGTATTGCTGACGAAGATTTTTAATCGAAACGTACAGAGTTTTAACAGTTGTGTTTCTTTTTATTTTCTTTTTCTGTTAATTTTTGATGATGGTTTTGTTTCTTATATTATTATTATTATTATTATTATTATTATTATTATTATTATTATTATTATTATTATTATTATTATTATCGTACTATAATAATCATCGTACTATATATTTTGTATAAGATCATCGTACTATATGTTTTGTCTAAGAAACAAAGAATGGACATCCCCCGAACTTTTAAGCTTTTAATGGTAGTATATAAGGACATTATAGATCTTACTTTTGAACTGTGTGAGTATGCAACCAATGCCCAATTTTGGAGAGTTGGCTGGATAGACTAGGTTTCAGCTTTTATTGTATTTTAAATTGTTTTGAATGAAAGTTTCCATTATTATTATTATTATTATTATTATGTTTCATACTTTACACACACAGATATTTGTATGGTCATATTGTTCTTGGTACTAAGTGGCAACAAGCCTCCTTAAGTTTCCAGAACCATTCGAAGAATTCGTGCAGAGTTCAGGATTGCAGTTTTCTGCATATCCGCCAAGTTCGTATCTATTCCAATATCTTTCATTCTCTTCTCCATCTTCTTTGGAATTGCTCCCAGTGATCCAAAAACGATCGGTACAACAGTTACTTTCGTCTTCCACAATCTTTTCAGTTCAATTGCAAGATCTCGGTATTTGTCAATCTTCTCCTTTTCTTTCAGTTCTATTCTGCTGTCATAGGAAACTGCGAAGTCTATTATTGTACAAGTATTTTGTTCTTTATCCTTGATAATCATGTCTGGCCTTCTTGCCTTAATTTCATTATCAATCTGAATTGTAAAATCCCATAGAAGCGTACATTTTCCATTTTCAAGTACACTTACCGGTTCATTATTATTATTATTATTATCATCATCATCATCATTATTATTATTATTATTATTGTTATTATTATTGTTATTATTATTATTATTATTATTATTATTATTATTATTATTATTATTATTATTATTATTATTATTATTATTATTATCAGTCTTTATATCTCGGCGATGATGTTATGCCGGTGTTCTTCTTGGGAGCGGGCTGCAACCAGCAGCTTTAGGTCTCAAGAGTCTTTCTCAGTATTCTTGCAGTGCCCAAGAGAGTGGCTTTCTGCAACTGCGCTGTGCTACTTTTCAAACTAATCTTCTTCATCCAGCCTTCCAAGTTCTTTGACACAATTCCTAAAGCTCCAACAATGATTGGGACAATTTCAATATGTGAGCATTTCCATATTTTCTTCAATTCTCTCTTGAGGTCTGAATAATGGTCAATTTTCTCTTGTTCTTTCTCTACAACTCGCTTGTCACCAGGAGATGCTATATCAATGATGAAACACCTTCTAGAATCCTTTTCAAAAACCAGGATGTCAGGACGGCGATGTTCAATGTAATGATCTGTCTGTATATTAAAATCCCACAGAATTCGCACGCTTTCATTCTCAATGACGCTCTCTGGTTGGTGATTGTACCATTTTACTCTCTGAGCCAGGTCATATCTCTCACAAAGTTCGAGGTGGATGATTTTTGCAATATTGTCGTGTCTGTTCTTGTAATCTCGTTGCGCCAGTTTTTTGCATCCTGCGATTAGGTGACTAACTGATTCTTCCCTTTCGCCACACATCCTGCACTTGTCACCTATGTCCTGTTTATCAATATGCTTCTTAATCCAATTTGTGCGCAGAGCTTGTTCTTGGGCAGCAAATATCATTCCTTCTGTTTCTTTTTTCAATGATCCTTTCCTTATCCAGTCCCAAGACGACTCATCCTCCAGACTCAAGATCGACTCATCATTATTATTATTATCATTATTATTATTATTATTATTATTATTATTATTATTATTATTATTATTATTATTATTATTATTATTATTATTTTTATTATCATTATTATTATTATTATTATCTGCATAATATCTGCATAATACAACATCAGAAAAGACTAACATCCAATATGACTCGTTCCATACAACAAAACTTGCGCTAAAAAAGATCCAGGAAGACAAAAAATCGAAGGTAGAGTCATTACAGGTTCAGAGTACAGTAATTACAGAGTTATGGAAAACAGCACTCCCGAAGGCAAAAGATTTTTGGTTTAAAGTGCAACATCGTCTTCCTAGAAACATCTTTAATTTTACCATAAGATACATGAACAACTCTCTTGCTTGTTTTTCTAATTTAGCAAGATGGGGCATAAACGTCAGTGCAAGCTGTTCATTCTGTAGGGAGGTTCAGACCACAAAGCATATTGTAGCTGGCTGTGCATCATGTTTAAATCGCTACACATGGCGACATAACTCGGTGCTGTTAAATTTAGCTACATTTTTGCAACCAATGGTCAAGAAGCTTTACTGTGACATTCCATCGTTTTTATCACCCGAAATTGTGACTGGTACTGCTGCACGACCGGATCTACTCGTTGTGGACAGGATGAACACTCTGTTTATAATTGAGCTAACAGTAGGCCACGAATCTAACACGGCGGCGAATGCTACAAGAAAGGCAAAGAAATACGAACATCTCTTAAATGATGGTGACCTAAAACGTTCGTATCGAAAAATCTGTTTTGTGAATCTCGTGATGACTACTATCGGCATCTATTCAAAACATTCAGAGGATTTCTTCAAATTGCTGAAAGATTTAAACATTGACAACACAGCAGCAACGTACATTTCTACAAAGCTAACAGAAATTTGTATACGTTCGTCTTATTATATCTTTTGTATGAGAACGAAGGAGTGGACGGAAGTGGATCTAATGAACTTCTAAGTTGAACCTTACCTTACTTTTGTTAACTATTTTGAAGCACCTATGCGAATGCAGGCAGACTATGCCTACACCGTAGTGAGTAGTCTGATTCTGTTACTGTTTTTAAGTTGTATGTAATTAGTTGGATTTTATCATGAAAAATTTCCATTATTATCATCATTATGAAAACTAAAACAACCTTCAGGAAAAACAGAAAAGAAAATATGAAAAATAAGACTGTTTTATAAAAGCTAACGTTTCGATTAAAAATCTTCCTCAGCGTAAAACTTTACTGGGACAGCCGAGAATTTATACAGATTGTTTACCGATAAAATTATACATAACGAGTCTATTTACAGATTAAAATACCTGATCCCTTTGTCCCTGACCAATAGAGAACGGATTGGAAGCGTTTTAAAGTTTAAGTTATTCCTTTGAGGCTATCCTGGCAGCTCTACAGTTACCCCCAAAAGACCCTCCGAAATATTCGCTTGATGCTTAACTCTTCTTTTAGCATCAGCTAAATCCCAGATGGCCTGATACTAATTCTTTACCCTTGAGGCTGCCCTGGCAACTCAGTTACCCCCAACTGACCCTCCGAAATATTTTGCATGATGCTTAACTCTTTTTTTAGCAACAGCTACACCCCAGATTGCCAGATACGAATTCCAATTTTTTCGATACTCTTGATGCTGCTCTGGCAACTCACCGTTACCCCCCAAGTGACCCCCCGAAAGATTCGCATGATGCTTAACTCTACTTTTAGCAACTGCTGAATCCCAAATGGCCTGATACTAATTCCTTAAACAAGAGCAACCTCTAGGGACCTTTAGATGCATTGGCAGAATCTAAGCTGTTCCTCCGCACGCAAATATGTCTAATTCCACGTCTGCAGCTCTTTCATTAAGACCCTTTGGTGAAAAAGTTTGGAGTCGATATTGCCAAAACAACTCCTTTCGGCGAAGCGAAAAAACATCATCTGCCCCATCTATGATTTTGATACCCACCCGAAAAGTCCCATTGTGTCCGTTTTCAAAGAAATGACTGAAAAAAGAAGCCTGTGGGACAGGCTTCCCTCTATTATTATTATTATTATTATTATTATTATTATTATTATTATTATTATTATTATTATTATTATTATTATTATTATTATTATTATTATTATTATTATTATTATTATTATTATTATCATTATCATTATCATTATGATGATGATGATGATGATTATTATTATTATTATTATTATTATTATTATTATTATTATTATCATTATTATCATTATTATTATTATTATTATTTCAAATACGACATGGCCTGATGCCAGAACCATACATGCCAAATGTCAAACTCTAACAAAGAGACTTAGACAGCAAGCACTTTCCTCAAGATATGAGCTGTTCCGAGTAATGCTGATTTTTGAAATACTTTGATGTTATGCTTGACGTCGAGCTCCTTTAGATTCTCTCCAAGTTTCTTTGTGATCGAACCTAACGCACCAATAACAATAGGGATGACTTTAGTCTTTGTTTTCCACATTCGTTCCAGTTCCACCTTCAGTTCCGCGTAATTCATTATCTTCTCCACCTCCTTCAACGCTATGCGGTGATTACCTGGTATAGCAACATCTACGATCAGGCATGTATTTTTGGTTTTGTCGAGTATAACAATATTTGGTTTTCTATGCTCAATTCGTCTGTCTGTCTGAAACAGGAAATCCCATAGGATTTTTGCTTTATCATTTTCTAACGTTAATTCTGGTTTGTGTTCCCACCAATTCTGACTACACTCAAATCCGAATTTGATGCACAACGCCCAGTGGATATTCTGGCATACCTTATCGTGCCGTCTTTTATATTCTTTCTGTGCAAGCATTCCACAAGAACTGACTATGTGTGTGACGTTTTCCGTTTCTTTTCCACATAAACGGCATTTATCTGAAACGTCTAACTTGTAAATGGACTTTTTAATTGAGTTTGTATTCAACGCTTGGTCTTGCGCAGCGATTATAAGGCTCTCTGTTTCTCTCTTTAGGTCTCCGTTTGCTAGCCACATCCAGGATAAATCTTTATTCTTACATTCCTTTGTATCTCTCTCAAATTGACCATGAAGCGGTTTATTCTCAAATGCAGCAAGCGTTTCCCTCTCAACCCTTATCTTGTAGCTTTCCTTTGTCTCAGTTGCAACAGCAACGAGTCCCTTCTGGTCACTGATAAACTTGAATACCTCCTCTTCACTACTTCTTAAGTACTGTTCAAGATTCAATCTCTCCAATTCTACACATTTAGCAATACTTATAAGTCCTCTTCCTCCAACCTTTCTCCTGAGATACAGACGATCTACATCCGCTTTCGGGTGTACACCACCATTCATTGTCAACGCTTTCCTTGTCTTTCTGTCCAGCATATCTATTTCTTCTTTATTATTATTATTATTATTATTATTATTATTATTATTGTTATTATTATTATTATTATCATTATTATTATTATTATTATTATTATTATCATTATCATTATTATTATTATTATTATTATTATTATTATTATTATTATTATTATTATTATTATTATCATTATTATTATTATTATTATTATTATTATTATTATTATTATTATTATTATTATTATTATTATTATTATTATTATTATTATTATAAAGAAACAAAAAGCACCATCTAAAAATAACAGAAAATTAAAATAAAGAAACACAACTGAAATTTTGCTAAAAACGTTTCGATTTGAAATCTTCGTCAGTTTACTTACAATTGGGGACAAGCCAGGTTTTATATGTTGTAAACAAAATTAAAATTAACATAAAATTTCCATAAAATCAAAATTAGAATACCCTTGATACAACTCGAATTATGAACATAAAATACATTACAACGTAAACTAACAGAAACCTAGGCCTGATTCACACTGGGTCCCCCGGGCCACCAGGGCAGCGCAAAAAAACCCGAAAGACAAAGAACTGGAGTTTAAGTCTCTGTCTCTCGGGTGCCCCCGCACGACCCCGAAACAGACCCAAAAGACCCAGCGCGGACCAGGCCCCTAGATAAAAACAAGAAAAAAATACTACACCTTCCAAACCATAGAGTTACAATAATAATAATACAGCCTATCTTTTTGGTTTCTTTACCCACATGGGATTGAGAGTGTCCTCCGTAGCAGAATCCTAATTTCCAAGGGAACAGAAAAAGAGACGCCAGCCAGTAACCCTCCAAGTATTTGCTTAATTTGCTAAATCCCGAATAGCCCGATGGGGAATTCCACCCCAACACGACGTGCAAAATGCAAGAAGTTAACCGGCCAGCATCTCCTTCCACTCCCTCGGGATATAAGTGCAAAGGTAGAAGGATTAAGCGCTCCCACAAGCAAACAAATCCAACTCGATATCTGCCACCCTTTCATTTAGGCCCTTAGGGGAAAATACACCCAATTTATATTGCCAAAAAAGCTCCTTTCTGCGAAGCGAATGCACGTCACCTGCACCATCGATGAGAGGTATAAAACTAGCCTGAATTTGGTCATCTACCAACCAACGCAAACAATAGAACATAGAACAAACACATTGATACTGAGGGTGGCCTCTGGTGGTCTTCGCCGTCTTCGCTGTATAGTTTCCCGCCAAAATAGGCCCAACATTTTCGTCGATCCATAAAAATTGTCAGCTGTTGTAGTGGAATCATGGAAGAGGCAAGTGATGGCGACTGATAAAGAAGTGGATGCTCTTTGGATTGTTGAAGAGAGAGGATAACCAAGACAGAAACGAGAAGCAATTTCTAAGACCATGTATTGTATATGTATCTTCAAGCATTATTGTATGTTGTTGTCATTTTGCAGCAGTTCGCTTTCGGCACTCTTTCCCAAATGGGAAATGTTGCCCATCAGGCAACTTTGCCTTTTTAGGAAACAATCTGTTACACTTCTCTTGCCTGATTTGGAAAAATCTCCCAAATGGCAAACAAAATGTAAAAACTGTATCAGCACAAAAAGCGGTATAGATTTCAAATTTCGTTAAGGGGTCTTCAACAAATAATTTTCATCACAGTTAACGGACTTGGGCTATTAAAGTCTCAACCCCCCTTCTTAGCGGTCCACTAAGTTTATTCCTAGATTTACTCCTCTCGTGGGCGTCTTGCAAACTCTCATAATAGAGGCCTATTATGTGTCCTTGAGTTGGGGCCTAACTACTGCACGTTCTTTGTGCAGATCATGTCATCAAAATTAAGCAGCGCGATGGCGAAAACTTTACTGCTACAAGTTATTCTTTAAGGATTTATAATGAAATATTACTTATTTCATTTTTCGTCATAGAAGTAAAATGTTAACAGATTTAGGCAGGACCCTCACAGCCCAATTCCGTTAACTGTGACAAAAATTGTTTGTTCATGGCCCGTTAGATTCAGATTCAGCATAAAAAACACACAAACTCACTGCAGGAAACTTTGTTCAATTTTGTTGCCCAAATGGGAAATATTAGGCAACAAATTTGAGCCAGATTTCAATGAATTTGCATAGTTTTACCTGATTGGAAGGTTGGAAAACATGGCCTCATTTAGCTTACGCGTAGAGTGAAAAAAAAGCATGAGTGAGTGAAGGCACAAGTGAAGCGAGCAGAAATGGGGGTTCAGGGAATTTTTTCATGACCCTTTAGATCGTTGGAAAATGCCCCATATTTGGAAAATCTGCCATTGAAGGAGGCAAAGGATCACAACTGATGGGAGTCTTTCCAGGAAAATTTTAAAATCTTTCAGTTGTATCACATCAAAAGATGTTGCATTTTTTGATAGATTCTGGTAGCTTCCTTGAGTATAGCTTCCTTGATACTTAAAGCATTTACATTTTAAAGTAAATGATGGAAAAAGCATTTTAACAATGAGTCATCCAAAGATGAAATAGTTTTACTGGTAAAATGATCAAGTACCCAAAACTTGCCACCCTGTGATTATCAGTCTTTGAAGAATTTTCCAACCATTCCATCTCCTCCTTTTTTTTATTACTTGTTAAACCTCAAATGCTGTATGGTAACATGAGTTTTGAATAAATATAAATATATAGATGTCAGGGACTACAATCTAGCTGTACCCATGCAATTCCTCTTTATAGTCCTTAATTTTTCATCTTTCAGATTCTCCAAACATTTTTACCACAGGGTAAACATGTGACATACACTGTCGTATGCAGCAAAGTTGGGAAAGTAAAGATGTGCGAAAAAAGATAGCAAATGGTCAAAGACATCAAAAGCTATTGCAGTCCTCTCAAGTATCGAATAATGCCCCCCCCCCCACTTATCAGTTTTTGAAGAATTTTCAAGCAACCTCTATTTTTATTCCAACCCCTCTGTTTATTAATTTTAAAAACCTGAAATGATGGTAACATAATATTTGAATGAATATGAAACAATACCTGTTTAACTAAAGAAAACAACTATTTTCAACTATTTTCAATTTATCTTACTCCCTCCTCCCAATTATTCCAGCCCCCACATAATTTTTTATTGAACCATTTCCAACCACCCAATCATTGTCACCTCCCCCCGTTTATTTGGTACTCAAGAGTACTTACAAAGCAATTCTGAGGCCTACCTATTACTACTCTATGACTGTACTATATAACAGTGTTTATCACCAATTTAAACGATTAGAAATGGTTGCAAACATGAAAAAGAAAATCGAAACGTGACTCTTTCCTCATGCAGCAGTGCTGTGTAACACTTGGCTCTCAGCATAGCAAACTGGCATTTATGAACCATGCTATACCGGGTGAGCCAGAAAAAGTTCCCACTCTTGAAAATTCATAGCATCAAGACTAGTTCATGGATTTGAATCACTTAACTTATAGTTAAAAGGCAAAAGATCAAACTATTTTTGTGATTTTTCTCGCTGTCCTACCACTACTAGGAGTATTGGAAAACTCAACTTTATACAAGTTTCATAGTTGCAAAATGACGGAAAAAGGGCCAAAAAGATTGATCAAATCGTAAGGACTCTATACACACCGAGCAATAGGCAATTGGGGTTTCACCTTCCTCAAGAGTTATAAGACATCGATTTTCAGACAAATACGGAAGATTTTCAATCCCTTGGCAATTTATGTCCGGAGGATATCTCCCATGCATGAGAAGTTGTATTTCCTTCATTATTCTGTGCGAGGAGTCATTTATGCTTTGATCGATGTTTTAGGCCACTTTTCAGTCATTTTTACAGCCATAAAATTTTTGTAAAGTTTAATTCACCTATATTTGTAGTGTTTGTGAGAGAAGGAGAAAAATCACAAAAATACTTCAACCTTTTAGCTTTTAACTAGAATGGAAATCATTCAAATATGTGAAATACTCTTGCTTTTATGAATTTTCAAAAGTGGGAACTTTTTTCTGGCTCATCCGGTATACTAAAGGGGTACTCAGGTATACCTAGAATAGGGATCCTCAGGTCACTTCTTTGGGTCTAAAATATGGGTAAAAGTTTCTCCCTGGATCAATCATTTGTCCCGTTATTTTTTGGGTTCATTTTTTTCGGCCTCAAATATGGAGAAAATTGGGTAAAACAAACTTTGCAAACAAAACTTAAAATCAAGTAACCTTACTAAATTCAAGACGCTTAAATATCCTTACTCCTTATCAGAAATCTAATCAGCTAGGGCATTTTCCCAACGATTTTATTACACTGACTTCATGTCCTTTGGGTATGCTGGATTTGAAAAATTACTGATTTGGTATATTTCCATTCCAGAAATTATTTTTTGGGTTAATCCTTTGCAGTGGCGGCGTGGCAGGGGGGCCAGGGGGGCCATGGCCCCCCTCAATGGGAGCGCCAGTAAAGAAGAGGGGGCGCCAAAATTGCTTGTTTATATTACTTAGTTGAGAACATTAATACTGATCTTATGTGGGCAGAACTGTCAATGACTGTAGAAAAGAAATTTTAGTATAAGAGCGTCGTTAACATCTTTGCAAGAACATCTTAATAAAAAGGGCCTTCATTCTGATTTCAAATAGAGTGCCAATCGCTCTGAACTGCCATCTAAACGTTTTCTCTGAGTTTAGGCCTGTTTCTGAACTTACAGAAATAGTCAAGACTAGAACTAGTAAATGGACATAAACTGTGAAACTAGATCCCTGGCGCATTATCCTCTTGCACTCGTATTAACTTGGTCCCAGTCATTTCTTCTTATGCTGAAAAGAACTTTTCCGATGCACTGGAAGTGTAACAGTAAGTGTTCGTTCATTTCTCTATTTATTTTATCCAGCGTCATTTTTTGCATTGATTCATTCACTATCAAAAAATGCTGGCGATTGTGAAATAACTTATCTCCAACATTTTTCAGCCTCTTTCAACGTAAAGTTTGAAAGGTGCTTCGAGTTGTCGATTTCTGTCTTTTCTGGGGATTTCTATACAAAAGCGATTCGATTGGCCAAAAATACCCCTGAACTGCCATAGTGTGTGATAACGGTCTCGTTTGATTGCAGGAAAACATTTTTTACAACTTTCGTACAGTTGAGAGAAGCATTTTTAGGACGCTATAATGCTGGTAGTTCATATGAGGGCTGAAACGGGGCAGGAATGGGAGCTTTAATTCTCGATAAGATCAAAAGTGCAATGAAGGTTAAGATACATTGGGGAAGTGATCATGGCTTTTCCAACAGTACAGTAAACTTTTCTTCCAGATTACTAATTGCAGTAAGATGAAAGGTGGCGGTTCAGGGCGATACAATTTATTTAAGCCAATTTTTTCCGTTCTTCCTTTGAGTTATGACTGTACTTCAAAACGTGGGATGTTAAGTTGATAAAGTGATACAGCAACACTATGAACTGAAGAATCTTTTGGTGGCAAATAGCTTTCCTCAAGTCCCTATCATAACGCACAAGATAGGTATTTATGGCAAAGGTGACGGTTCAGGGCGTACTCTGAGACGTGGCTGCGGATGGAGATGGGATGGGAAGGGGAATTTACCCCAACTTCTGGCGAAGGTGAAGATAGAGTTGCTGTTGTCAGTGCGTAGCGCCTTGACCACAGAAGTAGTAAGCAAAGCGCTAGTCGAGTCAGCGACCCCTTGTCATGACGCTCAGTGTGGGGCTCTACCAAGTATCGAACCATGTCTGCCTGACTGATCTGGTTGCAATGTCAGATAATTACACAACTGCATCACCACACCTTCGACGCATTGTCAGAAGCAAGCCCGCCAAAAGCAAGCCCGTCCAAAGATGGTCCATGAGATTCTTTAAAATGGGAATGAAGTAGCTGAGTATAGATAGGGAGAGGAAGGGTAAGAATCTTGCTCAGAAATACTACATCGTGACTGGGAGACTCGTTCTAAGCCAAAGTAAAGGTTGCCTTTTCAAAAAATTTTCCCAGGCAAACTATCACGGAATCGTTCTGTGAGAGTCATTTATGATGCAGACAAAGTAGAATGCATTTGCGCAAAGATTTGCCTTGCATTTTACTTCATAGAAAAGTGGTTCAATTTTCGTGGGGATGCTCAGTCGTAAAATAAAACTGTTACAAAATGGGTAGTAAATGCCGAAATCTTATTTTATTACCACTAACATCGGATTGCTGGAAGCATTCTAAGCAAAAGTAGAGGGCGTGTCCTCAAAGATTCTCCTGGGGGCGAAACTCCAAGATCTCCTAATTTTCCTGCTTATATTCATGTATGATGTTTAAATACCAAGAAAAAAGTCTGTAACAGTGTTATATTGACAATTCATGCATCCAAAAGCTAGGAGACAAATTAAGAAACATTAAGCGATAAAATGTATAAATTTTCATGCTGAATTGAAAAATTCGTAGCACTTTTGCCTGATCCAAGTTTCTTATTAAACAATGTGTACCAGAGTGAGGAGCTACCGAATGCTGTTGCGGTACTATTCTTTTTCCGAATAGCAATTACGAAATGTACATTTCACGATAAAGAAGGTAAATTGTTATGCTCCCAATTTCAATCAAGTCTATTAGTATTCATGAAATTTTAAAGTTAAATTACAAAAACTCGTTTCACATATAGCATGCGTGTGTTCGTGGAAACACGCTACATAGGGGAGGCGCCAAAATTGACTTGGCCACCCCAAGAAAACCATAGCCACGCCGCCACTGATCCTTTGTACCCAAATTAAGCATCCCTACCCTAAATATACCCGAGTAGCCCAAAATGAGATAGGGTAGTGGCTGTACACATGAATCAAGAAATGTAATGGCATCACTCTAATATCATTTTTTCACTGGCTTTAAGTACGCCCATGCCGAGATGCGCCATTTTATATATCGAAGCCGCAAAAATATCTTCTTCGAGAGACTTGATCGAAATTGTCGAACCAGTGATTGCAAACATGAAAAAAGGCAAAAGAATGATGTCTCTCTCATTGGTCACTTCTGCGCCATTTTATCGACCAAAGCTACAAAATACTAGTTTCTTCAAGTACGATTGATGAAAATAGTCAAGATACTGATTGCAAACATGAAAAAATGCAAACGAAGGATATGTGTCCCATTTCTGTAACTTTATCGCAAAATTGGTGCTTAGCATGCCAAAATTTTGGTCACTTCTGCGCCATTTTATCGACCAAAGGTACAAACAATACTTCAGTGGCGGAAGTTATGGGGGTTGGTGGGCACTTGCCCCCCCCCCAATTCAACAAGATTCGTAAATTTTCCGTAGAAGTCGGAAATTTCGAAGGTGGAATCGAAACTGCAATGAAGAATGAGTCGCCCTTGAGAAGGAAAGAGTTTCTATTTTAAATGAGCAAACAAAATGCTCACGCTCTATCTGCAGCATATTTTTAAGTTTTTATGCACTAACAGTCCTTTCAAAAGCGAGAAGAAGGTTGTTAGGTATAGGTCAAAGCTACAAAATACTATTTGCTTCAAGTACAATTGATGAAAATAGTCGAGATAGTGACTGCAAACATGAAAAAAGGCAAAAGAATGATGTCTCTCTCATCTGTCTGACTTTATCGGAAAATTGGTGCTTAGCATGCCAAAATTTGGTCACTTCTGCGCCATTTTATCGACCAAAGCTACAAAATACTAGTTTCTTCAAGTACAATTGATGAAAATAGTCGAGATAGTGACTGCAAACATGAAAAAAGGCAAAAGAAGGATGTCTCTCTCGTTTGTCTGACTTTATCGGAGAATTGGTGCTTAGCATGCCGAAATTTGGTCACTTTTGAGCCATTTTATCGATCAAAGCTACAAAATACTATTTTCTTCAAGTACAATTGATGAAAATAGTCGAGATAGTGATTGCAAACATGAAAAAAGGCAAAAGAATGATGTCTCTCTCATTTGTCTGACTTTATCGGAGAATTGGTGCTTAGCATGCCGAAATTTGGTCACTTTTGAGCCATTTTATCGATCAAAGCTACAAAATACTATTTTCTTCAAGTACAATTGATGAAAATAGTCGAGATAGTGACTGCAAACATGAAAAAAGGCAAAAGAATGATGTCTCTCTCATTTGTCTGACTTTATCGGAGAATTGGTGCTTAGGATGCCAAAATTTGATCACTTTTGAGCCATTTTATCGATCAAAGCTACAAAATACTATTTTCTTCAAGTACAATTGATGAAGATGGTCGAGATAGTGACTGCAAACATGAAAAAAGGCAAACGAATGATGTCTCTCTCATTTGTCTGACTTTATCGAAGAATTGGTGCTTAGCATGGCAAAATTTGGTCACTTTTGAGCCATTTTATCGATCAAAGCTACAAAATACTATTTTCTTCAAGTACAATTGATGAAAATAGTCGAGATAGTGACTGCAAACATGAAAAAAGGCAAAAGAATGATGTCTCTCTCATTTGTCTGACTTTATCGGAGAATTGGTGCTTAGCATGGCAAAATTTGGTCACTTTTGAGCCATTTTATCGATCAAAGCTACAAAATACTATTTTCTTCAAGTACAATTGATGAAAATAGTCGAGATAGTGATTGCAAACATGAAAAAAGGCAAAAGAATGATGTCTCTCTCATTTGTCTGACTTTATCGGAGAATTGGTGCTTAGCATGCCAAAATTTGGTCACTTTTGAGCCATTTTATCGATCAAAGCTACAAAATACTGTTTTCTTCAAGTACAATTGATGAAAATAGTCGAGATAGTGACTGCAAACATGAAAAAAGGCAAAAGAATGATGTCTCTCTCATTTGTCTGACTTTATCGGAGAATTGGTGCTTAGCATGGCAAAATTTGGTCACTTTTGAGCCATTTTATCGATCAAAGCTACAAAATACTATTTTCTTCAAGTACAATTGATGAAAATAGTCGAGATAGTGATTGCAAACATGAAAAAAGGCAAAAGAATGATGTCTCTCTCATTTGTCTGACTTTATCGGAGAATTGGTGCTTAGGATGCCAAAATTTGGTCACTTTTGAGCCATTTTATCGATCAAAGCTACAAAATACTATTTTCTTCAAGTACAATTGATGAAAATAGTCGAGATAGTGACTGCAAACGTGAAAAAAGGCAAAAGAATGATGTCTCTCTCATTTGTCTGACTTTATCGGAGAATTGGTGCTTAGGATGCCAAAATTTGGTCACTTTTGAGCCATTTTATCGATCAAAGCTACAAAATACTAGTTTCTTCAAGTACAATTAATGAAAACATTGGAGATAGTGATTGCAAACATGAAAAAAGGCAAAAGAATGATGTCTCTCTCATTTGTCTGACTTCATCGGAAAATTGGTGCTTAGCATGCCAAAATTTGGTCCATTTTGCGCCATTTCATCGATCAAAGCTACAAAATACTAGTTTCTTCAAGTACAATTGATGAAAATAGTCGAGATAGTGACTGCAAACATGATAAAAGGCAAAAGAATGATGTCTCTCTCATTTGTCTGACTTTATCGGAAAATTGGTGCTTAGCATGCCAAAATTTGGTGATTTCTTCGCAGTTCAGTTTCAGTTTCAGTTTCAGTTTCAGTTTCATCATATTTAAATTCACTACATACAATTTATAATCCCAACAATACAAACAAATAACTTAACTACAAAGACTAGATATATAAAATTTTACACAGAAAATTAATACAATGATACAAAAATTAATACGACACTAAGAAAAGATACAAAGGGGGGCTAAATAAATTGTATGCAGGGAATTACTTAAAGGAGGAGCTCTCTCAATAGGTAAACTAATCGAGGAGAGAGCCCCCCCCCCCCTATCCTAAGAAATAATCAGATAAATTTTGTTAGTTTAAATAATTGTGCAGTACAAAAATGGCTCAAATTCAACTGTCAACCTTGTTCAATAAATGAATTTTCAGTCTTGTTTTGAACAATACTTTTTATGGAGCATTTCGGAGCTCCATGGGTAATGTATTCCAAAGCTTAGCACCAAGATATCTAATAGACTTCAGACCATACTGAAGGCTGTTTTTTTTTTAGACATATATAGATCACCTTGACTGGCCTGTCTTGTGGAGTACTGGTGAACAGATGAGCAGAATAGGAAAAAGTCATGAAAGCAGCTAGGTGAAGTTTTATTAACAGAATCAAAAACAAAAGTTAGGAGTCGCAGTTCAAAGATCTCAGAAAGTTTCAGGAGCTTAAAATCATTGAAGATTGGAAGAGAGGGAGACATGCGAGGCTGAAATGAGATAGCTCTGACTGCTTTTTTCTGTAATTTGAAGATTGGGTCAACATATGATGCATATGTTTGACCCCAAACAATAAGACCATATTGTAAGAAGGACAAAAACAAAGCATTGTACAAGCAAATTAAAACATCTAAGGGAAGTAAGTTCCTAATTTTGAAAAACATTCCACATCTTCTAGCCAATTTTTTAGAGAGTTCACTGAGATGGTATTTCCAGCTTAGATGCTCATCCAGGAGGAGACCTAAGAACTTAACAAACTTTACTCTTTTGATATGTTTCTTCCCTATTCTGATATCAGAACCAGAAGAAACATTGATAGAAGAAGAATGAAAGATGATATAGAGTCTAGTTTGTTTTATCAATATTTAACGATAGTTTATTAGAATCAAGCCATTTCTTTACAAGTCGCAGCTCTTTTTTGTTGACAATTCTAATCAAATCGGATAAATCTTTGGATTCATAGTAGATGTTTGTATCATCAGCAAAGAGATAAAAGGTAAGTTTCTTAGAAGCATTTGGTAGATCATTGATATAGATAAGGAAAAGTAATGGGCCCAGTACAGAACCTTGTGGTACACCACAAGTAATTGGAAGTAAGTTAGAGTTACTTCCATTAACAGAAACATATTGCTTTCTATTACTTAGATATGATTTAATCCACTCAAGGGCACATCCACGGATACCATAATGTTCCATTTTTGATAGCAAAATTCTATGATTAACTGTATCAAAAGCCTTTTGTAAATCAATGAAAATACCACAACCAAGTCTTTTGTTATCCAGTGTATTTCTTATAGCTTCTGTCAAAACTCACAAGGGCATGATCAATTGAATGGTTTTCTTGAAATCCAAATTGAAGTGAGTAAAGAACTTTATGAATTTCAAGGAATTTATAAAGTCGCCTGTACATAAGCTTCTCAAATATCTTGCTGAAAACAGGTAAAAGAGAAATTGGCCTGTAGTTTGATGGAAGTTCAGGATTTCCTTTTTTGAAAAGAGAAATAACTTTAGCAATTTTAAGTTTATCTGAGAAAATACCAGACTGGAAAGACTCATTAACAAGAAGAGCAAGAAGTGGTGAAACGGAGTGTCCAATAATTCTAAGTAATTTTATTGGTATACTATTAGGACCTACAGATTTGGAAGGATTTAAAATATTGATTAAATCATTAACTTCTATCAGAGTAACTGGAGCAAGGAAAAATGAATTGCGCGTTCTATCAGATAAATAATCAAGAGGAGATTTTGGAGTTAATGGGATTGTCTTTGTTATACCATCAGCAACATTGATATAAAAGTCATTAAAGATATTTGACATTTTAGAGGGGTCTGATGTTACATTGCCATCTTTGTCTTTGATTTTGTTGATTGAAGAAGAAGTGGAAGACTTATGAGAAATTATTGTCTTGATACCTGACCACAGTTTTTTCATATTTTGACTATTGGTTGAAAAATAAGTATGAAAATACCGTGCTTTGCTTTCTTTTAATTCATTGGACACACGGTTTCTAAACTTCTTATACAGCTTGACGTTATCAGGAGTCTGCTGTTTTTTCATTTTCTGTAAAATTCTGTCACGGATTCTCATCATCTTTAGAATTCTATTATTAATCCATGGTTTATCTTTCAGCTTCATTTCCTTCCTACTCCGCCTCTTGATTGGCGCATGCTGATTTGTTAAAGTATTAAGATATTTCAAAAACCTGTCAAATTTATTGTTCACATCCAAGTCACTATTTTCTAAATAAGTATTATTATTATTATTATTATTGATTTATTTAAAGTTGGCTTTCCAATTGAAATAGCTAAAATAACTGCTAATTAAGGCCAACTATAACTAAAAGAAAATAACTTATAATTTACAATGCAAAAAACACTAAAAGAAGACAAAATTAATTAATACAAAAACCCCAAATCTTTTATAAAAACTCTACACAATCTGCAGGTGCATGAATCGCCATTCCACTGTTTTATTTTTCTTTTGAATTCTTGAATTGTGCTACAGTCTTTCAAAAAACTTGGAAGTGAGGACCATAAAAGGCAGCCTCTGTATTGAATATTCTCTGTACCATATATTGTCGTCCTTACTTTTGGCAGTTGCAAATGATTTATATTCCGCAGACTATAATAGTTGTCTCTTTCTGCAAAAATGTCTTTCATAAAAGTTGGGTTAAGATCGTTCTTTGTTTTGAAAATCTCTATCATAAGCAGCTGCAGATTGCGTTGGTGTGTGGTTGCAGAACTATTTACATTATTTACAAAATCATTTCCACCATCTTTGCATACAATGCGCAATGCTCTTTCACGAATTTTGTTCACCTTAGAGTTGATTGTCCTGTCATGGAACATCCATACGAGTGGACAGTAATTGAACTGTGATTTGATAAATGCATCCATCAGCAATTTCAACTTGACAGGGTCCGTATAATTAGAGAGGCGGGCAAGTGCATGCAATTTTTGGTTTGCCTTTTTGCATAAGTCTTCGACATGTTTAGTGAAACTTAATTTTTTATCAAAAGTAACTCCCAAAAGCTTTTCATAATCACTTTCTTTAATTGTGGAGTTTCCAATGTTGACTACTGAGTCTTTACATTTGTTACCAAATATCATAAGATGACATTTGTCTTCATTAAGTTTCATGTAGTTCTCTGAAAACCATTTTGCGAGTACTGCACTGTCTATTTCTAATCTATTAATTATAGTATTGAGATCTGAATTGCATGCATAGATAGTGGTGTCGTCAGCATAGTTACAAATGTTGGTATTATTTACAAAGAAGAAAATGTCATTTATGAAAATATTGAACAAAAGAGGCCCTAGAACTGATCCTTGCGGTACCCCTATCGTAACATCTCTCCAACTACTATATGAGCTGTTTATTTTGACTCTTTGTTTCCTCTTTGATAAATAGTTTTTGATAAGCTTGAGAGCATCCCAGCCGAGACCATAAGCAGCTAGTTTTGCGATCAAAAGATCGTGATTTATGCAATCGAATGCTTTAGAAAGGTCCATCAGAATTGCTCCAGCTAGTTCCTTATTGTCAAGACTTGCTTTACATTTTTGTAAAAAATTTAACAAAACGTGCTGCGTGTTATATCCTTTTCGAAAACCACCCAAAAGAGGAGAGAAAAAGGTGCCAATGTAATCAAAAAGCTGATCATACATGATGCGTTCAAAAACCTTAGAAACGGCTGGAAGTAGGCTTATAGGCCTATAATTTTGTTTTCTCATGCTATCATCTTTCTTGTAAAGCGAAGAAATGTCAGCAAGTTTTAGATCATCTGGGAAAGCACAGTCAACCACAAGGTTGTTGAAAATTCCAGTCAGTGGCAATGAAAACAGATCCGCATTTGCTTGAAGTATTTTTGCTGGAATGGCTTCTTGCGGCGACGCCTTTTTAGGATCTAATTTCATTAACTGGTTGAACATTTCTTGGACAGTAATTTGGTGAAATGAGAAACTTTGAGAGCTGTTAACAGCAGCCCTAATCTTAGCAATACTAGGGTGGCACTGGAAACGTTGAACAGTCGCTTGTAGAGTATCTTGCGAAGATATATCCAGGTTTGTGGAGTCCTCTTCGCAAGCTACACCCAAAGTTTTGGTAATATCAACAAAATAACCATTCAAGATTTCCGCAACCCTAGTATCGTCTGATTCAACAACATCGTCCTCGAGAAGTGTAATACTAGCACTTCCTTGGATCTTGTTCGAAAAAAGGGGCTTTACTGTTTTCCAAAACTTTTTGTTGTCGCTCACAACTTTTGGGTCCAGTTGATTGTAATATGACCTTTTGTTTTGACGGAGCAATTTTACGCAAAAGTTTCTTTGCTTTTTGAAAGCAGTCCAGTTCTCATTTGTCCTATTTTTGTTAAACCTATTCTTTAGTCTAGTACGCTTCATATTTGCTTTTCTAAGTTCTTTGGTCATAAAGTAAAATCAATCTGATTGAAATCGTCCAGAAATTTATCTTCCTTAAATCTAGAGTAATCATATTTGAATGATTCAGAGTTATTATGGCTAACGTGGGTATTTTTCAAAATCATAAACTGAGGGAAATGATCAGTAATTTGCATCAAAATATTGCCACTTACTATGTTAGCATTGGTAGCATTAGTATAAATGTTATCAATGATTGAAGCTCTATGTTCAGAAACTCTAGTTGGATGGTGAATGCAGGGAAGAAGGCTGTGTGGAAAAAAGTTATTAACAAAGTCATTTGTTGGTGTGTGAGAGGAAAAGTCCAAAAGATTCACATTAAAATCACCCATAATGAACAAGAGTTTATTTGATGATAATTTTGAAAGATGATTCTGGAAGTAAGATGTTAAGTTATCAATATCTGAACTAGGATGTCTGTAAACACAGCAAATAAGGAAGTTTTTGTCATTTTTGTTTTCAATCTCAACCCATACAGCTTCAAAATCATCTGTACAAGAATCCAAGTCAATCCGTGGATTATAAGTAAGAGAATCTCTTATATAAAAACCAACACCACCATTCTGAGTGACTGATTTTGTCTTGAAAAATGTATAGCCTGGGATATCAACATTTGATGATATGGGATTATCATTGGAATGCCAAATTTCAGACACTCCAATCACATCAAGGTTCGATTTAGTATGAGCTGATAAAGATACTAATTCATCATGATGAAGGGATAAGCTTCTAATATTTGTGTGAAGAATAGAAAAGTCACTTGAAGATAACTGTAAGGAGGAAAGTTCAGGTAAAGTAAAGTAGCGAGAGTCAATATTCTGAGGCATGTGTTCATCAATATCATAATCACTAAGATTTGGCAAGTTGGTAAGGTTAGAGGTAATTTCAAATGATGGTGCGGAATCGATGAATGAGGGAAGGTCAAAATCACAAAGACCCAAAAATTCTTCATTTGTTAATAAACCAAAGGGAAACATATCCATTGTACATTTTTTGCAAAACCAAGGAACATCATCAGGCTCATTTTGAAGCTGTACAGTTCAATCTTTTGCAGATCATGGTTGGAAGAACTATTGTTCAGATACAATGGATGGAAATGAATGCAGTCCGAATTGATCCTGTGAATCACAATTTCCAAAATAAGAACTAATTCTACCATTTTGCGTCATCTAGCACTGTTGTATGGGAAATAACGTATATTTCTGACAAAACCCTAATCCTTCCTAAGGTATTGGCAAAATCTACACAGCCAAATATTGTCCAAAACCCCCTAGAGACCTATAATCAACTTAAAATGACTCAGTCAGTCAGAATTTGCAAAATAGCAAAATTTCGTATCATTTAACGTTGTTATATGAGAATTGACGTATATTTCAGATGTAACCCTAATGCATATCTAAGTATTAGCAAAGCCTCAAAAGCGCAAAATTGTCCAAAACCCCCTAGAGACCTATGATCAACTTAAATTGACTCATTCAGTCAAAATTTGCAAAATAGCTACTAATTCTATCTTTCCCTATCATTTAACGGTGTTATATGTGAATTGACGTATGTTTCACATGTAACCCTAATGCATGTTCAAGTATTAGCAAAGCCTCAAAGGCGGAAAATTGTCCAAAACCCCCTAGAGACCTATAATCAACTTAAAATGACTCAGTCAGTCAAAATTTGCAAAATAGCTACTAATTCTATCATTCCCTATCATTTAACGTTGTTGTATGAGAATCGACGTATATTTCAGATGTAACCCTAATGCACATCCAAGTATTAGCAAAGCCTCAATGGCGGAAAATTGTCCAAAACCCCCTAGAGACCTATAATCAACTTAAAATGATTCGGTCAGTCAAAATTTGCGAAGTAGTCACTATTTCTATCATTCCCTATCATTTAATGTTGTTATATGAGAATTGACGTATACAGTAAAAACCCGCGTATAAGAACCTAGTGATTAAGAACCTGCAGGTTGAAAATTCTGAAGTTTGACCCCCAATATATAAGAACCCATTCAGCCTGAGATTTGAACTAGGTTCTTATTCGTGGAGATCATCAAACTAGATCAAAACTCTACTTCCATGTACTGATTCTGCCATATGTGCAAATTGCAAAGAGCTCTTCAGACGCTTTGAAAGCTTTTCATTGTATTCTGTAAAATTTCTGATTCTTCCACGAGCCATAGATAATGGAACTGTCCATTATCTATGCACGAACTGATGTTTTGAATAAGGGCTCATGAACTCAGGTGCATCTCAACTGACAGTAAATAATGGGCTTGAAGTTTCAATCTGAACAAAAGAAATACCTGGAAGCCCTGAATGAAATAAGAACCAATTTAAGGTAACTCTGCTTTCCGCTCCAGTGAGCAGCGAGTTGCCGTTTTGCAAAACCACTCTCCTCAGAAAACAGTTAATTTCTCCAATACTATTCGGTCGATCGAAAATCGGTAAAAAGAGGGTCGTTCTACATAGTCTTGGCAATCGAAAGATATGCAAATCGCAATGTTTCCGTTAAGGCTGGCTTTGTAAATTATTTTTCAATACTTTTTGTTGATTTCAGAAAATTGGATTTATCTTCAAAACTACTCGAAAAGTTTTCGGTTTTCTTTCGCTATATCGTTAGCTAGATTGTTGATCTACAACGTTACCAAGTCTGGTTGAAAAAGCTAGGCTAGATTTGTCGCAATCGAATTTTATGTTTCTGTTTACTTTTCGACAGCCAAGGGCAGAAACCTTGGTCAACTGATTAGGACATGAGAAAGAGTTGAACCCTTTTGTAAAAAGTTTATATTCAGATCTCTGTTCATTGTGGACTCTTAAAGAAATTGATATTTTGTGAATGCTCATAAAAGTCTCAAAGGACATGAAACGGAAGGCTATCAAAAATGGTAGCATTCGAGAAATGATACTTTCACAAGCGCTCCAATGGTGTCTATTCTATTGAGACTTGAATATAGCATTCCCAACAGATCACGTTCATTATTTTGCCAATGAAAAAATTTTGGAGAGTTATTATAAGGCTGCATTCACATTGCACAAATACTAATCCCTTACAAAAGATTGTGCTATGTGAATGCAGCCAAAGGCTAAGTGTTTGAAAGCGTGATTCGTAACATCGTAATTTGTTGACCAAGGTTTCTACCCTTCGCTGTCGAAAAGTAAACAGAAATATAAAATTCGATTGCGAGAAATCTAGCCTAGCTTTTTAGATCAGACTTGGTAAAGTTGTAGATCAACAATCTAGCTAAGGATACATCGAAAGAAAACCAAAAATTTTTCGAGTAGTTTTGGAGATAAATCCAATTTTCTGAAATCAACAAAAAATTTTGAAAAATAATTTACAAAGCCAGCCTTAATGGAACAATTGTGATTTGTATATCTTTCGATTGCCAAGACCATGCAGAACAATGTCCTTTTTACCGATTTTCGATCGACCGAATAGTATTGGAGAAATTAACAGTTTTCTGAGGAGAGTGGTTTTGCAAAACGGCAACTCGCTGCTCACTGGAGCGGAAAGCAGAGTTACCTTAAGAACCTGTATAGCATAATTTCCCACTAAATACTCAATATATAAGAACCTAATTAGGCTGACTTCCAAGATTGTAGGTTCTTATACGCGGGTTTTTACTGTATTTCAGATATAACCCTAATGCATATTCAAGTATTAGCAAAGCCTCAAAGGCGGAAAATTGTCCAAAACCCCCTAGAGACCTATAATCAACTTAAAATGACTCAGTCAGTCAAAATTTGCGAAGTAGTCACTATTTCTATCATTCCCTATCATTTAACGTTGTTGTATGAGAATTGACGTATATTTCAGATGTAACCCTAATGCATGTTCAAGTATTAGCAAAGCCTCAAAGGCGGAAAATTTTCCAAAACCCCCTAGAGACCTATAATCAACTTAGAATGACTCAGTCAGTCAAAATTTGCATAATAGCTACTAATTCTATCATTTTCTATAATGTAGCAATGTTTTATAAGGATCTATGCACAGAATGGACCTATACTTTGACCTATGCTCAAAATAAGATATCACTATGCTTGCAGTAGAAAATGAAAATCTAAGGATTCTACAATTCCAAGAGCCATTGTTTGTAATGACAGAAGCGAATAAATTACTCTCCTTCGGCTTGCATAGATACTTTCAGCCATTTCTTGCACACTCTTGGTCAATTTTGTTGAAAGTATTGCAGTGGCGGAAATTCAGCTTTTTGAGTGAGGGGGCAAGGGCCATCAATTTTCCGAGTCGGGAGACATGCTTTCGTTTGAGGTATTTAGCTGGAAGACCTGACAAATATAGGGTCCTTAAATGTGCTAACGGAATAGGTATATCAGATTTCACAACTTTCTGTATTCAGTAAAAGTTGATAGAAAAAGACAAAAATAAACCATAAGGGTAAGGCGAATAGCTTCCAGGAATCTGGGGGCGAAGCCCCCAGGAAAATTTTTCAGGACACGCCCTCTACTTTTGCCTAAAATGCATCTCACGAACCAATGCTTACCTATAATCAGGTTAGATCTCACAAAGAGACTAGAACAAACTCAATATTCTGCAGCGCTTGCTGTGACTGGAGCATGGCGAGATACAAGTAGGCAGAGGCTGTTCAATGAACTAGGCTGGGAAAATCTCCATGACAGAAGATGGTACAGACGACTTTGTAATTTCTTCACCTTAAAAACTACTCAACATCCTGAATACCTTTTTTCTCACATCCCACCGGAGCGTAAATTACCTACCGGGTGAGTCAGAAAAAACGTGGGGCGTTTGGCGGACTGTAACGCAGCACATAGCCATCCGATTGACGTGAATTAAATTTTCCGTGCAGCCAAGAGTCTAACTTAGATCATAAACCTTTCCCCATCAAAATCGGCCATTTAATGCATTTGTTAAAAAAGATTTTTCTCGTAAGACCTTCTATGTAAGTCTTGATAACTAATGAAATCTACCGGGTGAGTCAGAAAAAACGTGGGGAGTGTGGCGGACTGTGACGCCGTATTTTGCCATCTGATTTACGTGAAATAAATTTTTCCGTTTTGCCAAGAGTCTAACTTAGATCATAAACCTTTTCCCGTCGAAATCGGTCATTTGATGTATTTGTTAAAAAATATTTACTTCGTAAGACCTTGTATGTAAGTCTGGCAAACTGATGAAATCTTTAGCTAGGCCCCTTCAGCATTTTAGCCTTGCCAGAGTAGCAGGTACAGGTGGTATTATCAGGGGATACTGAAATAGTTAGACCTGGTTCACATTACTTGGTTCTTTGGGTTGGGTCATTGCGTCTGTGCAGAGAGACCCAAATGACAGCGACTCAGGGTTTGATGCACGACTCTAAGGACTCAAAAGACCTAGTGTGCACCAGGCTTTAGGGAAAAGTGTTGTCTGCAAGCAGTCCCACTGCGATTTACTCAGCGTTGATCTGCTTGAAGAAACCTCTTCGCAAGGCAAAGAAGTGTGCATTATTGATGTCTTTCAAAGATATTCTAGGGCAAGTTATGATAAGACATCCCAGTGGAGAAAACAGTATGTCCTGGCTATTTTAATTTCCCCTGATAATACCACGTGTACCTGTAAACCTTGCCAAGATAAAATGCGGAAGGGGATTGGAAGAAGATTTCGCCATTTTGCAAGACTCCCATACAAAGTCTTACGAACGAAAATCTTTTTTAACAAGGTCACCAAATGACCGATTCCTGTGGGGAAAGGTTACGATCTAAGTTAGACCTTTGACTTTATGGAAAAATTTTGTTTACAGCAATCGGATGGCTAAATTCGATGTCACAGTCCGCCAAACACCCCACGTTTTTTCTGACTCACCCGGTATAGCCAAGCCCCTTCAGCATTTTAGCCTTGCCAGGGTTGCAGGTACATGTGGTATTATCAGGGGATACTGAAATAGTTAGACCTGGTTCACACTAATAGGTTGTTTGGGTCATTGTGGTCGTGCAGAGAGACCCAAAAGACAAAGACTCGGAGTTTTATGCACGACTCTAAGGACTCAAAAGACCTAGTGTGCACCAGGCTTTAGGGAAAAGTGTTGTCTGCAAGCAGTCCCATTGCGATTCACAGAGAGTTAATCTGCTTGAAGAAACCTCTTCGCAAGACAAGGAAGTGTACGTTATTATTGTCTTTCAAATATATTCTTCACTCAGGGCAAGTTATGATAAGACATCCCAGGGGAGAAAACAGTATCTCCTGGCTATTTCATTTTCCCCTGATAATACCAAGTGTACCTGTAAACCTTGCCAAGATAGAATGCGGAAGGGGATTGGCAAAAGATTTCATCATTCTGCAAGACTCCCATACAAAGTCTTACGAAAGAAAATCTTTTTTAACAAATGCACCAAATGACCGATTTCGACGGGAAATGGTTTGTGATCTAAGTTAGACCTTTGGCTTTATGGAAAAATTTTGTTTACAGCAATCGGATGGCTAAATTCGATGTCACAGTCCGCCAAACGCCCCACGTTTTTTCTGACTCACCCGGTACAATCTGCGAAATCCAGGTGCTTATCCGGAAAGAGGTTCCAGGACTGCTCGCTTTTCAAATACATATTTCCAAAATGTAATAGCGGAATGGAACCTCCTTAATAGTGACGTGAGATATTCAGAATCTCTTGCGGCATTCAAAAGGAAGTTAATTTCAACTGTACGACCGTTAAAAAACTCCATATACGGTGTTTATGATATTGTTGGCGTTAGACGCTTGACAAAACTTCGAATAGAATTTAGTCCTTTAAATGAACACAGATTTCGAAATAATTTTGACTGTCTCAGCCCAATTTGTGCATGTGGATGTGCCATTGAAGATAACCAGCACTTTCTCCTGCACTGCCACCTGTTTAGTCCAATGCGTATAGATCTCTTTGGTCAGCTCACTGATATTCCAGGCTTAAATATCACGAATTTTGATTCAAACGCCCTATGCGATCTGTTATTATTTGGGAGTTCTCAATTGAACATTATAGCGAATCGAATCATTCTTGAAGCTACAATAGCCTTTATTGACAGAATGAATCGTTTTGATTGAATTGCACCGGGTGAGTCAAAAATGGCGGCTGATGTTCGTGAAGCTTTTAGATATCATCTTCCAAGCGTTCCCACGTGCTGTGGCTCACCCTGTGGCGGGGGTGTTGGCTTGGGTGTGAGGTTTCTGCCTAACTGTATGTGGTGGTGGGGTCCTTGCATCTTGGTGGGCATTTTTGCTGTGGGGTGAGTGCATAGCGCGTGGAAATGGCTTGATTACTCGAAACTTTTAATGTACTACACATCGGCGGACATTTTTGACTCAGCCGTTATATCATATCACAACACAAAGCAGCAATCCCTTCCCTTTACCTGTTTATCCTTTTTTTGTTTTTGTTTTCTTATTGTATCTAGTATAGTTGAATTGTAAGTGCCAGCCGCAGTGGAGACCAAATGACCAAGTGTCCTTCCCCGCTGTGGCTGGTACATAGAAATGTATCTATTTTGTATTTTTAACGTTCTTTTTAGATCTATAAAAAAAATGTTCACCGGTATTGAATTTGGATTTTGCCAATTTGGTAACAAATTTTTGCAGAGTAGCAGCCTCATGAAATTCTTTGAGCATGAGCAAACATAATATACCTTCGCTAAGAAGACGTCTTGGATCCCTTATCTGCCACTGACAAACTTGAATATTTGACAAGTATTAGTAGCTACTTCTCAAACAAAATTGGGTAAAGAACCTCTACTTTGTCTTAAAACGCTTCTCGCCATCCAATTATTGCCTGCCCCAACCATAGACATGGAAACTTTGACAATTCTTGGATCGTTCGTCTTGTAGTTTGCGCCCTAAGGAAAATTTTGAAAACTCCAACCTTTACATTGGCTTAGAACGCCTCTCCCAATCACGCTCCAGCACCTCTCGGAAATATCGATACTGTACCTAACCTATACCTAACAACCTTCTTCTCGCTTTTGAAAGGACTGTTAGTGCATAAAAACTTAAAAATATGCTGCAGATAGAGCGTGAGCATTTTGTTTGCTCATTTAAAATAGAAACTCTTTCCTTCTCAAGGGCGACTCATTCTTCATTGCAGTTTCGATTCCACCTTCGAAATTTCCGACTTCTACGGAAAATTTACGAATCTTGTTGAATTGGGGGGGGGCAAGTGCCCACCAACCCCCATAACTTCCGCCACTGAAGTATTGTTTGTACCTTTGGTCGATAAAATGGCGCAGAAGTGACCAAAATTTTGGCATGCTAAGCACCAATTTTGCGATAAAGTTACAGAAATGGGACACATATCCTTCGTTTGCATTTTTTCATGTTTGCAATCAGTATCTTGACTATTTTCATCAATCGTACTTGAAGAAAATAGTTTTTTGTACCTTTGGTCGATAAAATGGCGCAGAAGTGACCAAATTTTGGCATGCGAAGCACCAATTTTCCAACAAGGTTTGAGAAATGAGACACATATCATTCTTTCTTCCTTTTTCATGTTTGCAATCACTATCTCGACTATTTCCATCAATTGTACTTGAAAAAGCTAGTATTCTGTAGCTCTGATCGATAAAATGGCGCAAAAATGACAAAATTTTGGCATGCTAAGCACCAATTTTCCGATAAAGTCAGACAAATGAGAGAGACATCATTCTTTTGCCCTTTTTCATGTTTCCAATCACTATCTCGACTATTTCTATCAATTGTACTTGAAAAAGCTAGTATTCTATAGCTCTGATCGATAAAATGGCGCAAAAGTGACCAAATTTTGGCATGCAAGGCACCAATTTTCCAACAAGGTTTGAGAAATGAGACACATATAACTCTTTCTTCCTTTTTCATGTTTGCAATCACTATCTCGACTATTTCTATCAATTGTACTTGAAAAAGCTAGTATTCTGTAGCTATGATCGATAAAATGGCGCAAAAGTGACCAAATTTTGGCATGCTAAGCACCAATTTTGCGATAACGTTACAGAAATGGGACACATATCATTCGTTTGCATTTTTTCATGTTTGCAATCAGTATCGCGACTATTTACATCAATTGTACTTGAAGAAAATAGTGTTTCGTAGCTTTGGTCGATAAAATGGCGCAGAAGTGACCAAATTTGGCATGCTAAGCACCAATTTTCCGATAAAGTCAGACAAATGAGAGAGACATCATTCTTTTGCCTTTTTTCATATTTGCAGTCACTATCTTGACTATTTTCATCAATTGTACTTGAAGAAAATAGTTTTTTGTAGCTTTGATCGATAAAATGGCGCAAAAATGACCAAATTTTGGCATGCTAAGCACCAATTTTCCGATAAAGTCAGACAAATGAGAGAGACATCATTCTTTTGCCTTTTTTTCATGTTTGCAATCACTATCTCCAATGTTTTCATTAATTGTACTTGAAGAAACTAGTATTTTGTAGCTTTGATCGATAAAATGGCGCAAAAGTGACCAAATTTTGGCATGCTAAGCACCAATTTTGCGATAACGTTACAGAAATGGGACACATATCATTCGTTTGCATTTTTTCGTGTTTGCAATCAGTATCGCGACTATTTACATCAATTGTACTTGAAGAAAATAGTGTTTTGTAGCTTTGGTCGATAAAATGGCGCAGAAGTGACCAAATTTTGGCATACTAAGCACCAATTTTCCGATAAAGTCAGACAAATGAGAGAGACATCATTCTTTTGCCTTTTTTCATATTTGAAGTCACTATCTTGACTATTTTCATCAATTGTACTTGAAGAAAATAGTTTTTTGTAGCTTTGATCGATAAAATGGCGCAAAAGTGACCAAATTTTGGCATGCTAAGCACCAATTTTCCGATAAAGTCAGACAAATGAGAGAGACATCATTCTTTTGCCTTTTTTCATGTTTGCAATCACTATCTCCAATGTTTTCATTAATTGTACTTGAAGAAACTAGTATTTTGTAGCTTTGATTGATAAAATGGCTCAAAAGTGACCAAATTTTGCCATGCTAAGCACCAATTCTTCGATAAAGTCAGACAAATGAGAGAGACATCATTCTTTTGCCTTTTTTCATGTTTGCAGTCACTATCTCGACTATTTTCATCAATTTTACTTGAAGAAAATAGTGTTTTGTAGCTTTGGTCGATAAAATGGCGCAGAAGTGACCAAATTTTGGCATGGGAAGCACCAATTTTCCAACAAGGTTAGAGAAATGAGACACATATCATCTTTCTTTTTTTCAAGTTTGCAATCACTATCTCAACTGTTTACATCAATATTATTTGAAGAAAGTAGTTTTTTGTACCTTTGGTCGATAAAGTGGCGCAGAAGTGACCAAATTTTGGCATGCTCAGCACCAATTTTCAGATAAATATGGGGGAAAAGGACAGATATCATTTTTTCTTCTTTATTCATGTTTGCAATTATTATTTCGATAATGTTGATCAATTTTACTTGGCGAAAATATTTTTGTATCTGTGATCTATAATGGCACAGGAATGATCAATTTTGGCATCATGCTGAAACCAAGTGTTAAAATTTATAAGAGGAAAGAGTCCAATGCCATTCCCTTTCTTGATTCATGTTTGAAATCCCTTCCTTGACACTTTTAATTAATTGATCAGGAAGAAATATATATGTTTGTTAGCTTTAGTTATAACAATCAAAAATGGTAGTGTTGCTATGCTGAGAGCCAAGTATCACACTACTGCAAGAGGAAATATTGAAGTGTGACATTTCAATCTTCTTTATCATCTTTGGAACCGTTTCTAACTCATTTAATTCAGTGATAAGTGCTGACAAAGAACAATCCCAGAGTAGTAATCTGTCAGTAACCCGTACTGCAATAGCTTTTGATCATCTATGCCATTTGCTACTGTTGTTATTTTTGCACATCTTTTCTCTCCCAACTTTGCCACATACTATATTTGACAGGTTTACCCTGTGGTAAAAATGTTTGGAGAATCTGCAAGATGAAAAATTAAGGACTGTGAAAGAGGAATTGCATATTGGGGTACAACTGTAAAGAGTGTAGTTCCTGGTAGAGGGAGCGGGTGCATCTAGTCAAAGTGTAACAGTATGTACCTGTAATCACAGATGGTCCATAGTAACCCATGTATTTTCCTTGTCAGTTAGAATAAAGACTCATAGATACATAGATTCATGCATACAAACATACATAGAAATTTTTTATAAGAGGATATAAGTTTGCTTAAATGAAAACAAAACGTTCTTGAAGACGTTTATAAAAAAAAGAACAAGAGAGATCTATTTCCACCAATGAGGTTAGGTTCTAGACTTACAATGATGAGTCTCTTGTTTCCCTGTGCTCTTTGACTTGATGATGGCGCTTTGGCCAAGAGAGACTCATAGTATTACTCTGAAAAACCCGGCCCTATTTAGGCCCAAACTGAGCAATTTCTTCAGTGCCAATCAGATTGCGGGGTTTGTGAACTACTATTGTGACGGTGTAAAGGTGATAGAATTTTCAATTTGATTGAAGAATTGAAAACACTCCCATGGGACTGAGATTTGAAGCCTTGATTCGATCATAATTCCATTGATGATTGAAGAGAATAGGGCCAAGTTTTTTACTGTTTCATCACGAGTCCCTCTTGAGCAAGGTTTACTGCAGGGATACAAGGGACTAATCGTCATCAGTCTAGTTAGGTTCCTGAAGCCTGTTGCTGATATGCAGACTCTCTAGAGGAGCCTCACTTCTCTTCGGGGAATCAGTAGAGCCTGCATGCAGGCTACATTTTGTATTCAGCACATCAATGTCTTTCACATTTGGTTAACCCTGTTGATTATTCTTGTAGCTTGTACAGGGACGCTGGAGCAAAGGTAGGGCAAGGGAGTCAAAGGGGAGGGCAAGGGAGTCAAAGGGGAAGGCAAGGGCACTCCAGACCGATGACGAGGGAAGCGAACCAAAAATTGGGTGGATCTGGGGTCTTCCCCCGGTAAAAATTTTGTGGCCACATCCTTCAAATTTGCATAAAATTCTATCAAGAATATTCTGACTGATGTAAATCATGCTTCTCTCTTGCATATTTGGGTATGACCATTCAAGCTGCGATGATTATTCCACTTAAAGGTTTAATGCATGGTTTTCATACTATCAAATTGAGTGTTGTTAAAGAAATGTATTGTTCCATGAAAAGGACACTTTTGCCCCCAATGCCCCTCTTAGGAAGGGGCAGGATGGGCGCTTGCCTCCCCCGTGCCCCCCTCTCCAGTGTTCCTAAGCTTGTACTGTAAGTGAATACTCAACAAATTCTTCAAAATCTTTTTGCTGCATGTATCCCATGCAGCAATTGCATATCTGATGGTTGGCAGTACTGTTGAGTGGTAAATATCTGCAAGAAAATTATATTTAACATTTTGACTTTTGCACTGAATGATTCACAAATTGATTGGAAATGGAGTTTCCTTTCAGTTATACTACCAAAAATAAGATATTCTCATGTTTCCATATGCCCTATCATCTGTTGACCAAGATTCAGTTCTTTCAGGGAGCTAGTACTGCCTGTTTGATATCAAGGTTTTGGTTTTCTCTGAGTATAGAAATCTGAAACAGTTTGCTTTCATATTGCTGGATGCCCTCTGTGGGTGTGTCAGGCCATTCAACATATTCTTTGTACGTTTTATCTGTTTGCGTAACTGCTGCTACAGCCAATTGCATAATTCTGAGTAAGACTCTTCTTATTTAACTTTAATAAGCTGCTTTCATACGTAAATGATAATAGGCCTGCAGTACACTTGCAAAGAAAGAGTTATGATCCAATAGCTACAGAATTACAAATGGATCTTTGTGCAAGTGCCATAAGATCTAATGTATAGAAATTGCAATTGAATCATGTTTGTGTTCAGAGGGATCAATAGAATAAGCAATAAGGTCCGTCGATATTTTCCTGAAATATGGCCGGCAATTAGCACACACCTCGATCGATATCGTTAATGCAAAATCTGCAAGAAAACAGATCATGTGAGAAATCAAATATTTACCTGTCCTGTACCTAGCTCATTTTGGTGCCATACTTTCCATTGCTCTTATGCAGTGCCAATTCTTCTTCCATACTTTTCTGGGTTGTCTTTCGCAGCTCCCCACTGCTCGTCCCTCTCGTCCACCATTGTCAGCCTGCCTCGTAACGGTTCAAAGTTTTACTATAACGAGATTTGGTTGGTTGGTAGATAACCTGATTTTGGTCTGTTTTATTCCTGTCGATGATGCTTATTTTTACAGAAAATTCACCCCGATGATCTTGTTCAAAAAAGTGAGAGAAAAAGCTTGCCTGTGGGACAGTGATAATAATAAACAGTAATAGACAGTAATAATAATAATAATAATAATAGTAATAATAATAATAGTAATAATAATAATGATAATAATAATGATAATAATAATGATAATAATAATAATAATAATAATAACTCCAACAACAGAAGAGTTTTCAGTCCCAAGTGTATTAATAAAAGGTGCCACGCATGGATTTCAATATGGTTGTTTACTGGGATGGGAGTCATAAAAAACTTTAAAATACTTTGAAGCCTGGTTCGCGCTTGGCCTTTTTTGGTCGTGGGTTCGTGCGGAGGGACCCGAGAGACAAAGCCCTGAGACTTTGACTCTTTGTTTTGTGGTTCTTGCTGCGCGGGCTTGGCGGCCCGGACGGTCTAGTGTGAACCAGTTTTAAACGTCTTCTTTGAAATATTTTAGCAGTTAATGCTATTTCATTGTTGGCAATATCATTTTGGAATAATTTTAGTTTAGGATTTGTAAGGACATCGTTTTGTAAATAGGTTTTCAACATGTATAACTACTCGGCTCTCCTCTGGTTTAGTTTAACTGGAGAAGATTTTAATATCGAAACGTCTTTTTAAACAGTTGTGTTTTTATATCCTTTTTTCTGTTTATTCTTGATGGTGGTTTAGTTAACATAATAATAATAATAATAATAATAATAATAATAATAATAATAATAATAATAATAATAATAATAATAATAATAATAATAATAATGATAATAATAATAGTAATAATAATAATAATAATAATAATAATAATAATAATAATAATAATAATAATAATAATAATAATCAATCAAACAGAAACATACACGTTGTTTGCAGAATCGTTATAAGATAAAAGAGAAAGGATTTGGTGTCGCTAGGGAATAGATCAAGCAGAGAATAGCAGCAAAGACTGCTAAAATTAAACGGCACAGTGATCGAATAAGCCAATACCAGCAAAATAGAACGTTTCAAAATAACCAGAAAGGATTCTATCAGGATGTTGACTGTGGTGAAAAGCAAAAGGAGAGCCAAGCACCTCAATCGGAGCAAGCTAGGGACTTCTGGTCTTCAATCTGGAGCAAGAAAGTGGATCATAATAAGGAGGCAAAGTGTCTGCAAGATTTTAGAAAGGAGGTGGAAAGGCAAGAACAACAAGGAATGATTGAAATTACTGAAGAGAAAATAAGAAAGTTTTTACAAAGGTTGCCGAATTGGAAGGCACCCGGACCAGATATGGTTCAAGGATACTGGTTCAAATACTTTACGAGCATGCACAAGAGCTTGAAGGACAACCTTGCAGATTGCTTAAAAGCAGGAAAAGTGCCAGAGTGGATGACAAAAGGGAAGACAGTGTTGATACAGAAGGATCCAGCTAAAGGAAATGATCCCAGCAATTACAGGCCAATAACATGCTTGCCACTGGCATGGAAAATCCTTACTGGAATAATTGCAGAAGAGACATACACTTTTCTTGAACAAAGATCATTACTACCGGAAGAGCAAAAGGGCTGCAGAAAGGGATCCCGAGGAACTGGAGACTTGTTATACATCGACAGAATGCTGCTACAGGAGGTTAAGAGAAGAAATAAGAATCTGGCGATGGCATGGATTGACTATCGAAAGGCATATGATTTAGTTCCCCATTCATGGATTTTGGAGTATCTGGAAAATCTAGGTGTAAATGAAGAGATTAGAAGAATTGTTAAAGAAAGCATGAAATCCTGGAAAGTTGAGCTGACATATGGAAATGACGTTCTTGGTGAAGTGAAGATTGAGAGAGGGATATTCCAGGGAGATTCATTGTCGCCTCTATTGTTTGTAATCATACTCATACCACTGACCCATATATTGAGAAAAGCAAGTCCAGGATACGAATTCGCTAGTTCTAAAGAAAAGATAAACCATTTGTTATATATGGATGACTTGAAATTGTACAGCAAAACAGAGAAAACGCTTGACTTTCTGATCCAGACGGTGCGTATCTTCAGCAACGATATTAAGATGGAATTTGGTATTGAGAAGTGCGCCATACTAGTATTGAAAAGGGGAAAAGTTGTAAAGTCAGAAGGAGTAAAGTTGCCCGATAACAGAAAGATGAGATCTTTGAATGAGAATGAAGAATACAAATACCTCGGTATACTGCAGGCAGATCAGATTAAGCAAAAGAAAATGAAAGAGAAGGCTGGGAATGAATACAAACGAAGAGTTAGAAAGCTACTAGAAACAAAGCTGAATGGACAAAATGTTATTAATGCGATAAATACCTGGGCAATACCTTTGCTGAGATATTCTGCAGCATTTCTAGGCTGGACGAAGGAAGAGATTCATCAGTTAGATAGAAAAACAAGAAAGCTATTGACAATGCACGGGGGACTGCACCCAAAAAGCAATGTTGACAGATTGTACATCCCAAGAAAAGAAGGTGGAAGAGGATTGCTTAATGTGGAAGATGTCATAAACCTCGCAGTTATTGGTCTCGAGAGATATGTATGTAACAGTAATAAACGGTTACTAACAGCAGCTAGAGCGGCAAATGAATATGAAGGAGATAGCGAAACTGAATATAAGTTGCGGAAAAAGAATGAAAGATGTCAAGCTTGGAAGGAAAAGACCTTACATGGGCAGTTTTTTAAGACAGACAGAAAATGAAGCAGGCAATGATAGATGGAATTGGCTTAGAAATACAGGAATTAAAAGAGGAACGGAGTCAATGATAATGGCAGCACAAGAACAAGCAATATGCACAAATGTCATTAAAGCAAAGATAGACAAAACACAAGAAGAAAGTAAATGCAGAATGTGTGGACAGGCAGACGAGAGAGTGAACCATATCATTAGCGAATGCAGCAAGTTGGCTCAGAAAGAGTACAAGCTTCGACATGATTGGGTTGGAAAACGAATCCATTGGGAGGTGTGTCGTAAAAATGGGATCGAAGTAAAGCCAAAGTGGTACGAACATCAGCCAGAAGCAGTACAAGAAAATGAGAGATACAAGATATTGTGGGACTTTAACATCCAAACTGACCATGTGATTGAGGCTAGGCGTCCTGATATGATTGTGATAGACAAAGAAACAAAGTTTGCTAAAATCATAGACTTTGCCATTCCCTATGATTCGAGAGTAAACTCCAAGGAGGTAGAAAAGATCGAAAAATATCAAGACCTTGCACGAGAGATAAAAAAGCTGTGGGGTATGAGGGTGATAGTCATCCCAATAGTCATAGGAACACTTGGAACAACACCAAAGGAACTGAAGAAGAGATTGGAAGACATTGGAATAGAGACAAGGGTTACTGAGTTGCAGAAAACTGTGATCTTACATTCTGCCAGGATTCTGAGAAAGGTTCTCGAGATTTGAGAAATCTCGTTGATGCCAAACCCCGAGAATACACTACCACTGACATTTAGTGAGCAACAAATGTACATAATAATAATAATAATAATAATAATAATAATAATAATAATAATAATAATAATAATAATAATAATAATAATAATAATAATAATAATAATAATAATAATAACAATAATAATAAATAAACTAAACCACCATCATTGATAACAGAAAAGTAAAATAAAAAACAACACTGTTAAAAGCTTCAACGTTTCGATAAAATCTTCATCAGGAATAACTTTTCATGCGAGCAACCGAGTATTTATAGATATTTTACAAGATAAAAAGATCCAAGCTACATGAAAATAAAGGCTTAAAACTGAATTTTGCAAGTGTCAACAAAAGATTACCATGCCCGGTGAGAGTAAAAAAGTAAGCTTAAAGAAAAAGTGCATGTTTTGCTGCACCTCGAGAGAACAAATTTATATTTTTTAAATTATTGTAAACATGTTTGATCAATGTCCCCGGAGAGGCTTGAAACTCTGAGAAGGCAAAAAACAACAAGACTCATTGGGAAACCGCGCGGACCTCTCCGATGGCCCTTCTACGATTCGCTCAAGGCTGAATCAAGAATAGCCCGCGTAACATAACACGAAATCAAAGGAGATGGCCGCACAGCCACTCCCACCACAATCTTCAGGAAATAAATGCAATAGCAAGATTCAGGCCATCCCGCACGCAAACATGTCCAGCTCAACATCCGCAGCCCGTTCATTAAGTCCCCTTGGTAAAAATGTTCCCAATCGATATTGCCAAAAAAGTTCTTTTCGTCGCAATGAAAATACATTTTCTGCCCCATCAATTATTTTGATAGTAACATCAAATTTTCCGCGATGGTGTGATTCAAAAAAATGACTAAAAAAATTCGCTTGTGGAATCGGTTCCCCCCTGTCCAGCGTCCCTTCATTATGTTTGCGCGCGTACGACCTGAAATGTGATTTATAAACGTTAAACCTCTGCCTAAATTTGGTTTTTGTGCTACCCACATATTTCTTGTGGCAGCATTCGCACTGCAACAAATAAACAACATTTTCTGAGTTACAGTTGTACTTCCCCGAATAGATGGTAAAAGATCTGTTCTCGTCAGAATTTTGGAAACTGTCCCCCTCCTGGATTAAACCTCAGATCTGACAACTTTTCCTGCCATTGCATTTATAACAGCCCTTAACCGACAGACTCTCATCATCTGAAACGGGTAATTTTGCCCTCACTACTTGGTCCTTAAGATTTTTGGCCCTACGAAACGATAAAAAAACTTTGTTTTGAAACAACTCTTTGTGTTTTTGATCAACCAAAAGGACATTTGAGCTTTCTCTTAGGATATCATAAACCTTATTAAGGGCTGGGTGGTATGTAAGCACTAACGGTATCCTACCGTCCTTCTGGTCCTTATTTTGTCTGTTTAAGAGGCCCACGCGATCACAAGAACGAACTCTTTCAATTTGTTGATCGACCTCTCCCTCGTTGTACCCCCTATTTACCAGCCACCCCTTAAGTTCTCCCACCCGCCTATCAAAAAATCGATCCTCCGAACAAATTCTCCTCATTCTCAATGCTTGGCTGTAAGTAATTCCCTTCTTAGTGTGACCAGGGTGACAGGAGGTACGGTGCAACAGTAGATGAGTGTCCATGGGTTTTGTCAACAAATCTTTAATTATTCTATTGCCCTCCTTGATCACTTGTACATCGAGAAAACTAACCTTCTCCTTAGACCACGCTGCCGTAAATTTTATTGACTCGTGTGCTTGGTTCAAAGCATCTATGAACTGTTTTAACTTTTCCTCCCCATGTTGCCAAATCAAAAATATGTCATCAATAAACCGCCACCAGAGCCATGGCTTATATGGCGCGTCAGACAACAACCTCTCTTCAAGCGCCGCCATGAACAGAATTGCATATGAGGGGGCAAACTTTGTACCTATAGCTGTTCCTTGTAGCTGCTGGTAAAATTCAGCATTAAACTCAAAGCAATTATTCTTCAAAACTATTTGTGCCAACTCTGTAAGAGACTCCGTTGAGACGGTTTTGTTTTCTCGATTGTTAAGTGCTCCTTTCAGTGCCTCTAGCCCCTCCTCGTGTGGAATGTTTGGATACAGCCCAACTACATCCACCGTACATAAAATGACGTCCTCAGGAATTTCACCTAGTTCAGAAAGTTTTTTGAGGAAATGGTTAGTGTCCTTTATGTACGATGCTACACTTTTTGCCAAAGGTTGTAAATGATGGTCCAAAAACTCAGAAATATTCTCCGTAAAGTATCCACAGTTGGAAATAACTGGTCTCCCAGGGACGCCATTCAGCCTCTTGTGAATTTTCGGTAGAAGATAGAAACGACCCAGTTTAGGATTATTAATCAAAAGATAATCCAGAGTTGAGTCGTCTATATCTCCGCGATCCTTCACAGTTTCTAGAGCATCAGAAATAATCCTCTGAAGTCTTTCCGAAGGATCTTCATCTAGTTTTTCATACACATTGGGATCCCCTAACTGCTCATTTGCCTCTTTTATGTAGTCCTCCCTGTCCCAAACAACCACCCCTGATCCCTTATCTGCTTCCTTGATGACGATCGATCTGTCCGACTTCAGACCAGGCTATGGAAACGCCTGCTGGCGCTGTCTGCGATGTGATATGCGACCTCGTTTCCATTGACGTAGCAACGGAGCAATTATAATTAGGTTTGCCTAGCAACGAAATCTTTGCTGTGGAGAACGACCGAGAAGAAGACACAGATGCATTTGAAATATATTCATTTAAGGTTTCACAGGATTTCAACTTTCCTCACTATTTTATACACCGTTCGACTCCCATTCGATTGATCGGAATAACTCGAAATTGCGAATGTTTCGAATCGGTTGCCGTCTCTGAAAGTCGTTGAAGCGCGAGAATGGGCCTACAGCAGAACCGGTGCAAGTACCCCGAAAGAAAACTAAAATATCTCGCGAGTCTCATACTATCTCAGAAAAATTTTTCGCTTGATTTATTGCCAATAGTCATCCAAAAGCATCTTCGATTGCTCAAAGCTGGGCGGGGTTGGGCAGAGTGAAATTTTTACGAGTGCGTGCTTGGAGCGTGACAGAGAGGTTGAAGTGGCCTAAGCTACCGCTGAAGAAACTTAGCCGCTGCAGCTAATTCATGATTTATAACGGCTAAACGAGTTTCGCTATCCAAAGATAAAACATTTAAAAGTCACATGAATGTCTAAACTAGCCTAAAATGCTTACCACTGTTGTAGAAATCCAATCAAAAAACGCGATGCACTTATCCGTCCAAACTTCAGTTTCCATCTTGGTTTCACTGCGAAGTGCGCGATCCGCTGCGAAGGAGGCGCATATCACATCGCAGAATGCAACTCAATGCGCGATTCCTCTCCCGTGTTTAGCTCCCTGCTTCAGACCATTCAATGCCGCGCGCTCTTCTCTACTAATATTACTAAAGTTATTACCATTTGCAGTTACCTTCATTATTTCTTCTTCTAACTTACTTAGATATACCTCAATCGCAATATCTTTATTTCGAGGATTGAACTTACTTTTTGGCCTAAACACTGGGTATTCTGAAAATTCCTCCGACTCCCTAAAATGCCACTTTAAACGAAGGCGTCTACCAAAATTTTCCATTTCAATTTTGATTTGCGAGTAATCTAATTCTTTTGGAGTTGCAACAAACTTTAAACCTTTTGACAAAACCGAAATTTTAGAATCACTTAAAGCCCTATTCGAAAGATTAATCACTTTATCATTAACAAATTGTCCGGAAATACGATCACTATGAATATCGTCATGTGCAATGTTGAGCGGTCCCTCATCCATCAACTGCTCTTCGATATCTGACCCAGAGTATTCACTATTCGACGCTTCTCCGACTGTTTGTACTGGTACTGTATTCAATAGTGCTTCATTTGATATCGTGTCTTGCTCTCCTGCCACCAAAATTCTGTTTATTTCTGCCAAATCTATGGTAGGGTTCTCAGTGGTACCCTCCAACATTTCATCAAATTCATCTTTAAGTGAAGCCAGATCCGATTGAAAATTGAACTGTTCTATGTAAGCATTTTCCAAATCTACATTATAATTTCCTTCGGTTAACCCATTCATCTTTCTAACTCTTGTCACTTTCGACGCTTCACTGATCGACAAAATATTCTGATGAATTTCCGTAATAGTACCGATGACGGAGTGCAAATCCCTTTCTTGTGACAAATATGTAATCATTGTGTTCCAGAAATCAACTTGGAAACTCCTTTCAGCTACTTTATATTCTTTTATCAGCGTGCGAATAAGATCAGTCTCAGCAGTGTGTATGATTTGTTTCCAATTACGTGAAAATTCTTCAGATGTCCTCCCAATCTGGGGCGATTTCTTCAACTTTAGTCCATTAGGCGTAACATTGTGTAACAGAGACAAATTCAGAAATATCCAATGATTAAAATATCTCGTTATTATTATTATTAATAATAATAATAATAATAATAATAATAATAATAATAATAATAATAATAATAATAATAATAATAATAATAATAATAATAAAATTTTACGATCATGTCCCAGAGAAAGTATCAGAAAATGATCTTGTGAAAATACTGTGGGACTTCAATATACAAACAGATAAAAAGCTGGAACACAATAAGCCAGATATTACCATACATGACAAGAAAAACAACGAGTGCCTACTAATTGAAATGTCTTGCCCATTCGATAAGAACATCAATGAAGTTGAGGAAGTCAAATTAGAGAGATACCAAGCTTTGAAATGGGAACTGAAGAAGATTTGGAATTGTAAAAGCGTAAAGATAATACCGATAATTATTGGGGCGCTAGGCACTGTTAATGCAAAGCTTGGAGAATGGTTAAAGAGCATCGATATCAACTGTAGTATTAGACAAGTACAACAAGCAAGCCTACTCGGTACAGGAAGAATACTCAGGAAAGTACTGGACACCTGAAGTGACTGGGAGTTACTTGATGTCTAGACTTTGGTATCAACATCCAGCTAGAAGCTGTGTTTAGATAAAGGACAATAATAATAATAATAATAATAATAATAATAATAATAATAATAATAATAATAATAATAATAATAATAATAATAATAATAATAATAATAATAATAATAATAATAATATCGGATATGATTTGACAAATTAAGAACGAACTGTAATAAACGTCTTATAGCCAAATATGTTCCTTGCACATCACCGGAAATCAGCAGTCCTACTGTCCATGCACTTTTTTGCACCTATTTCGCCATATGATGCTACCACAAATCATGTTTGATACACAGCACCACTTCATTGTCTCTTTTGCCTCTTCCCCTGACAGTCCTAGGCTTTTCAAGTTTCCTCTCACATTCTTATGTACGGTCCCAAGTGATTAAAAGCACATAACACTGATACTTGTTGCAATTCCATGTCGATTCAGTAAATTTATCACTGGTTGATACTTATTTCTTTTCTCTTGATAAGATGTATCCATATACAAATCAAGGCAGACAGTGACTTCAACAATTTCACATTCTCTCCCGTTCACTTTCATCTCTAATATATCAGGCTTCCTTTGGTTTAGCTGTTGCAATGCGTTTTTGATATGTGGGAAAGCTGTTTCTACCATTTTGTTGACAAATAACGTTGATGTTGAATTCTTTTTTTAGATTTTTTGACCAAGGAATTCTACGACCCGATCGTGCCTTCGCGAATATAAATCTTTGTAGTTTCTGCAGGAATTCATTAAGTGTGCCATTGATCCAGTCCTTTCATTGCACATTGAGCATCTTTTATCGTGATCATTATTCCACATATGAATTAGCTGGTTACAAGGGATTTGATTCATACGTGCACGTTGAATAAACTTGACTAAGCTGTCAGACAGCTTCCATCCGTAATAAACTTGATGCGAAATCTTTTTGTCTATATTCTCCATTCCTATAAAGTTTCTCTGCATTTGGAGCTCACAGCTCTTAATGATATCCTGTCGCTCTAATTCTCCCTCGATTTCTCTTTTTAAATCTTTATTATTCAGCTCCTTGCCATTAACGACAACCACAGCAAAGCCGTCCTTGTATGTAATTGATCCATTAAACTTATTAGCATGAAAAAGTAGATCCGGCCAATCAGAGTTGCCTCCATATGTTTTTGTCTTGGCTAGTCTCCGGTTAGCATCTAATGCATAACCTAGAAAATTGATTTCGATATCTGTCTGTCTAACCCCTCGCGATTTCATTTCTAATTCCAAAGATTCTCTTGCCAGATACCGTATGCTCTCCTCATAGTGATTCAGCATTTTTATCAAATTAGATAAACGTGTTGCCCTATGTACAGTTGATGGTCTTTTTATCCCAAGCCCACCAAGTAGTCTATTGACGAAAAATATCTTGTCACTGCTCTTGGGATATAAATCAAACATTTCTTCAACAGTTTTCGTAATCTTTGTATCCAGTTCCTCAAGCTGTTTTTCTTCTATCTTTGTGTTTTCAAAGTGGTGTGAAATCTTTGCTAAAGCCATGTTATTGAAAGCACTGAGTTTTAAAGGAATAGGGAGCGTTTAGTTCAATTAAAACTGATACTGTGGGCATATTTAATACAAGTTTAAAGAATAGGAAAGTACCCTCCGAATGGAAGCATGATATTGTGCAAAGAATTCCGAAAAAGAATTATAACCCCGAAGACCTAACGACACTTCGTGATATATCTTTATCGTCTGTCATTTACAAATTATTTTCGCGTTGCATCATAAACAGAATTTTGCCCTTCATCGAGCCGCAAATCGAATTTTGGCAAAGGGCTTTTCTTAAAGGAAGAAATAGGCAAGATTTAATTTTTAGCCTGAAAACAGTGTTGGATGACTTTAGACACATAAGCACGAAACTCCACATTCTATTTATCGACTTTGCAGATGCGTTTGGCAGTATCAAGCATAAAGAGATCACAACCGCATTGTCTGAATACAACATTCCGACTGTGTACTGTAAGATTATTGAGCACATATATGATCGCTCCAGCTTTCAAGTTATTTGTGGAAACAATTTGACTCAGAAAATTTTCATCACAAGGGGAACAAAAACAGGTGACCCTTTAAGCGTTATGATTTTTCTAGTTATAGTGGATAAAGTACTAAAACCAGCGTACAGTCATGCCCTGGTTAGTATGAATATAGAAAATGAAAAGAAGATTAGGCCAATTCCAATTCAAGCATATGCAGACGACATTGCAATGGTAACATATGACTTAAAACTGCTTAAAGAGATGATAATGAAATGTGAGCCACTCTTTGATCAAGCTGGTTTGAAAGTAAAGGCATCTAAGTGTGCGTTATTTTATGAACGAAGGTCTGGTAACAATTGGTATAAGGGAAAAGGTGAGAAAAAGCCAGCCATTAAAGTTCAAGGAGAATCAATAGAAACGTACAAGAGATCCAGATCGTATAAATTTCTAGGCAAATCGTTTACCATAGCAGGGGAAGACGAAAAACAAGTCAAGGACTTTATCAAAGAATTCAAAGGTATAATTGATATAATCAAGGGTATCTAAATTTTGCTTTTATGTAAATTTTACGATGATTTTCATTTTGTTTACGTTTAAAACCTGGATGTCCGTAATTGAAAAGTAAACTGAGGAAGATTTTAATCAAAACGTATTTGCCAAATTACAGTTGTGTTTCTTATTTAATTTCTGTCATTTTTAGATGGTGCTCTTTGTTTATTTAAAATAATAATAATAATAATAATAATAATAATAATAATAATAATAATAATAATAATAATAATAATAATAATAATAATAAAAAACAACACTGTTAAAAGCTTCTACGTTTCGATAAAATCTTCATCAGGAATAACTTTTCATGCGAGCAACCGAGTATTTATAGATATTTTACAAGATAAAAAGATCCAAGCTACAGAAAAATAAAGGCTTAAAACTTAATTTTGCAAGTGTCAACAAAAGATTACCATGCCCGGTGAGAGTAAAAAAGTAAGCTTAAAGAAAAAATGCATGTTTTGCTGCACCTCGAGAGAACAAAATTTATATTTTTTAGATTATTGTAAACATGTTTGATCAATGTCCCCGGAGAGGCTTGAAACTCTGAGAAGGCAAAAAACAACAAGACTCATTGGGCAACCGCGCGGACCCAATTATAATAATAATAATAATGGAAACTTTCATTCAAAACAATTTAAAATACAATAAAAGCTAAAACCTAGTCTATCCAGCCAACTCTCCAAAATTGGGCATTGGTTGCATACTCACACAGTTCAAAAGTAAGATCAATAATGCCCTTATCTGCTACCATTAAAAGCTTAAGAGTTCGGGGGATGTCCATTCTTTATTTCTTAGACAAAATATATAGTACGATGATCTTATACAAATATTTGTTATTCGCTTAGTGAGGAACAGAATTTCATTCTCTGGTACCCTTATAGAACGTAAAAGTTCGAAAAAGTTTCTGCTGTCTTTCTCTATGAAACCGCAAGCACCCATGGACACATTAACATAACGAACGTCATCATATTTCGGTAGTAAGTTTGACTTCAACGTTTTGTATTTGTCGCGTTTTCTTTTGCTGTTTCCCTCCATATTTGTTTCAAAACCAATGGTAAGTTCTATGATGGTGACGACTTTCTGCTGAACGACAACAATATCAGGCCTTTCATTATTACCTGTTACGATGCATGGGGATGCAAAGGATGGTATATCCGCGTATACATTCTTGCAGAATCTAGACAATGTATTCGCTATGTAACTGAGGACGGAGTCATGTCGCCATGTGTATCTCCCTTGGTCAAGAGAACTCTTGCACCCTGCAACCACGTGACCCAGAGTTTGGTTGTGGTAGCACAGCTGACATGCCTTGTTCTCTGAGTGACCCCACATAAACATGTTACTCATATTTGGCAGTGTATTGTTCAAGTATCTGATGGTAAAATTATAAATGTTTTTCGGCAAACTTTTTTGTACTGAGGTCCAAGCGGTTTTTGTACTTGCTAAGATGGAGTCCCAAACATGGCGAATTACTAGTCCTTGTGTTGTGAGGTTTTCTTTTATCTTGTTAGTGATGTCATTTCTGATGGATTTAATGACATTCTTTGTACTATTAAAGGTGTCATACTGCTTACTTTTATCACTGGAAACTTGCACCAAGTGATTTATGTCGTGATTGCAAGAATTTTTCAGGCACTGTCTCATGACTACTTGGCATTGTTTGAATTTAGTGCTAATGTCCATAATGTTAAGACCAAATTGACTATTTGTCAGCATGACGATGGATAATGTCCCGGATGCAGGGATTTCTAACCATCTACGAAGGTAGTTATGAGCAAGAGTGTCCAAATTGTTGATAATCCACGTTTGGTCGATATCAGCTATTGTCAAATGCCACGACAGTTTGCTCATTAGATATTGAGAATACAGCCATACCTTATTTTTTGGATGAAGAGGTAGACTGTTGATCCTGTCCATGATTTGTGTTGTAATTTGTAATAACTCATCTTTATGTTTTTGATTGTCCATCTCAAAATTGAACCACCTTCCAAGGTATTTAAAACTTTCTCCTTCTTCAAGGGATCTGATGATGTTTCCGTTGGCATAGACTTTAGGCTTGGATTGTACTGATTTAGACCCTCTCTTACAAATACCGAATGACATGCATTTATCCGTTCTGATTATCATGTGTGACCAATTGCACCATCGTGTGAACATATTCAAAAGGACTTGATTTTCGTACTCATTAGATGTAACTGCTACGGCGTCATCAGCAAACTGGAACCAGTTTTTTGGGTTTAAAATTTTGTGGTAGACATAACCCATTTGTTTAAGTTCATCGCTCTTTTCCAGGCTCTGAATAAAGGTGTTAAAGATCATATTGAATAAGAGAGGGCTAAGACAGTCACCTTGTAAGACACCCTTTTCGAACTTTATCGCTGGAGCTATGTAATCTTTAGTTGCAACTGATGTTGTGAATCCATCGTAGATGTCTACAATGATGTCGATTATATATTGCGGTACATGATGGTACTCAAGAGTGCTTACAATGAGTCGATGATCAACCTCGCCAAAGGCATTCTTAAGATCGAGCAATGTTACAACTATAGACTTTTGGTTTTTCTTAGCGTGTCGCAACAAGTAAGCAAGTTGTGATGTATGCTCAAATGTTCCTGATACCTTTGGAGTAAAGCCCTTTTGAATGTTGCACTCAATGAAATCATTTGCTTTCAAAAACTGGAATATTCTGTTTCGTATAAGAGAGGCATAAATCTTCAAGAAAACACATTGTAAAGTGATCGGCCTGAAATTTTGAGGATCATCATGCGGGCCTTTTTTATGGATTAAGACTGTTATTGCTCGCTTCCAACCAACAGGTGACTGTTTACTTTCCCAGGCAATTCTAATGATTTCCAGCAAATATGTACGTAAATAAGGACATCGCTTCAGTGTGATTATAGAAATCTGATCAAGGGGGCAGGCAGCACTTGCTGTTTTCATTCGCCCAATTATTTTATTCACTTCTGCATAAGTTGGTGCGTTACGATTGAAATCAATTTTTGGATTGTCATAGCTTGGCATCCAATCGGGCTTGGTAAAGTTAGCAGGAGATCTCTTTTTCTTGAACAATCTACTGAAATATTCGAAACAAGTTGCTTTCGTAAATGATGGCAGCAACTCAGTGACTTTTTCAAGTTGATTTTTAGCATATTTCCAATAATTATGCTCGATTTTCTTGTCATGGTCAAAAGATACAGGTAGAGTCTCCTCACTACCCCTGACTTGGTTAATTTTGTTCCTCAAAAGTTTGCTTACATATCGGATTTCATCACAAGTGCTCGTGTCGTTTGACTTTTTGAGATTTTTCAGAGAGGATTTTAGCTGGTTTTTACCGTAGTTGCGATATTTATCGACCAATTCACTTGTTTCGTCATTGTTTTGAACGGAGCCATACTCTTTTTCAAAATGATGATAATAATAATAATGATAATAATAATAATAATAATAATAATAATAATAATAATAATAATAATGATAATGATAATAATAATAATAATAATAATAATAATAATAATAATAATAATAATAATGATAATGATAATGATATTAATAATAATAATAATAATAATAATAATAATAATAATAATAATAATAATAATAATAATAATAATAATAATGTGAGGATACAAATAACGTGGCAGAAAATGAAAATCCTCAGACGACCCCCATTTCAGAACCTCTAGAGGGCTTAGAAATATTAGAACCATTCACCCAGGAAGAACAAACATACTTTAATAGGATGATTGTGCTAATGGAAGAGGGAAGTACAGAAATTCCGAGCATGAGAAATATTGATAGGCAAAAACTAGCAGAAACAAGCTAAAAAATTGACAAGATGCTCAAAAAGATCAGGATTAATGACATAACAACACTCAACAGGGTCATGTACGCGGGTGGAGTTATAACGTCACAAATGTTGGGAGTAAAAGCGAAAGTACAAGAAACTGCAAAGAAGCCATGTTGGCAAAAACGACTGGAAAGCCAGGTAAAGGAGCTTCGTAAAGATTTTGACAGAGTGAAAGTGATGAAAGATGGTGGAAAGATAAAAAAGAAGCACAGAGACAGATTACAACAAAAATATAGATTGAAAGAGAAAGGTGAGAACACGGTCTTAGAGGTAATAAGTCAAAGAATCAAAGCAAAGCAAGGCAAAATCAACCGATATAACAACAGGATTAGTCAATACCAGCAAAACCGAATGTTCCAGAACAATGAAGGAAACTTCTATCGTAAGCTTAATGGTGCTGGCAAACAAACCGAGAATGAACCTCTGGATGCCGAAGAAGCAAAGAAATTCTGGCAGAATATTTGGAGTGTGAAGAAAGAACACAATAAAAATGCGGAATGGCTAAGTAATGTCAAATCAAAAATGAACGAATTACAACAACAAGAAGACATCACTATTACTAAAGAAAGCCTACAAAAAGCTGTAAAGAAATTACCTAACTGGAAAGCACCAGGCAGTGACGGTTTACAAGGATATTGGATCAAAGCCTTCAAGTCATTACACGGAGATATGGAGAGGCTTCTTAATAAATGCCTAGGAGAAGGTTGGGTTCCGTCATGGATGACCAAAGGAAGAACTGTACTGATCCAAAAAGATCTTAGTAAAGGAAATGTTCCCAGTAATTACAGGCCAATTACGTGCCTGCCAATGATGTGGAAAATACTAACGGGAATTATTGCTGATTGTGTCTACGAATCTCTGGATAGCAGAGGAGTGTTGACTGCAGAGCAGAAGGGTTGTAAACGTGGAACAAGGGGTACACATGACCTTATTTACATTGATAAAATGGTACTAAGGGAGGTGAAAAGAAGGAGAAAGAATCTGGCAATGTGTTGGATCGATTATCGTAAAGCATACGATATGGTTCCACATTCATGGATCATAGAATGTCTGGACTTGTTCAAAGTAGCAAAGAATGTCAGGAATCTGCTAACAGAGACAATGGAAAAATGGTGTGTTGAATTAACGTCAAATGGAAAATTACTAGGAGAAGTTAATATCAAAAGAGGGATCTTTCAAGGAGACACATTATCACCGCTACTATTTGCTATTGCATTAATCCCACTGACATTAGTTCTGCGTGATTGTAAAGAGGCATATGAATTTTATAAGAACAAAGAGAAATTGAATCACTTGCTCTATATGGATGATTTAAAATTGTTTTCAAAAAGCGAACGAGGGCTAGACTCACTGATTAACACCGTGAGGATCTTTAGTGCAGATATTAAAATGGAATTCGAAATAGAAAAATGTACAGTCCTAATTATGAAAAGAGGAACGAAGGTAAAGAGTGATGGCATTGTATTACCAGATGCAATAAAGATAAAGTCATTAGATGAAGGAGAATCCTATAAGTATTTAGGAGTACTAGAAGATGACAGAATAAAACATCAAGAAATGAAAGATAAAGTGTCAAAAGAGTATCTTAGGCGAGTGCGAAAAGTGCTAGAGTCAAAACTAAACAGTGGGAATTTGATAAAAGCCATTAACACCTGGGCAGTGTCTCTGTTTAGATATACAGCAGCAATTATTGACTGGAGGAAGGAGGAAATAATGAAGTTGGACCAACGGACAAGGAAGCTACTTACTATGCACAAGGCTCATCATCCAAAAGACAGCGTTCACCGTTTATACATAAGTCGGAAAGAGGGTGGGCGGGGCCCTATTAGCATAGAGAATTGCGTTGAAATTGCAACAGTAGGATTAGAAAACTACATTCAAAATAGCACAGAAAGACTCATAATCGCAGCACGAGGGGAAAACAAAGAATCAACTGAAAGTGTTAACAATGTTAAACAGCGAATTAAAAGAAACAGAAAGGCGGAATTAAAGGAGAAAAAACTACATGGTCAGTTTCTTAGAGATATAGAGGAAGTTGCCGATGAAAAAACATGGAACTGGATGAAAAATGGTCATCTAAAGAGGGAAACCGAATCTCTTATTATAGCAGCGCAAGATCAAGTCATCCGAACGAATGCTATCAAGGCCAAAATCGACAAGACTCGAGATGACAGCATGTGCCGTATGTGCAACGCAAAGGATGAAACAATCACCCACATCATAAGCGAATGCCCTAAACTAGCCCAAAAGGAATATAAAAGAAGGCATGACTGGATGGGTAAGGCGATCCATTGGGATCTTTGTCGAAAGAAAGGTTTTGCAACCACTGATAAGTGGTACGAACATGAACCCCAGCCAGTTACTGAAAACGAGAAGTTCAAGATCCTTTGGGACTTCACTGTACAAACTGATCATATCGTTGAGGCAAGGAGACCAGACATGATGATTATCGACAAGGAGAAAAAATTATGTTTAATTGTTGACTTCGCTGTACCTTCTGATCATCGCATTGAAATAAAGGAAAGAGAGAAGATCGAGAAGTACCAAGATCTTAAACGAGAAGTGCAAAAGCTTTGGAACATGAAAGCCAAGATTATACCCATCGTTATTGGTGCTCTTGGGACGATTCCTAAAACACTGCAGAAACAATTGGAGCAGATTGAATCATGGGCGATTCTGACACGTGAAGAATGTTTCATACTTACTTATTCTATGTTTTGAAGCAATTAGAATGCTTACCTTGATGTCTTTTCTTGTGTTTTGACTTCTTCTCGCAGCTATGTCCGCCATTGCTTGCTTGAAACGTTTTTCCAACGGTTAGTTTAGTTGAATCGTTGTTGTGGTTGTTTACCATAATGTCATATTTCTCAAGCAGATTTTCTTATAAGTAAAAGCCTGGACCACTTAAATAACTTATGGGTACGTAACTAGCCGATTTTTCCTTAGAGACCCATGGCAAGCACCGTGGACTTGCCTAAGTCTCTTCCGCGCGTACCAAAACTAAAAAACTACCTCTGCGAAGGAGAGAGGGAGAAAGCGGAAGAGACTTGTATTGTTGCCAGCTGGGAACGAGGTCACAGTAGTGAAGCCCACTGGGGTGGGCAGAATTCTGCCCACCCATTTTGGCCAATAGCAGTCGAGCATTTTGCTTGAAACAAAGCAATTGTTTTCTTCAGGCGGGGGAATGCGTGATTTTGCAAAAATTAGAAAATACCAAACCGAGGTTGGCAGCAATGGCGGAAGCGCTTCATGAAAGCTGCTTGGACAAAGCAAAAGAAATATTTGGCCTCAAAGAACTTCGTCTCTTCCAAAGAAATGGTGCGGGAGGGATTCTAAATGGCAAGGATGTCTTTATCTCAATGCCAACTGGCTCTGGAAAATCAATGGCGTTTTTGCTCCTTCCTTTTGCATTTCAATTTCGTGACGAGAACTGTAGGCCCTCCGCTCCAACGTCAAACGGTGACGAATTTGTGTTGGTGATATCGCCCCTGACTTCTTTAATAAGAGATCAAACACAAAACTTGAAGAAGAAGAAGATTCCTTGCATCTCACTAAATGATCCGGCTGTGTCTAGCAAGTCGGTACGGGAAAGCAATTATCGCTTCATGTTTTCGTCACCAGAGAGTGTGCTGGAAAAATTCCGCAATGACCTAAAGTCTGTGGAGGTTCAAAAAAGGCTGAGATGCGTTGTAGTTGATGAGAGTCACTGCGTTGTCAAGTGGTAAGTAGCTTCAATAAGACAGAATAATGTATCATGTTTTTTGAAGGATTTAAAAGACGACAAAAAACATGTGATCAAACTTTTGTGATAAAGTTTAAAGGTGACACTTAGCTTAACAAGATTTTGAAAAATTAATATATTGTCCATGCCTTTATGTCAGTGTATGCAACCCACTAGATCATTTCAAATCAATATTATTTGGACAGTTTATTGTTGGTAACCATTTTACCTCAGGCTCTGCCTCAGGTCATTGTTAAGACAGCAAGACAGAGTGACATTCTTACTAGTTCCCTGTTTCCACAAGAACTCCTACTATGTGCTTATCACGCTTGTTGTGTAAGATCTTGTATTTTGGAAAAAGTTCCTTAGCATTTTATGCAAATCCCTTATTCCAGTCTTTACTTTTCAGGGGATCCCAGAGTACTGGTGTGAAACGATTTCGGTTCCAGTATGGACAAATATCACAATTAAGATCACTTTGGCTTGTTAAGCATACTATTCCTTTTATGGCCCTTACAGCAACTGCTACATCTGATGTATCTGCTGACATAATCAAGAATTTAGAAATGAGAAGTCCATTGATGATAGTAGAATCTCCGGAGCGACGTAACATAAAATATTCGATAATAAAGATGAGCAAAGACAATCCAAAAGATCTGATTAACCCATTCATAGATGACCTAAGAGAGAATGGAGATAATGTAGACAGAACAATTATATTTTGCCAACGATTAACTCATGTACGTATGCTTTATCGAATTCTTGACAATGCATTGAGTCCATATTATCCAGATCCCACATTAAAACCATATGAGAAATTTCAAGGTAACTCTGATGAGAAAACAAAAGAAAGGATTACTGATTCCATGACTGACCCAAATGGAGCGATAAAATTGTTGATTGCAACAGTTGCATTTGGAATGGGGGTTGACTGCAAGAAATTATGTCAGATAATACACTATGGGCCCCCTGGGGACATAAACAATTTTTGTCAAGAAACTGGACGTGCAGGTCGTGATGGTCAACAAAGCTTTGCCACACTAGTTCTATATCCAAGGTGCACTGCATCAAAAAGTCTGTCAAAAATAATGAAAAGCTATTGCAAGAATAATGAAATTTGTCGCAGAGAATTGATGCTAAGTCAGTTCCCCGGTCAGTTTAAGCAAGTTTTACCCAAGCATATTTGCTGTGATGTTTGTGCAAAGAAGTGTTCCTGCACAGCTGGCTGTAAAAATGAAACTGAGGTTTTGTCTAGGTTTGAGAGGGAATTCAGGGTAGCTGTGGTCAGAAAAGCAGAGAAAATAGAGACTGCCTCATCTTCAAATCTTTATGTATCAGAAACCATTAAGGAACACATAACAGAGGTTTTAGAGTCACTACGAGAAGAGGTGCTGAGCCAATTTAGTGCATCTCTATGCTACTCTGGTAGAGAAATTGCAATTGGGTTTCCCTCAAAAGCTATTAAGGATATTGTCAACAATTTGGAAAAAATCAAGGAACCTGATGATATCTTAAAGCAATCATGCATTTTAAATTCTGGTCTATGTGGAAGGATATTTGAAGCACTTGAAGATGTTTTGCTAGAGGAGGCTTTCTGTGTCATAGATGGCACATCAGAAATCCCAAAGGATGCTGAATCTGCCTCTGGCAATGCTTCATATTTTACTGATACAAGCTCAGAGGGTGCATCCAGCAGTACTAGTTTCTCCTCTTTGGAATCATATGGGACTAAAAAATTACGATACAGATCAAGAGTTGTCTCTGAAAGTGCAACAGAGTCTGGTTCAGAGTAGAAATAGTAATTGAGGTATGTATCATCCCTTCAGAGCCTTATGGCATAATGAAGAAAATAATTTCTTTTTGGATTTTTTATATCTTTGATTTCATACAATATAGACATCTTTGCAATTCTAAAAAGAATCTGAATTGGATGGTACATTGATATGTACTTTTGAAGGACTTTTGAATGTGCGCAATTGTGTTAGAAGCTCGAATGCCACTACATGGGACCTTTTTCATAACAAATGTAAAAAAAATTGATCCAAGGCTCTTTGTAGAATAGCTTAAAGGTCTATTGGAATAATTGCTTTAGCAAAAATCCTGAGCACAATTAACAGTAAAATGTTGCTGGAACTATTCAAATGAAAATGCCTTTCTGTTGAAGCTGCATTTTTCCTGGTTAGGACCTAAAAGGTTACATAACTTACCACTGATACTTTGCTTGTGTGCCTACTGGAACTGTTTGAAACATTGGAGTGATTCAAAGTCCTTGATTTTCTCATCAAGCCATTCAGCCATCTTCTCTACATCAAGGCCCTCTAATAGATGCCTTCTAAAATCTGGGAAAGCAGCATGTGTCCTCCCTGGATGCACTTGTAAAATATTCCTCTGCTTCATTTGTTTACACAAATCTCTGATGTCCCCACTATTATCGGGTTTTGTGTGTTTACCAGATGGTTTTCTTGTTGCAGTTTCATTGTCATATCTTCCCATGAGATCATTCATATTTGAATAGCTTTGGCTTGCTCTAGCAATACTTTTTGATGTAACTTTTCCTTGGAAGTCTTTGCAGTCCATTTTGAAATATTTGTTATGGTGCTCTACTGTTCTGTCATTCTCCACATTTGAATCAACAAGACCTCTGGAATTATTTGTCCTGTTCCATACAAGTTCATGTGCAAGTTTAGGAGGAAGAAGTTGGTGGACTTGGCAAAGAGTATACAATGTGTAATATGAATATTTTGTTCGATGTTCTAATCTAAAGTATAACAAAAGAAACTTGTAAAGCCTAATAATTCGTTCACCATCTCCATGTTTCCTGGCATCTACAAAATTTTTTGCCAGCAAGCCCAACCCAAGGGCATTGCAAGAGTAGTTGTACACTCCATCCTCATCTGATCCTGTATTCATATCATTCCTTTCATCAGAGGCATGTTTCTTTTGAATGTGATTTCTGTAATTTGCCACTCTTTTGTATTTTTTCTTGCATATTTGACACGTGTATCCACTTTGCAATGGAGTGTGAGGCATTTTTGGAATTGCAAAACCATCAACAATACTGTTCAGTAAGTCATCTTTTATCTTTTCTTGTTCTAGTGCAAGACCACTGGAAGCTTGTTTGTGGCTCACCTCATCATAGCAAGTCAATATTAGTGCATCAGTATAGCTTTCAAGGAGGTCAAAAGCAGCATCAGGATTGTCCATTGGTTCTATCGGTGTATTAACAGCATTCAAATAGTTTTTAGCCTGATATAGTGTCCCAATATCACCTGCACTGTTCTTATCAAATAGGATCCTCCAAACCACCTGTAGTAGATAATGTAATGATGGTGAGTAATTTGTAACAGCCCTTTTGAGTTAGCTTAAAGGTGACCTAAAGGAAACGTTTTTATTAAACAAAATGATGTCATTAAGTGACATTTAAACTCAATGAATAATTTGAAAACAAAATTAGATGTCAAATGATTTTAAGCAGCATTATTCATCATGCAACACTGCCATTATTTGCAACCATAAAAGTAAATGCTTCAGGTCACCTTTAAAAGTATTGATATGAAAATCATAAACATTTGATGGATCAGCTTTATGAAAATTCTATTATCTGGTAACTATGGAGGAGCTGCTGTCTTCTGATAATTTCCAATATTCTGGGGTCACTGTGGGGCACAGTCTTTGTCTATATTCTGTTATCTATGGATGGGTGGTCAGGGGTGGTCATCTTCAGAGAGTTTGCCGATATCCTGGCTTGGCTGCGGGAGAGCAGTTTCTTAGACTGTAAGAAACTGCTGCCCCACACTGTAGCTTGAATATAGGCAAATCTTCTGAAGATAGTCACTCCTCCGTAGTTACCAGAAGTCACCAACTTCTATTTTTGTAAGTTTAGCTTGTACAGCCCCTTTAAAATATTGTTTGTTAAGCAAGAGAGTACCAGTAATGGGTTTGTTAATACTGTACTGTACATGGCTGTAGGCACTTTAGTATTCCACACTCTATACAATGCTTACCCCTAAGAAATTTCCAAATGTATGGAAATCTTCTAAGCAGGGTATCAGGCCTTCTATACGACCTTTGGCAGTACTTGCATTACATCTATCCTCAAGTGCATTAATTTCACGTTCACAAGTAAGCAAGTCTCCTCCTGACAATACATGAATGGGGCTTCCTCTTTCATCAATTGGTACATAAGTGTGCAAATGTTGCATAATTTCCACAATTTCACTGCTGTCATTTTCATTTTTTTCCAAGACACCCAAAGAGACCTAAGGAAGAAGATCAGTATATAATTGCAAATCTGTCAAAATGATTGTATCAGCTGGACTTGTCATGCCCAATGTTTTTGGCTGCTTTTGTAATGAAATTAGTTATGAACAAACAGGCATTCAACAGAACAAAATTTAGCTTAGAGTAAATCTTACTGAAATGAACCAGTGGTACATTAAAAGCCTAGTGCATGTCTACATGACAGGAAATCTTAAAGAATTTTGCAAAAAATAATTCTCATTCTGTCACAAGGATTCTTCAGACATATCAATAACTGTAAGAACTTAAGGATTCTCTGGCTATGCAAGGCCTCTATTGCATTATGCACATTCCATGTATGTTAAGGTACTTTAGGACACTAACAATGACTATGAGCAAGTTACATACAGTAGTTCAACATAGTGGTTGTAAAAAGATTTCCATGAGCTTTACTTCTAGTTCCAGTTTTTATGTCCCTTGAATTTAGGTGTGTATGCATGAGAGATTGATAAATGATTAATCACAGGAATTTTGCTCTTCACCTTTTTCATTGTGTTTGTTTTGTACTACAGTAAGCCTTGATGTTAGATTCATTTTTGGACATCAGGTGGATTTGCTCACCACTTATTCCTGAAATCACAATTTCAACATTGAGGATGATTAGTTATGCTCCTTTTATCATTGAAAAATCAAACATCTGGCTGTTTTAAACATCCTTCACTAAGGGATTATGAATTGATACATTCTGCTTTAAACTTGCAAGGATACAAAGCTACTGCATATGCAATAATGAATTACTTACAATTTCTGATTTTCTTGTCATCTCTCTTGTATACTTGTGACCTATATGATCGGGGACATATTTGTTGAGCCAATCTAATTCTGGTACATGTTTCTTGAGGGTACGACCCACTAGTATTTTGAATTCATCTCTCAGATGCTTGTTATCCTCCAAATTTGGTAGATATGTTGAACGACAATACCGTTTTTCTTTGTCAAATCCAAACACAGACTTTGGATCTCCAACTACCCTGTCACGCATTGCTAAGGTGAGAAACAGATGCAAATCCTTTGATGATCGATTTCTGCCTGTTGACCTGCACTTTGTTCTCATATCACAGTTATCACCAATTATTCTATAAGACCTTGTACTCCTTTCATTTGAGATGTTTTCTTCAGTGACCTTTTCCTGTACAGCGCCTTGGTCTGGTTGCTCAATGATTTCACATTCTCCACAAGATTCTTTGATACTGTGATTGGAATCAGCACCAACTTCAGCAATTCCTGCTGGATCTTGCAAAATAGGTTGATCAGTCGTGCCATTTTTAATGGCCAAGGTTAGTTGTTCCATCCAATCTTTCACTTTCTTGTCATACCCTGTCCCTAAAGCAGTTTGCCTTTTAAGTGTTTCAATGTAAGACAATGTAATAGATCTCTTATGAAGTCTCTGAAATCCCATTTTCTTGGTACCAGCTCTTTTAAGGATCATAGAGTTCATGACTTGATGGGTATTCATTCGCTCATTATAACAGTTGAAAATAATTCCAGCTGCAGCCATTAGTCTTTTAGTCAATGTTGACTTTGTTTTTATTTTGTTCACTCTGACTTGTGTTTCATTGCAACCTGCTGAATAAAGGGCTTGTAAAAGCATTGGGCATCGATCTTCAAGCTCACGCTTTTGTTTCTGAGAACAAAGTTTCTCTTTAAGTTCATTGATGTTGTTCAGTCGAAAGGATGATTCTTTGTTTGAGCAAATGTCTTGTGCCTCAAGTTTAATCTCTGTGAAAAGAAGACTTTTCAGATGTTCTTTAAGAATTGGATTCAACCAGATGTACCTCGCTGCAGCTTTAAAATTTCCAGCAATAATGTTTCTCATGAATCCTATGTACTCTGGAGGCACTGGGAGTTCACTTGTCATACCACTGCTGGCTGTGAATTTCACCTGAAGAACAAAGCATGATATCATGTTAGAAAGAATTTAAATCAATAGTGGCTCTACAGCATCTAGATTTTATCAAACAGCATACAGTAGATCCAATTCATTTCTATAAAATTACACATATTTTTAGGAGAAACAAAGAATTCTGGCCAGTTCTGAGAGTTTCTTAAAAGTACCAGATTTTCAGTACTCAGAGTTTCTCATGAGTTTCTTGAAGGTTCCATAACAGTTTTCCTCTGTACTACATGTGGCCCCATGAATATGTCAAAAGAAAGCTTTTTGAAGCCTTTCCTATATTTAGAAATTTATCAAGTACTTCCAGAGTAATATGACACAGGAAACAAGTATATAATTATAATGCAAAATTATGGTAAGGATATCCTTTATCAAAATAAATAGTTCGTTAACGTATATTTCCCAGTACTGGAATTTCTTAAAATTTTGACAGTCCAAGAGTTGACTTCTTATATTGGCAGTTTCTTATGGAAAATATGTGTATCAATGCATCTCTGTTTATATTCTTTGTAACATACAGTAGGCGTAGGCTTAGCTACCTAACGTTTCATTACTTGATATACAGTACTGTAAAATCACAGAAAAAACAGTTTCTTTATAATATTCAACAAGTAATTAACTCAAAGTTACCGTCGCCGAGAATGGTTCTCCAACAGATCCTTGATTGTGACGAGTGAATTCGGGCTCGAAAGCTAAAGTTCTTTTCGTTTCATTATGGATTTTTGCTGGACTGTCATTGGTAGCCAGACGTTGTTTTTTCCTCTGTTTCCCTGGACTAAAAACCATTCTTTTAATCTTATTTCGAACAAACTTTTCGCTTGTCACACGACTTTCGCTGAAAAGTTTCCTGCGTTTGACAAGGGCCTCTTGCCCATTTTGTATGCTTCTGTAGCAATTCCTGCAGATTTCAGGCAGATCCAACTTTCGAAGCTTGACATCCATGTACTTCTGCACAGTTTCACCTGCAGGTGTGAGAACAAGGCCTTCGTCTCCCTCCTTCGAGTGATACCACAATTTTCGTTTGACATCCTTTGGATTTCCTGGTATTGTCCGAAAATCTTTATAGCACGAAGAACAGTAATTTGACGCACTTGGTGACAGAAATTGGACCACTTTCACACTGGACTCAGTTTTCTCCGGCGTTTTAAATGTTTCGTCCGCCATTTTCGAGCACGTTTATCATGTTTACAGTCTCAACATTGTAAACGAGGTTATCAAACATGACCCCCGTGATTCGTAAGGGTTTCGCAGAACTCAGGCCACCTCATTAATTATTCATGACCCAAGCAACAATACAAGTCTCTCCCGCTTTCCTTTTCCCTCTCCTTCGCAGAGGCGTTTGTGGGTTTTAACACGGATGTGGGTTTTGTGGATTGTGGGCTTTAACACGGGAGAGAGTGGATTGTGGGCTTTAACACGGGAGAGACTTAGGCAAGTCCACAAGCACCGCGAAACTTTCCTTTGCCTTTAGCACGTAAGAACAATAGGTGGTTTAACAATAGATGTTAAGCTTGAGCGATCGAATCACGGGGGTAACTACATTGTGCAATTATTAGGCTGCCTTTGTCAAATGTAACAACGGAAACAACAGCATGAAATTTTGCGGTTTATTGAAAAATGAAAGAATTAATTATACAATGAATGATAGAAACTGTTATCTTTTTATTTACATAACCATTTTGTCTCCACTTGTAGAAAGAACTTACAAATTAATGTTTTCTTTTTTAAATGTCACAAGATGTCTACCTCACCAGCGAAAAAGTGAAGGTGATAGAGTTTTGTGGGGATGGCTTAAATGTATTTTTTACTGGAAGCACTGGCACTAGGAAAACAAAGACGCTAACTGAGATAAAAACAATGTGATAATAAAATGATAAAAACAAGAAAGCCTATTCCGTCAACAAGGTGCTCTGCCTAATAATCTTCTCTTCACCATTCTTTTCTACAAGCATTCCTTTTATAAGAAACTGCCTGTAAGATACTAAACTCTCAAATCGCCAAAAAGTATTTCATCCTGACTAAAACTACTTGCCAAAAAGCAGGCCCGTCGGAAGCGGGGGGCTGAGGGGCTTCAGCCCCCCCCCAAATAATTTGCTGAAGTTTGTTGATTTTGTAAGTGAAAAAGGCTGTAAAAGACAAGGTTTTAGGAATCAAGATTCAAACTCGTACATATTTGAGGAAGCTACCAGAATCTATCAAAAATACAAAATACAATATACCAAGTCTAAAATTTCAACATTTTCATGGAAAGACTCTCATTAGTCGTTATCCTTTGTTCCCGCCAATGTCACATTTTGCAAAAAATTGGGCGTTTTCCAGCGATCTAAAGGGCGTGGCCATGGCAAACTTTCCCCAGTGGGGGGGGGGGCAAGCCCCCGGACCCCCGTATTTACTCGCTTCGCTCGCCCTCGTTTCAGCCCCCCCCCCCAATATAAATTTCATTCAGACGTGGCTGAAAAGTAAAGGTTAAATCCCTGCTTATCCGGACAAAATAATTTTGCAATAAACGCTTTCATAATATTTCTCAATGCAATAAACGTTTTTTATAAGAAACTGGTTTATAAGAAACTAGTACTAAGATGACCAAAATTTTAAGAAACTCTACTCTAGTACTATGTCTGAGAAGTACTAAGTTGAACCTTTATTCTTGAGCAATATTATCTAACCATTTGTGTTTTCAGTATAACAGAACACTGTTTATTCCTTTATGATGTTTTAAATGTCAAGAAACATATCTGCCGCAGTGCTAGCGACCATATTGATAATTCTGCATTCAAACGGAAAATTTTAGAAAATTTTAGATGCAAGAAGATTTTAGTGCTATGGCCTGATCCAAGTTTCTTATAAAAAAACGTGTATTCCTAATGACTTCACCGGCCTTCCATCATGGTTGCGGTTTGTTCCCGTCTTTTATTGACGTTGTTGTTGTTGTTGGTTCCGTTCAGCCTACTATCACTTTTACCCCCATGCGTTCAAAATCTTGCTAGGTCGTTCGCCAAAAAATGCCCGGGCAGTATTCCAAATATGGGCAAAGGAAAGCTTCGCGGTGCTTGCCATGGGTCTCTAAGGAAAAATCGGCTAGTTACGTACCCATAAGTTATTTAAATGGTCCAGGCTTTTACTAATAAGAAAACCGGCTTGAGAAATATGACATTGTGGTAAACAACCACAACAACGATTTAACTAAACTAACCGTTGGAAAAACGTTTCAAGCAAGCAATGGCGGACATAGCTGCGAGAAGAAGTCAAAACACGAGAAAAGACATCAAGGTAAGCATTCTAATTGCTTCAAAACATAGAATAAGTAAGTATGAAACATTCTTCACGTGTCAGAATCGCCCATGATTGAATCAAGTATTGCCATCAACCAAATGCAGACCACCGTTTTACTGAACACTGCAAGAATACTACGAAAGGTCCTGGAAATCTAAGGAGACTTGTTGTCACTAGATGTTCAGAACATTAAATCCGTCAATGGACGAGCGTTGAATTTTCATAATAATAATAATAATAATAATAATAATAACAATAATAATAATAATAATAATAATGATAATAATGATAATGATGATGATGATAATAATAATAATAATAATAATAATAATAATAATAATAATAATAATAATGATAATAATAATAATAATAATAATAATAATAATAATAATAATAATAATAATAATAATAATAATAATAATAATAATAGATAATAATTGTTCGTTGACGATTTAAAACTCTTTGCAAAATCAGAGAACAAAATATCAGTTGTAACAAAGAAAATTAAGGAAATGTATGAAGATATTGGGATGTCCTGGGGCCTGGAAAAGTGTGCTTCTTTTCATGTAGTCAGAGGGAAAGTATCAAAGAGCGAAGATTTACCAATAGGAGCAAAGGATTCCATCTCAGTTATGGAAGCTAGCGACAAATATAAATTTCTTGGAAAGTATGAAAGTTTCGAACAGCTAGGCACGTTCACGTTCCAACAAGCAGAAGAAGAGTATCTACGAAGATTGAATGTAATATGGTCATCACCCTTGTTAGTACCAAGAAAACTGACAGCTTGCATCGTCTTTGCTATGCCTACATTGGAATATTTCATGGGGACAAGTGACTGGTTGATAGCAGATATTCAAAATCTTGATAGGAAGACCAGAAAGGTAGTCGAGAAGCATAAAGGAAAACACATCTCAGAATCAATAGCAATGCTCTATTTGCCACGGAAATGTGGTGGGAGGGGCTTCAAGTCTGTGGAGGATACCTATAAGGTCTCAAAAATTAAGGTGGCACATCACATTAACATAAGCAAAGATTCAAGAATGAATCTGGTACGCTAGTTCCAACATTACAAAAGCAAAGAAAACTTTAAATCAACTTTTGTCGAAGCAACAAAGTACGCAAAAGAACATTTCAAAGCTGACTTGACCTTTTTAGAGGAAAAGTCTGCATTCAAGTATGAACAGGAAAGAGTAGAGATGAAGGATGACAACTATAAACTAATCCAACGAAGACTAGGAAGTATCCTCCAAAGACTATATGAAGAAAGAGTTAGAAACCAACCTTGGCTAGAATTCTACACTGTTTCGATACTAGATAATGACGAAATATCAAAGAACAGTAGAAACATTTTTCAAAGCTGGAGAAACATCCCAGATATAGTTTTATCGACAAATGAATCAATAAAGCAACAGTTACTACCTACCAAAGCATATTCAAAGTATAAGTTAAAGATGGAAACTGCAAATACAACCTGCATTCTATGTAAGCAAGCAGAAGAAACAGTCGTTCATTTACTGTGCTCCTGCGCAGCATTAGCACAAACATACTACAAGGCACGGCACGATAGAATGTTAAGACCTGTTTATCCGAGGAAAGTTTGAATTTGATGGAAATAATCGTGGAGTTCCATGGTACAAGCAAGCGTTACCTCTTGAAGCATCGAAAATGATCATGCTAAGATTATGTGGGACATACCGATGCATTTAGACAAAATACCAAGCAACAATGCCATTAAGCCTGATATCCTGATAATAGACAAAGAAGGAAAAAAGATCAGTTTGATAGAGGGGACTATATGTGCACCTGGATGTATTGCCAAGAGAGAGAAAGAAAAACAGGACAAGTATTCTGAAATGAGAAAGTCACTGGAACGGTTAAATCGTGGATATGAAATAGATCAAATCAATGTTGTGTTCGACTTTCTAGGCTGTTACAGCAAGCAATTGGAGTGTCAAATCAAAAGACTATGTGAAGGAGAGAAGGAGGCAAAATAAGTTATCGAACAATGTCAAAAATGGGTACTCAGCCCATTTGCTTCATTTGCATCTGGCACTTCATTTTCACCTTGTTCTCCCTCACTGTTCAGCTGTTTATAAAATCCACCTTCGTTGTTCTTAAACTGTCTATTCTGTTGGTATTGCTTAGTTCTTTGGTCATATCTTGTAATCTTTCCGCGTTTGGCCTTAATTCTTGGCCTCAGCTCCTCCTTCGCAATCTGCAATCCTTTCTGCTTGAACTTGTACTTTCTTTGCAATGAATCAACATCTTTTTTCTTTACTGTCTCCCTTTCAATTAAAGCATTCACTCGACTTAGATCTCTGTTCAGCTGTTTAACTTGCCCTTCAAGCCTACGTTTCCACCATGGCTCTTTTCTTTTCTCTTTGTTTTTGCTTTTCACTCCAAGCATTTCTTTTACCATTGCTGCCCCACAGTATATCAGACCATTAGTCTCAGTAATGTTGTTCACCTTGATCTTGCCCATTACATTATCCACCTTCTTCACTGCTGCATACAGCTTTCCTTTCTCAACGCCTCTCAGTGATGGTAATCTAGCTCTTTTCGTTATAACACTCATCCCCCTTACCAGTGTATTGAAAATGACAAAACATGGGTACGAATTTGCAAAAAATAGAGAAAAGTAACAGTATATCAGACCATTAGTCTCAGTAATGTTGTTCACCTTGATCTTGCCCATTACATTATCCACCTTCTTCACTGCTGCATACAGCTTTCCTTTCTCAACGCCTCTCAGTGATGGTAATCTAGCTCTTTTCGTTATAACACTCATCCCCCTTACCAGTGTATTGAAAATGACAAAACATGGGTACGAATTTGCAAAAAATAGAGAAAAGATCAATCACCTTCTTTACATGGACGACCTTAAGTTGTATGCAAAGAGCGAGAAAGAACTTGATTCACTTATACAGACGGTCAGAGTGTTTAGCAAGGACATTGGCATGCAATTCGGGATTGAAAAGTGTTCGACTTTGGTTTTGAAGAGAGGAAAAAGGATAAAATCAGACGGAATCAAAATGCCAGATGATAAAGTCATAAAATCACTGAAAGAAGGCGAAGGATACAAATATCTGGGTGTATTACAGGCAGATGAAGTGCAGGTAAAAGAGATGAAAGGGAAAGTCGGCAGTGAATATAAGAGAAGAGTGAGAAAGATTTTGGAGACAAAGTTGAATGGGGGAAATGTCATCAAGGGTATTAATACATGGGCTATCCCTGCATTGAGATACTCAGCTGCTTTCCTTAATTGGACTAAAGCCGAGCTTCAAGAGATGGATCGAAGAACGAGGAAACTTTTAACCATGCACAATGGACTCCACCCAAGAAGTAATGTCGACAGGTTATATATACCCGGGAGAGAAGGTGGAAGAGGACTCATGAGCGTTGAAGATACTGTCAATCTGGCCACAATTGGCCTGAAAAGATACGTCAAAGAAAGCAAGGAGAAACTGCTAGTTGCAGCTAGAGGCGATACTGAGAATGAGGAACTTGAAACAGAGAATGAGTTTAAGAGAAAGAGCAGGCAGGAAAGGAAGGCCAACTGGAAAGAGAAAGTAATGCATGGACAGTTCCTGAGACAAACAGAGGATGTGACAAATAGAGATCAATGGTTGTGGCTACAAGAGGGAAGCCTCAAGAGAGAAACCGAGACCCTCATTATGGCAGCACAAGAGCAGGCAGTGAGAACAAACTTAGTGAAAGCTAAAATTGATAAGACTCAAGAAGACAGTACATGTAGGATGTGTGGCAAAGCAGATGAGAGCATCAACCACCTCTTAAGTGAATGTAGTAAAATGGCACAAAAAGAGTATAAACGGAGGCATGATTGGATAGGAAGAAAGATACATTGGGAGGTATGCAGAAAGTATGGTCTTGACACAAAAGATAGATGGTATGAACATGAGCCGCAATCTGTATGCGAAAACGAAGAGTATAAGATCTTGTGGGACTTTTCAATACAAACAGATCACGTCATCGAAGCAAGAAGGCCCGATATGATTATAGTTGAGAAGAAAAACAACAAATGCCAGATTATAGACTTTGCTGTTCCTTTCGATACTAGGGTTGATGAAAAAGATAAGGAAAAGATATTCAAGTACCAAGACTTAGCAAGGGAGCTGAAAAAACTGTGGAACAAAAAAGTTAAAGTAATCCCAGTCATAATTGGGGCGCTAGGAACAGCACCAAAAGCATTGCCAAAAAGACTGAAGGAGATTGGGATAGCTACCAGAATCGTAGAGTTGCAAAAGACTGTGTTGCTACAATCTGCCAGAATTCTCCGACAAGTGCTTGAGATTTGAGGAAACTTGTTGTTACCAAAGCTCAAGAACATCAATCCACTGACCAATATACAAAGAACAGAACTGAAGTCAGTGTGTAACAGAGATAATAATAAAAAGAAAGACTGTTTAAAAGCAAACGTTTCGATCATTAAAATCTTCGTCAGTGTCTACATTGCGAGGACAGCCAAGTATTTATAGGGTAAAAGTTACAGACTAAAAATTACATAAAATCACGATCAAAAAATCCCCCGAGATCCCACTTGCAATACAATACCAAACAAAAACACCCAGACCATTTAAAATTTCTTTGCCAGCCCAAGTTTTCGAATTCAAATAAAAGTACACAGTAAATACCCCAAGCCTTTAGATTTTGACATTGGAATGGAAGCTCTTCGTAAACAGTCCCAAGCAGAAGGGGAGGCACGCCTCCTTACGACCCTCCTGGGATTTGCTTAAATTGCTAAATCCCTAGATGGCAAGACAGGGAATTCCACCCTGACACCACGTGCAAACTGACACGAAGTACGAAAGGAAGCATGCCCCCCCCCCCGGATAAAGCCCAAGACTTATTCAAGTGCAATGACCGGATTCAAGCGGTTCCACATGCGAACATATCCAATTCAATATCAGCCGCTCTTTCATTGAGACCGTTGGGTGCGAAAGTTCCCAATTTGTATTGCCAAAATAATTCCTTTCTACGAAGTGAGTAAACGTCTGAGGCCCCATCAATGATCTTTATGCTAACCGAAAATGCACCCTGATGGCCTTCGCTAAAGAAATGCCCAAAGAAACCCGCCTGTGGTACCGCCTTACCCCTGTCAAGGCTGCCCTCATTGTATTTACGTGCATAGGTTCGAAAATACGACTTGTACACATTAAATCTTTGCCGAAATTTGGTTTTTGTGCTGCCCACATATTTTCTATTGCAGCAGTCACATTGCAACAAGTAGACTACATTTTCAGAGTTGCAATGATAAGCACCAGAGGAGATCGTAAAAGAACGAGAGTGATTAGAATTTTGAAACGTCTCCCCTTCCACAATGAGTGCACAAATTTGACAGCTTCTCCTGCCATTGCACTTGAAAGTACCCTTTTCAGCTTGTTCATCCGTTAATTGGTAAACTTTGGCTCGAACTAGAGTATCCTTAAAGTTTTTAGCCCTTCTGAACGAAACAAAAATCCTATCTTTAAAAATACGTCGATGTTCATTGTCAACAAAGAGTGCATTCAAACATTTTTGCAAAATTTCGTAAACCTTATGAAATGCTGGATGGAATGTTAAAACCAGGGGCATCCTTGTATCATCCTGGTATTTTTGATTTCGATCAAAAAGGGTACTCCGATCCAATCCCCGTACCCTACCAAACTGCCCCTCTATGTCTCCCCTGTTGTATCCCTGTTGTTTCCAAAATCAAAACTTCCCAAGTCCCTTTTAGGAAAGCAAAAAGTCTCAAGGATAATTTGGTTAGGGCAAAACTGCAACCATTGGAGGAGGAGTTGGTGAAAAGGGGAACCTTTAAATGTAACGGTAGAAGAAATTGCCAAATCTGTCCTTTGATACGAGAGGGGGATACTTTTGCCAATGCAAATGACTCGAGGACATTCAAAATATTTTCGGGGCCCTTTCATTGCAATACAGAAAGTGTGGTTTATATGTTGCAATGTGACTGCTGTAATAAAAAATATATTGGCAGCACCAAAAACAAGTTTCGACAAAGGTTCAATGTTTATAAATCGTATTTTAGGACATACGCACGCGAACATAACGAGGGCAGTTTGGCAACGGGAAAGCCTGTTCCACAGGCTAGTTTCTTTAGCCACTTTTTTGATGAACAACATGGGGGTAATTTTTCGGTCAGTATTAGGATGATCGATGGGGCGGATAATGTCTATTCACTTCGTAGGAAAGAGCTATTTTGGCAGTACAAACTTGGAACGTTTTCACCTGCTGGCCTAAACGAAAGAGCAGCAGACATTGAACTCGATATGTTTGCTTGTGGGTCGGCATAAATTCTATCGTTACATTTAAGAGTTGGGACCTGCATGGGTGGGGCACTTCAACCTTTGGCTTTGTGTTTTCTGCACATGGTGGAAGGGTGGAATCCCCTTCCTTGCCATCTGGGATTTAGCATTGGCTAAAATAGTTCTTAGCTGTTTTGCAAATCCTTAGAGGGTCACTGGGCGGGTGTTTTTCCTTAAAGGTCTTGACTCCAACAACAGAAGAGTTTCCAGTCCTAAGTGCATTAATAAACGGTGCCACGCATGGATTTCAATATGGTTGTTTACTGGGATGGGAGTCATAAAAACTTTAAAATACTTTGAGACTTGGTTCGCGCTGGGTCTTTCGGGTCGTTGAGTTCGTGCGGAAGGACCCGAGAGACAAAGCACTGAGACTTTGGCTCTTTGTCTTGTGGTTCTTTCTGCGCGGTCTTGGCGGCCCCGGGGGGCCCAGTGTGAGCCAGTTTCAAACATCTTCTTTTAAATTTTGTGCGAGTTAATGCTTTTTCATTGTTAGCAATATCATTTTGGAATAATTTTAGCTTAGGTGTTGTAAAGACATTGTCTTGTAAATAGGGTTTTCAACATGTATAAATACTCGGCTGTCCTCTGGTTTAGTTTAACTGAAGAAGATTTTATCATCGAAACGTATTTTATAAACAGTTGTGTTTTTATATTCTTTTTTTTGTTTATTTTTGATGGTGGTTTTTGTTAACATAATAATAATAATAATAATAATAATAATAATAATAATAATAATGATAATAATAATAATAATAATAATAATAATAATAATAATGATAATAATAATAATAATAATAATAATAATAATAATGCAGTAAAGATAAAGTCATTAGATGAAGGAGAATCCTATAAGTATTTAGGAGTACTAGAAGATGACAGAATAAAACATCAAGAAATGAAAGATAAAGTGTCAAAAGAGTATCTTAGGCGAGTGCGAAAAGTGCTAGAGTCAAAACTAAACAGTGGGAATTTGATAAAAGCCATTAACACCTGGGCAGTGTCTCTGTTTAGATATACAGCAGCAATTATTGACTGGAGGAAGGAGGAAATAATGAAGTTGGACCTACGGACAAGGAAGCTACTTACTATGCACAAGGCTCATCATCCAAAAGACAGCGTTCACCGTTTATACATAAGTCGGAAAGAGGGTGGGCGTGGCCTTATTAGCATAGAGAATTGCGTTGAAATTGCAACAGTAGGATTAGAAAACTACATTCAAAATAGCACAGAAAGACTCATAATCGCAGCACGAGGGGAAGACAAAGAATCAACTGAAAGTGTTAACAATGTTAAACAGCGAATTAAAAGAAACAGAAAGGCGGAATTAAAGGAGAAAAAACTACATGGTCAGTTTCTTAGAGATATAGAGGAAGTTGCCGATGAAAAAACATGGAACTGGATGAAAAATGGTCATCTAAAGAGGGAAACCGAATCTCTTATTATAGCAGCGCAGGATCAAGCCATCCGAACGAATGCTATCAAGGCCAAAATCGACAAGACTCGAGATGACAGCATGTGCCGTATGTGCAACGCAAAAGATGAAACAATCACCCACATCATAAGCGAATGCCCTAAACTAGCCCAAAAGGAATATAAAAGAAGGCATGACTGGATGGGTAAGGCGATCCATTGGGATCTTTGTCGAAAGAAAGGTTTTGCAACCACTGATAAGTGGTACGAACATGAACCCCAGCCAGTTACTGAAAACGAGAAGTTCAAGATCCTTTGGGACTTCACTGTACAAACTGATCATATCGTTGAGGCAAGGAGACCAGATATGATGATTATCGACAAGGAGAAAAAATTATGTTTAATTGTTGACTTCGCTGTACCTTCTGATCATCGCATTGAAATAAAGGAAAGAGAGAAGATCGAGAAGTACCAAGATCTTAAACGAGAAGTGCAAAAGCTTTGGAACATGAAAGCCAAGATTATACCCATCGTTATTGGTGCTCTTGGGACGATTCCTAAAACACTGCAGAAACAATTGGAACAGATTGAATCAAGTATTGCCATCAACCAAATGCAGACCACCGTATTACTGAACACTGCAAGAATACTACGAAAGGTCCTGGAAATCTAAGGAGACTTGTTGTCACTAGATGTTCAGAACATTAAATCCGTCAATGGACGAGCGTTGAATTTTCATAATAATAATAATAATAATAACAATAATAACAACAATAATAATAATAATAATAATAATAATAATAATAATAGGTTACCCTTTGCCACAACTACCTCCAGGTCACCCTTGAGCAAGGTGTAGTACCTGTTAGCTCTCCCCGAGACCTTGAAGTACCGGGTTGGCGTCCGGCGGGGGCTAGTCTGTCTCATGGGTAGGGGGGACTCTTTAGTCTTGGTTGACAGCCCTCCTAGAGATGGTGTCTCGATAAAAACACCGGTGGTTGTGACACCTATCACCACAAACCTCATCATGAGTGAAAATGAACCAAAACAGAAATGTAAATAACGACGTGAATGGCACTGGAACTGCAAGTGAAGGTGCCTCGTCCGGCAGGTGTTCTGTGGCACAGCAGCACAGACCCGGTCGTCATCCTGCTACTGCTGTAGGGAAAGTGGAGTGGAAAAAGGAAATCAACAAGATAGCTATGGAATGTTATTTAAGAAGTGAACCTAAGAAGCGAGGATTCCGGAAAAGAATGCTTGGTATTTGGAAGGAGATAGGAGTGTTTCATCTAAGTGAACAACAGCTTGCAGGCCAAGTATTGTGTATTAAGAATGGAAAATATCTATCTGATTTAGAAATTGAGGAAATCCAAAGAAAGATCGACCAGCCGCTGAGGGAGGTAACAGATGAAAACGAGGAGAGTGACGATAACTCTTTTGCCAATCATGATAATGAAGCTTACGCAGTTGATGCAAGGCCAGGTACGAACGTTGACGAGCAAAGTAACACTGAAATGGACAACCTTAGTGATGAACAAGTTGAGATCCTAGAAAAGCTTAAAGAAAAGTTAAAGAAGCCAAAGTCCCTAGAGGCAGTGAACCTGAGGGCTGCAAATAGAGCCAAAGTTAAAGAGATAACATCTAAAGTTAATAGCGTAATTGATAGAATCACCCACCAAAGCATTGGAGATATCAAAACATTGTTAATTGCTGGTGCAAATGTGGTTGCAGACATGATGGGAAAAAAGGAAGGAGCTAAACAGGACCAACAAGAACCTTGGTGGAAGAGACGAATGTCAATGAAGATTGGCGACCTGAGAAAAGATCTAAGTAAGCTAGATCAATGGAAACGGGGAAAATTAGGGAAAGAAGGTGTAAACAATATATATAAGGTGTAAAAAAGACTAGAGCAAACATATCATGTAAGAAAAAAGGGATTTGAGACGGTGATCGAAGAGCTCAAGCAAAGAGTGAAAGCAACGGCTGCAAAAATAAGAAAGTATGAGGAACGCAATAACCAGTTCATGCAAAATCGTCTTTTTCAAACAAACCAAAAACGATTATTTGATATTCTCGAGGGAAAGGAGAAAAGTGATAACATAACACCGAATGCTGAAGAAAGCAAACTTTTTTTGGGGGGAGATTTGGGGAAAAGAAACCAAACATAATGATAAAGCACAGTGGATAAAGCAAGTGCAAAACCACACAGAAAATGTTGACACACAGGAAGACTTTAATATCACGAAAGCAAGGGTACAAAAACACTTGAAAAAAGTAGCAAAGTGGAAAGCATCTGGACCAGATCTCGTTCATGGGTATTGGCTGAGAGTTCACAAACCTCCACGAAACTATAGCAATGCGACTTGATGAATGTATGACAACAGGGAAAGTACCATCGTGGATGACTAAAGGAAGAACTTGCCTGATATTGAAGGACAAATCAAAAGGGAACATTGTTTCAAACTACCGTCCGATTACTTGTTTACCACTTATGTGGAAACTTTTAACAGGAATAATTGCCGAAGAGATATACCAACATCTACAAGAAAAACACTTGTTGCCTGATGAACAGAAAGGTTGCCGCAGAAATAGTCGGGGGACGAAAGATCAGTTGATGATCGATAAGATGGTGTTGAGGAACTGCAAAAGAAGAATGACAAATTTGTGCATCGCCTGGATCGATTATAAAAAGGCATATGACCTAGTTCCGCACTCTTGGATCAGGCGTTGTCTCGAATTTTTCAAAATCTCAGGAAAAGTTAGAAATCTGTTAGAATATGCAATGCCGCAGTGGAAAGTAGAGTTAACATCAGGAGGAGAAAGATTAGCAGATGTACAGATAAAAAGAGGGATCTTTCAAGGGGACAGTCTATCGCCTATCTTATTTGTGTTAGCATTGATCCCTTTGTCTATGATACTAAATAAAGCTAAAGAAGGATATTCTCTAGGAAAGGATAGGGCTAAATTGAATCACCTCCTTTTCATGGACGATTTAAAGCTATATGGAAAGGATGGGAATCAATTGGATTCTTTGGTGCAAACAGTGCGAATATTTAGTAGTGACATCGGGATGACATTCGGTATTGAGAAATGTGCTATGGTGGAGATGAAGAGAGGAAAATTGACTGATAGTGATGGATTAGATCTACCTGAAGGCCAGAAAATAAAATCCTTGCAAGATGAAGAAGCTTATAAATACCTTGGAGTATTGGAGAATGATAAAATCAAAAGCACAGAAATGAAGGACATACTCAGGCAAGAATACTTCCGTAGAGTCAAGAAGATCTTGAGATCCAAACTGAATGCAGGAAATATAATACAAGCGATCAATTCAAGGGCAGTATCACTAATACGATATGGGGCTGGAATCATTGATTGGAGAAAAGATGAACTGAAGGATATTGACAGAAAGACCAGAAAGTTGTTTACAATGCACAGAAGCATGCACCCCCAATCTGATGTGGACCGTTTGTACTGGAAAAGGGCTGAAGGAGGGCGGGGACTTAAGAGTGTTGAAGAGGTTGTAGAATTAGAGAAAGTAAGTCTTGGCTATTACCTGGGGCAGACAGAAGAAACTCTACTTAAGGAGGTGGTGAGAGATGGGTTATTTACAGAGTCAGTAGAACCAAAAAGGAAAAAACAGGAAATCATTAAAAGACGGAAAGCAAACTTTGACGAAAAGAAGCTCCATTCAATGTTTTTCAAAGAAACAAAAGAGGTTAGGGATGACAAGGATAGCTGGCTGTGGTTACAGAAAGGGGTATTAAAGAAAGAGACAGAAGGATTAATACTAGCAGCACAGGAGCAGGCATTACGGGTAAATTGGATCAAGAAAATGATAGATAAACAAGACTGTTCAGCCAAATGCAGAATGTGCGATGAACGAGACGAGACTGTAGCACACGTTGTATCTGAATGCTCACAGTTAGCCCAAAATGATTACAAGAAGTGCAGACATGACAAAATTGCCGCAATAACCCATTGGAACTATTGCAAGAAATTTGGTTTTGCATGCACGGAGAAATACTATGAGCATTTTGTGGAAACAAAGATGAAAGTCCTTGAAAACGATGAAGTTAAGCTGTTATGGGATTTTTCTATACAAACTGAAAAGAGAATAGAGCATAACAAGCCAGATATTGTGGTCCTAGATAAGAAGCAGAAGTTGTGCCTCATCATTGATGTTGCATGCCCGTTTGACACCAGAATCAAGAAAAAAGAGCAAGAAAAGATAGAATACTACAATGACTTGAAATACGAAATTTTGAAATGTTGGAACAAAGAAGTAGATAAAGTCATGATCCTACCAATCGTCATAGGGGCTTTGGGAAGTGTGACAAATAATGTAAGAAAAAACCTTGACAAGGTAGACCTGCACCTGGGGGTTGATGCCATTCAAAAAACATGTCTTCTAGGGACAGCACGAATTCTACGAAAGGTCCTCGATACAAAGTAAAGAACAAAGGAGTACTGTACAGAAGGACAATAATAAGAAGAAGGACAGAAGTGCTCCCCATCCTAGACCACGGGTAGTGGTTCGATGAGAAACATAATTTAGACAATTAGCCGGTTGTTAGATCAATACCGTGTAAAAGCAGAATAATAATAATAATAATAATAATTGAGTGCCTAGAGTTGTTTGGGATAGCTGAGAATGTTATAAAATTCATGAGTGATAGTATGCGAGCATGGAAGCTAGAATTAACATCTTCTGGTGAAAGCTTGGGAGATGTTGATATTCAGAGAGGGATTTTCCAGGGAGACAGTCTGTCTCCACTACTGTTTGTGTTATGTATGATTCCACTGTCGTTGACCTTGAGGAAAGTAGCAGCTTCTTATGAATGGGGTAACAAGGAATTCAGAATTAATCATCTATTATTCATGGACGATCTCAAATTATTTGCCAAGAATCAGGACTAAATAGATTCACTGGTACAAACTGTTCATCTCTTCAGCGAGGACATTGGAATGCAGTTCGGATTAAACAAGTGTGGAGTGTTGGTATTGAAGAGGGGAAAAATTGTGAAGCAAAATGGTATTACGTTTCCGAATGGGCAAATGATGAAAGAAATCGATGAAAGCGGATACAAATACCTGGGCATTGTAGAAATGGATAAGATCAAAGAAACAGAAATGAAAGACAAGTTTGCAAGCGAATACAAACGAAGGTTAAAGTTGGTGTTGAAATCAAAATTGAATGGTAAGAATAAGATATTAGCAATTAACACATGGGCTGTATCAGTCTTGAGATATGGGGCAGGGATCTTGAAATGGACAACAAATGAATTAAAGAGCATGGATAGGAAATCGAGGAAGATTATGACAATGCACGGTGCATTTCATCCTAAGAGCGATGCAGACAGGTTATATTTGACTAGAGAGAAAGGAGGGCGTGGACTGATTAGCTGCGAGGGTTGCGTTCGAAGTGAGGAGAATAATGTGGGATGGTATGTCAGGAATTCCGTGGAGTCATTGATTCGAGGTGTTAGGTTTGCCAAAGTGGTGGACACTGAAGATGTTGTAAGTAAGGATGAGTTCAAAAGGGGATGGATGAGTGAAAAAGAACAAAGATGGAAGGAAAAAAGAATGTACGGGCAGTTTGTTAGAGAGATGCCTGAATCAACAGATGAAAACAAGACATGGGAATGGCTGAGAAAAGCTGATCTTAAGATACAAACAGAGTCACTTTTGTGTGCAGCGCAAGAACAGGCTATCCGAACAAATTATGTTAAACACCATATTGACAAATCAGCAGAGTCACCACTTTGTAGGATGTGTGAAGAGAAGGGCGAAACTGTACATCACATTGTCAGTGAGTGCAAGAAGATGGCACAGAAAGAATACAAACGAAGGCACGACAACGTTGCGAGGATTGTGCATTGGCATTTATGCAAGAAATACAATCTTGAAAGGACGGAAAAATGGTATGAGCATTCTCCTGAGGGTGTAGTGGAAAATGCCGAGGTAAAGCTACTATGGGATGTGAATATCCAGTGTGATCATTTAATTGAAGCTAGAAGACCGGACCTAGTTGTTGTGATTAAAGGTGAGAGAAAATGCATCATCATTGACATTGCGGTGCCAGGTGATAGTAGGACTAGTGACAAAGAAAAAGAGAAAGTGGAGAAATATCAAGATTTGAAAAGAGAAATTAAGAGGATTTGGAACATGAGAAATGTGATAGTTGTACCTGTGATTATTGGTGCACTCGGAAGTATAACGAAGAAACTGGATGAATGGTTAGAAAAGCTGGATATCACAGTGAATACAGCACTCTTACAGAAGACAACATTATTAGGAACAGCCAGGATATTAAGAAAAGTACTTGAGTACTAAAGGACAATGACCCAAGGGACCCTTGGTCAAGGGTATTGACCCGCTTCCTTGGGATGTAAATTCGGTTATTAGAACTGCCAGTGCTTAAAGCAGAAACGTACGATAATAATAATAATTAAAACTGAACCACCATCAAAATGAACAGAAAAAGATAAATAAAAACAAGACTGTTTAAAATCAAACGTTTCGATATTCAAATCTTCATCAGTGTCACACTGATGAAGATTTGAATATCGAAACTTTTGATTTTAAACAGTCTTGTTAATAATAATAATGATAATAATAATAATAATAACAATAATAATAATAATAATAATAATAATAATAATAATAATAATAATAATGATAATAATAATAATAATAATAATAATGATAATAATAATGAAAAATAAGATCAGAATATGTACGGCGAGTAAAGAAGATCTTGAAATCCCATCTTAATATTAGAAATGTGGTAACTGCTATCAATTCCCGAGCAGTATCAGTCATAAGGTACAGTGCCGGAATCATTGGATGGACTGAGAAGGAACTGAAAGATCTGGACAGAAAAACAAGAAAGTTGATGACACTGCATTGTATGTTCCACAAGAAAGGTGATGTGGACAGACTGTATCTAAAAAGAGCAGAAGTGGACGAGGACTGATCAGTGTAGAAGACTGTGCTTTGATTGAAAAAAACTGCTTGTATGATTATGTCTCAGAAAGCGAGGAAAAGATGCTCAAAGTAGTTAAGAACGAAGGAACTGTTGATATTGGAAAAACAAAAGAGGACATATTGGAAAGCAGAAGAGAGAACCTGAAACGCAAAAACCTACATAGCGTGTTTTTCAAAAATACTGAGTTTAGGGATGAGCAGACTTGGAATTGGTTGAAAAAAGGAGATTTGAAGAAAGCCACAGAGGGGAACTATTATGGCAGCACAAGAGCAAGCGATCAGAACAAGGTCTATTAGACATTACATCGACAAAGAGAGCATCTCCCCATTGCGCAGGCTCTGTGGAGAGAGAGATGAAACGGTAGCCCATTTGGTGTCTGAGTGCAAGACCCTTTGTCCAACACAGTACAAGAAGTGGCGCCATGATACAATTGCCCAGGTTATTCATTGGCAGCTATGCAAGGCTCATGAACTAGAACACGTGGAAAAGTGGTACGATCATCGTCCAGAAAAGGTAACAGAAAACGAAAAAGTCAAAATCCTTTGGGATATGAAGATACAAACTGATAAGATCCTGGAACACTCGAGACCGGACATTGTAGTCTTTGAGAAGGAGAAAAGAACATGCAAGATTGTGGACGTTGCGTGCCCTTTTGACACCCGAGTTGTTGAAAAAGAGAGGGAGAAAGTGGACAAGTACCAGGAACTGAAGTATGAATTGAAGAGGATCTGGAACTGTAGTGAAGTGACAGTGATACCTGCAGTTATTGGTGCTTTGGATACCATCTCAAAGAACTTCCATCAATGGATTGATAAGATCGATCCTAACATCTACTTTGGAACCTTACAAAAGGCCTGTCTTCTTGGAACAGCGAGGACCCTAAGATACGCTCTGAATATCTGAGGTTGTGGGTAGCAACCTGATGTTCAGTAGAATAAACCAGCATCTTACATCTTTATAGCTGAGATACACAAGAAATAATAATAATAATAATAATAATAGTAATAATAACAATAATAATAATAATAAATAAAAACAAGACTGTTTAAAATCAAACGTTTCGATATTCAAATCTTCATCAGTGTTTACAATCCACAGAACAGCCAAGTATTTATACCCTAAAACTTACAAAATAACACATTCATAAAATCGTAGTAAAATTCCCCCGAGTCCCCCCTAAAAACATACCAAACAAAACACCCAGACCACTAAAATATTAGTTGTAAAGCCAAAACTTTCAATTTCAAAAAAACATTTTTTGTAGCCAATTCCCTTACTCAAATTTTTATGTTTGCAGCATCAGAATGGAAGCTCTTTGTACGTGAAGTCTCAAGCCAAACCAGAAGCATGCCCCCTAACGATGCTCCTGGGATTTGCTTAAATTGCTAAATCCCTAGATGGCAAGACAAGGAATTCCACCCTGACACCACGTGTACCCTGACACGAAATACGGAAGGAAGCATGCCCCAAGAGAAAGCGAAAGACTTATTAAAATGTAGTGGCCGGATTTAGGCCGTTCCACAGGCAAACATATCCAATTCAATATCAGCCGCCCTCTCATTTAGGCCCTTGGGTGCAAATGTTCCCAATTTGTATTGCCAAAATAACTCCTTCCTTCGAAGTGAGTAAACATCTGAAGCCCCATCAATGATTTTTATGCTAACCGAAAAAACACCCTGATGACCTTCGCTAAAGAAATGCCCAAAGAAACCCGCCTGTGGTTAATAATAATAATAATAATAATGATAATAATAATAATAATAATAATAATAATAATAATAATGATAATAATAATAATGATGATAATAACAATAATAATAATAATAATAATAATAATTAATAATTATTATTATTATAATAATAATAAGCGTGCACCATCTTCATAGGAAGAAAGGTAGGTCTCAGACCTTATCGCAAGAGAGCTAATGGAATGAAAGAGCCTTGGTGGAAAAGGAGAATAAAAGAATCAATTAAGGAGATACGCAAACACATCAACATACTCGAAAGAAAGAAAAGGGGAGATTTGAAGAGAATAGAGAAATATAAGGAACTTGAGCAGAAGTATAGAATAAAGAAAAAGGGGTTAAACGTAGTATTAGAAGAGCTGAAGCAACAATTAAAAGCGAAATCTATGAAAATTAAGAGGTACGATCAAAGAATCGAACAATACAAAATCAACAGGTTGTTCCAGCAAGACCAAAAACGGGTTTACCAACAGTTGGGTGGAAAGGTAAGCAGTAATGAAAAGCCTGATGCTAATGAAAGTAAACGGTTTTGGAGTAACATTTGGGATAACAAAGTAGATCATAAAAAGGATGCTGAATGGCTGAGAGAATTACGAGCGGGTAAAGATGATAGGAAACAAGACGATATTAGAATTACGACTGAGATGGTGGTTAAGCAGACGAGAAAGATCCCAAACTGGAAATGTCCTGGACCTGATGGGGTACAAGGGTATTGGTTAAAGAATTTCACGGCATTGCATGAGAGAATTGCAGATCAATTGAATGACATGATTAACAACGAGGTTGAGATTCCCAAGTGGATGACCACTGGTAAGACTGTGCTATGCCAAAAAGATCCTAGCAAAGGAAATGCAGTTGACAACTATCGACCTATCTCTTGTTTACCCTTGATGTGGAAGCTGATGACAGGGATCATATCCAACGTTTTGTATGACTTTCTGGAGGATGCTGGTAAGCTACCAAATGAGCAGAAAGGTTGCAGGAGAAGAAGCAGAGGGACCAAGGACCAACTGCTCATAGATAAAACAGTGCTGAATGACTGTAGAAAGAGACATACCAATCTGGGAATGGCGTGGATCGATTATAAGAAAGCCTATGATATGGTCCCCCATTCCTGGATTCTTGAAAGTCTGGAACTGGCAAATGTGGCGGATAATGTTATTAATTTTATCACGAGATCAATGAGGAATTGGAGTGTGGATTTGACATCATGTGGTGAATTCTTGGGAAAAGTTAACATCAGGAGAGGGATTTTCCAAGGAGACAGTCTTTCACCTCTTTTATTTGTGATCAGTATGATCCCCCTCACAGAGATATTAAGGAATGTCCCAACGGGCTACACTCTGAAGTGTGGACTAAAGCTAAATCACTTGCTATTCATGGATGATCTTAAGATCTATGGGAAGAGTGAACGTGAAATCAATGGATTGGTCTCTACGGTAGAAATATTTTCAAACAACATAGGCATGGAGTTTGGGGCCAAGAAGTGTGGCACACTTATTTTAAAGCGAGGAAAGGTGGTGAAAACAGAAGGTTTAGAATTGCCTAGTGGTGACAAAATTAAGGAAGTTGAAGATGGAGGCTACAAATACCTTGGAATTACAGAGTTTGATAAAATCAAGGATAGTGAGATGAAAGAATGTTTCAGGAAAGAATACGTACGTAGAACAAAAGCTATCATGAAAAGTAGACTACATGGAAGGAATAAAATCATGGCAATGAACACATGGGCAGTGTCCTTAATGAGATACGGGGCAGGAATCATTAAGTGGAATGTTGCCGAGCTTGATGAGATGGACCGAAAGACTCGGAAAATTATGACTACGAATAAGGAGTTTCACCCCAAGAGCGACGTTGATCGGTTATACGTAACGCGAAGTAAAGGTGGTAGGGGGCTGATAGGTTGCAAGAGCTGTGTTGTCACGGAAGAAAATAGCCTTGGTTGGTATGTAAGAAACCATGATGAACCATTGCTCATTGCAGTTAAGGATAGCAACACGATACCACTTTGCCAAGAGTCAATGAAACCAAACGAGTTTAAAAAACTTAAAAAAAAAGAAAGGATTAACACCTGGAAAGACAAGGCGATGCATGGTCAATACCTCAGAGAAATGGAGGGCAAAGACAAAGCTAACACCTGGCGATGGCTACAGAAAAGTGACTTGAAGGGCCCTACTGAAGCATTGATTTTCAGTGCACAAGAGCAAGCTCTCCGAACAAATTACACCAAATTCAAAATTGATAAAACCATCGACTCCCCATTTTGCAGAATGTGTGGCAATAAAAATGAAACAGTTTCACATATCATAAGTGAATGCAGCATGTTGGCGCAGAGGGAATACAAACGGAGGCATGATAATGTTGCCAAGTATGTACATTGGCGCATCTGTGAAAAACATGAACTGGACAGAGCCAACAAATGGTATGAGCACAAGCCAGATGGGGCCATTGAGAATGCCAACTATAAGATTTTGTGGGATGTCATGATTCAGTGTGACAAAGAGCAAGATTTGCAGCAAGATTATTTACCTACAGGCTTGTGAAAACAGAACGGATTTCCGTCCATTGGTCGAAAAACAAGACTGACCCAAAGCATGCTTGCCAACTCTTTCGGCGAAGGAAACTATCCTCATAACTGTTTACGAACTTGATTCGAAATATGTAAAGATGGCGGGCACGGGTATCATTACTGCGTTATTACTTCTTAGTTTAATCGAGAGTTACGTTTCCGGATTAAACAGAAAACTGCGCCAAGAAACAACAGGCAGCCAAACACTCTTCGGAGGAAATTTGGAAACCTACCTGTGTCAGAATGCAATCACAAGGAGAAAGTTTCCACTGAGAATTAGGCCACTGGAAAATGGCGGGAAAAGGGCCTACCTTGCATTACTCCTCATCCTAAGTGGTGACGTTGAATTAAACCCGGGACCAAGCCCTAAATGCAACGACTGCCAAGGAAATGAAGGAAACTTAAGCCAAGGTGATCTCATACCATGTAAACCATGTGAACTCGTGAGATTTCCGTCCAAAGAACAGGCTGAAAAAACCCATAACAAGCCCCATGATAAACGCGGAAAAAGACAAGATCCTAAACCGACAACATCGAAAAATGAAAAGAGAGAAAAGCCTCTCCTACCACAAAGTAAAATTACAACCCTAAACAGTGTTGAGAAGATATACAACATCAACAGCTGCATTCTAATTCCAGCGGAACATCCAACGAAATTCCTTAATAAATTTAAAGAACAGGCCAACCATAACTACACAACAAGCAACAATCACCTAGCAAGCACCATTTTATCCTTCTACAACATCATCTATGAAAACATGGGTGACGAGGACTCATTTGACATATCATGGACTGACCTAATAAATGAAAAGGATACGCTAGATGAAATTGCCATCAATATGAGTAAACATGATGATGACTGGGTTAAGATAAACATCCATATTCCATCCTGCACAGTGGTTATAACAGGTGAGGGTCTTGAAAGTTTCAAAAGCACCATCCTCCCTAAGATCATTTCCAGAGAACAACTTTATTTTGCAAACAGCAATGCAGAGAAAAATGATCAACATAGTACCATAGACCTCACAACGAAAATCCACCCAAATGAAACCATCTGGAAAGAAATAAATGCTATCAAAAGGGATATATGCAGCCTCAAAGCCCTTCACTCAGCTTCAAAAAACTGTGAAATACAACAGGATAACAACAGTCATCAAACTAACCTACAAAATGAAAATAAAAGACTTCTAAAAGAAAACAGAGAACTCAAGGATGAAATCTTTGCATTGAGAACATTAATCAATGATAGACAATCCAATTATCCTAAACAAGTGCAACCTGATGCACCATGGCAAAAAATCAACAGAAATCCTAGGAATGCCCGTTATCCAAATCACCCACAAACCTTGAACACTGTTAAGCCAAAAAGTGGAAATGCGTGGGCATGGGAAACCAATAGATATAGTCCACTGGCCAATCCGCCTTACATAATGCCTTTGAATACCTTCCAAACCCACTCTGCTCAAGAATCAATGCCACCTCATCCCCATATCCCAACAACACAGCCACCTCATCCCCATATCCCAGCAACACATCCACCAAAAGCCTCCAATAACACTCCTACTCAACAACCAAGGCCACCACTAAATAGGCAGGCTGAGAAAAATGACAATACACACAGGCCAACTGCACAACAGCAAACCACACTGAATCTAAGCACCCAGCAGCAAAGAGAAACCATTGTCATAATTGGAGATTCAATGATTAAGGACATCCAGCTTCACAAACTTGCTAAAACATTTAATGCGTGGGTCAACAAAATTAGCATCAGTGGAATGACATCAATGGAAATGAAACACTATCTTCAGCCAAGCCTTTCCAAACAGCCAGCTGCAATAATTATTCATTGTGGCATAAATGACATGATGCAATCCACACCACTACAAAACATCCACCAGAAAATCAAAGCAATCGTCAACAATATAAAAAGTAAACTACCAAATTGTGCCATCTTTTTGTCTTCAGTCATTCATCAATTAAAGAACAAGAACTTGAACACTAGTGTTGACCAACTCAATAATACATACAAAAACGTTTATGATGAAACAAATGTCAACTTTCTGGATAATGGAAACATTAGTGTAGACTACCTTAACAACAGTAGGCTACATTTAAATAAAAGGGGGGCTGCAAGACTTGCTTGTAACTTCAGAGATTGCATAAAGGCAGGTTATTGACTGAAATCATCTAGAACTTCTCAAAAAACAGTAATAGGCTCATTGGAAGATGAAGAACATCCTTACAAAGATTTGAAAGATATGCGCACAAAATGTCCAAAAAATCCTATAATTGCTCATCTAAACATAAACAGTATCAGAAACAAATTCTGTGAACTAAAAGACTTGATAACTTCAAATTCACTTGACATTGTTGTTTTAAGTGAAACAAAGATCGATTACACATTTCCTACAAGTCAGTTCCAAATACCAGGCTACAAAGCACCTTACCGGGAAGATAGAAATGCTCATGGTGGTGGTTTGCTAGTCTACATAAAAAATTCAATCAAAAGTAAAAGAATTAACAGCTTAGAAGACAACCAAATAGAAAATATTTGTCTTGAGATAAATCTCATAAAGCAAAAGTGGTTTCTGGTTGCTACTTATAACCCACCCAATTCAAGCAACGAATGTTTTCAAAATTCGCTTATCAAAATGGTTGATAAAGCTAGCCTAAACTATGAAAATTTTGTCATAATTGGTGACCTAAATCTAACACCAGATAACCTACACCTGAAAACTATTTGCAGTACTTTGGGCCTTTCGAACCTCATAAAAGAACCCACATGCTTTAAACCAAATTGCAATCCATCATCAATTGATGCTATTCTTACAAATCATAAAATGCAATTCAAGCACAGTAAAGCTATCGAGACCAGCATAAGTGATTACCACAAATTGATTTTGACTGCCTGGAAATCACAACTCCCAAAGCATCATGCTAAGTTTGTACACTACAGAGACTTCAAAAATGTCAGTACTGACTCTTTTCTTCAGCATCTGAAACAAGCACCTTTCCACCTTTGTGAAAATTCAAACAGTGCTGAGAACTCCTTTAAAACCTTTGAAAAAATCTTTTGCTCTGTTGTAAATGCTCATGCACCTCTGAAAAAAAGGCTTGTCAGAGCTAACAACAAGCCCCTAACAGCTGTGTACAGAAAGGCAATTAAACTCAGAACAAGACTCAAGAACAAATACAACAGGAACAGTACACAAAGTAACTTTGAACAATACAAAAAGCAACGAAATCATTGCGCTAATTTGAGACAAAGATTCAAATCAGATTACTTCAGGGAAATCTGTCAAAATGGTACTTTAGATTCAAAATCATTTTGGAAAAAACTAAAACCATACTTATTCGGTAAAAATCATGGTGATACAGACATCTGCCTATCAGAAAACGACTCACTGATCACTGACCCCAAAAACATAGCTGAAATCATGAATAAACACTTCATCAGTGTTGGCCAAACCACAGAACAAATGAACTCAAAAGAAGATTCTAATTTATCTTTGCACCAAATCATCAAGATGTTTGAAAAACACAACGGCATAATCAGCATAAAAAACAACTTGAAACACAACACGCTCTTTGAATTCCAACCTATTACTAAAGATACACTAAAAGAAATTATCCTTAGCCTTGACCACAATAAAGCTTTTGGTCATGATATGATAAGTGCTAAATTCTTAAAACTCTCTGCTGACATCATTGCAGGGCCTTTGGCTAATATCTTTAACAAAGGCATACTTCAAGGAACATTTCCTAGTTCAATGAAATTGGCAGTAGTTTCTCCTGTGTACAAAAAGAAAGATCCTTTCAACAAAGAGAATTATCGACCAATTAGTGTTCTAACAGCACTCTCTAAAGTCTTTGAAAAAGCAATTGAGCTCCAACTATCTCCATTTCTCAACATAAACTTTTCTAATTTCTTATGTGCCTATAAAAAACATTTCTCTTCCCAGCATGCCTTAATAAGGCTGATAGAGGAGTGGAAAACTAGTCTAGAAGCTAAAAAACATACAGCAGCCGTGCTTATGGACCTATCCAAGGCCTTTGACAGCCTCCCCATAAACCTATTAATTGCAAAATTAGCTGCCTATGGTGTTAGTATAAACTCGCTCAGACTATTACAAAGTTATCTCACAAACAGAAAACAATTGGTGAAAGTCAGTGGATACTTTAGTTCATGGAGGCCACTAAACCAAGGGGTGCCACAGGGCTCAATACTCGGACCATTGCTCTTCAACCTCTTTATCAATGATATCTTTCTATTTATTCAGCAGGGCTCCTTATGTAACTTTGCAGATGATAACACAATTTCTATCTCAGCTGAAAATGTGGATGAGCTCCATAGATTAGTACAGCTCAACACCACTAAATGCATTGATTGGTTTAATTCAAATCATATGACAGCCAACCCATCTAAATTCCAATCCTTAATTATTGGCAACAATGATCATCATGTCAAAACATTTCAAGTAAGCAATCATTTTGAAATAAACATAAGTAATGAAGTAACGCTACTTGGAATTCAAATTGACGATCAACTGAAATTTGACTCACATATTGATAAGATCTGCAAAAAAGCTGCCTTGCAGCTAAATGCAATCAAGAGGCTAGCACGTTTCATGGGTAGCAAAGAAAGACAAGTAATTGTTAATTCATTCATCCTCTGTCATTTCAATTACTGCCCCCTTATCTGGTTATTTTGCAGTAATACCAGCCAAAAGAAACTGGAAAAAGTCAATGAGAGGGCCTTACGATTAGCACTCTCTGATTATACTTCATCCTACAAAGATCTTCTAGTTAACGCCGAATCTACTACAGTTCATATCCATTCTATTAGACTGTTGGCACTTGAAATTTACAAAACTTTGCACAACTTGAATCCAGCCTTTATGAAAAACTATGTTCTCCCAAAACCCACTAGCTATAATCTTCGAAGAAATGACGTTCTATCCATTCCTAAAGTTAAAACTACAAATTATGGTATAAAATCCATTAGCTTTTTGGGTCCCAAGATCTGGAATTCTCTTCCAAATGAAATAAAGTCATCCAGAAATGCAAATCAGTTCAAAACTCTCATAAAAGACTGGTTTTTCGAAAATAAATGCGCGTGCAGCATTTGCAGTCAATAAGTTCCATAATGCAATCTCTAAAATTGCTTTATGTTAGTGTATATTAGTGCTAGCACTATCGTAAAACTAACATTGAAGAAGGTATTATTATATAAAGAGATTGAGGCCCGCCAACCGGACATTGTTGTAGTAGACAAGCAAAGAAGAGAAGTTAAGATCATAGATATTGCGATACCTGGAGATGTTAGAGCATGTGAGAAGGAGCTAGAAAAGATCGATAAGTACAAACCATTAAAGGATGAGATTGCACGTTTGTGGGAAATGCAGAAAGTGACTATAATTCCGATTGTAGTCGGAGCGCTGGGAGCAATCACAAATCGGTTTGGGAAATTTATGCAGGAGATTGGGATAGACATTCGAATTGAGCATGTGCAGAAAACAGCTCTACTTGGGACAGCAAGATTATTAAGATTGGTACTTGGTTCCTAAAAGTCTGGTTCAGTGACCTGTGAGTTCCTTGGCAGCTGGTTGACGCCCGCATTCACAGTGACTAATCCAAAGCAAAGACAGCCAAATGCTTTGTGTTGAGAATCAAACAATAATAATAATAATAAGACTATATTGTGCCAGAAAGACCCAGCTAAAGGAAATGAAGTTAGCAATTTCCGACCAATATCCGGCCTTCCACTTATGTGGAAGTTAATGACAAGTATTTTGGCAGCCGGTATGTATTCATACCTAGATGAAAATAGCTTGCTACCATCTGAACAAAAAGGATGCAAAAAGAGATCGAGGGGCACAAAGGATCAACTGCTGATAGACCAAATGGTTTTAAGAGATTGTAAGAGGAGGCACACAAATTTAGCCATGGCCTGGGTTGACTACCGTAAGGCGTATGATATGGTTCCCCATTCGTGGATTGTTGAATGTATGGAAGTTTTTGGTATTGCAGAAAACGTCAAAGAATTTTAACGGGTAGCATGAGTAATTGGAAGACCAAACTAACATCATCGGGGGAATATTTAGGAACAGTCAATGTTAAAAGAGGGATTTTTCAGGGGGATAGCCTCTCTCCTCTTCTGTTTGTTTTTTGCATGATCCCATTGTCCTTGATACTGAGGAAAGTTACAGCTGGGTATGAATTCAAAGGGAAAAGAGCTAAAATCAATCATTTACTGTTCATGGATGATCTAAAGTTATTTGGCAAAACGCAAGATCAAATCGATTCATTGATAAAAACGGTGCATCTGTTCAGTAGTGATATCGGTATGGTATTTGGCATAGATAAATGTGGTGTTGTGATAATGAAAAGAGGGAAGCTAGTAGAATGCAATGGAGTTGAATTGCCGAATGGAGAAGTTATCAAACAAGTGGAGAAGGATGGATATAAATATCTTGGGGTGCTTGAGCTAGATCGAATAATGGAGAGTGATATGAAAGAACGCTTTAGTAAAGAATATTTCAGAAGATTTAAACTAGTTTTGAAGTCAGTGCTCAATGACAAGAATAAGATCCTAGCTGCGAATACGGGGGCTGTTTCGCTTCTTAGATATAGGGGAGGAATCATAAAGTGGACTAAAGAAGAACTGAAGCGAATGGATAGGAAAACACGAAAACTCATGACTATCCACGGAGCACCACACCCTAAAAGTGATGTGGACAGGATCTATGTACCACGTGGAAAAGGCGGCAGAGGACTGATCAGTTGTGAAGGGTGTATCCGAGCTGAAGAAAATAGCCTAGGATGGTATATCAACCATAGCCCTGAGCAGCTACTTCAACTGACGAAAGATTCGAAAGTTATCGAGACAGAGTCCTGCAAAGAGCCACATGAATCTAAGAAGGTGGCTATGGATGAGTTAAGAAATGCGTGGAGAGAGAAGAAAATGTATGGTCAATTTGTTAGAGAGATCGCTGATGATGTAGATGAGACTAAATCTTGGAATTGGGTAAGGCAATCAGATCTTAAACCTGGGACAGTGTCATTGATTTTTTCCGCCCAAGAACAAGCATTAAGAACTAACTATTCGAAATTCCACATTGATAAAACATCTGAATCACCGCTTTGTAGATTGTGTGGGGCCAAAGGTGAAAGCATTTCTCACCTCGTTAGCGAATGTAGTAAGCTTGCTCAGAAACAATACAAGGCAAGGCATGACAGTGTTGCGCAAATTATTCATTGGGAACTATGTGGTATGTATGGATTCAAAAGAGAAAAGAAATGGTACGAGCATGAGCCACAAAGTGTGTTAGAGAATGAAGAAGCCAAGATACTATGGGACTTTACCATTCAATGTGACCACTTAATTCAAAGCCGAAGACCTGATATCGTAGTTGTTGAGAAGGAAAAAAAGGAATGCAAGATCATCGACATAGCTGTTCCGAATGATGTGCGAGTAGGGAATAAAGAGCAAGAAGAGGTAGAAAAATACCAAGACCTCAGGCGAGAGATTGCAGCCCTTTGGGGAATGAAGAAAACTGAAGTCATCCCGATTGTTATTGGTGCTCTGGGCATGATTTCAAAAAAAATTAGACATGTGGATAAAGAAAATTGGCGTTAACATCAAAACAGAGGCATTGCAGAAAAGTACGCTTCTTGGAACTGCAAGAATATTACGAAGAACTTTGGCAATGTAGTCTTTCGCTTGGACTCCAAAGAAAGAGAAGAACTAATGAGAAGAACCCTTAGACCTGAGGTTACTGGTTGTAACCAGATCTAAAGGACAAAACTACCAGTGTAACACTGAGTGTAATAGTACGAACCATAATAATAATAATAATAATAATAATAATAATAATAATAATAATAATACGTTTATAAATCATATTTTAGGTCGTACGAGCGCAAACATAATGAAGGGACGCTGGACAGGGGGAAACCGATTCCACAAGCGAATTTTTTTAGTCATTTTTTTGAATCACACCATCGCGGAAAATTTGACGTCACTATCAAAATAATTGATGGGGCAGAAAATGTATTTTCATTGCGACGAAAAGAACTTTTTTGGCAATATCGATTGGGAACATTTTTACCAAGGGGACTTAATGAACGGGCTGCGGATGTTGAGCTGGACATGTTTGCGTGCGGGATGGCCTGAATCTTGCTATTGCATTTATTTCCTGAAGATTGTGGTGGGAGTGGCTGTGCGGCCATCTCCTTTGATTTCGTGTTATGTTACGCGGGCTATTCTTGATACAGCCTTGAGCGAATCGTAGAAGGGCCATCGGAGAGGTCCGCGCGGTTTCCCAATGAGTCTTGTTGTTTTTTGCCTTCTCAGAGTTTCAAGCCTCTCCGGGGACATTGACCAAACATGTTTACAATAATCTAAAAAAATATAAATTTTGTTCTCTCGAGGTGCAGCAAAACATGCACTTTTTCTTTAAGCTTCCTTTTTTACTCTCACCGGGCATGGTAATCTTTTGTTGACACTTGCAAAATTCAGTTTTAAGCCTTTATTTTCATGTAGCTTGGATCTTTTTATCTTGTAAAATATCTATAAATACTCGGTTGCTCGCATGAAAAGTTATTCCTGATGAAGATTTTATCGAAACGTTGAAGCTTTTAACAGTGTTGTTTTTTATTTTACTTTTCTGTTATCAATGATGGTGGTTTAGTATATTTAATAATAATAATGATAATAATGATAATAATAATAATAATAATAATAATAATAATAATAATAATAATAATGATAATAATAATAATGAAAAAAATAATAATAATAATAATGATAATGATAATGATAATGATAATAATAATAATAATAATAATAATAATAATAATAATAATAATAATAATAATAATAATAGAGGGGTCCTCCATGTTCTATATATTTAGGGGTCCATGGACCCCTTATATATTTAGGGGTCCATGTCCCGATGATGCAAGAGGGGTCCATGTTTTATAATGCAGATGATTCTCGGTTTTTTAGGAACTTTTCGGGGGCGTATGACTGCAACTCGGTGAATGTGGTCCACTTGCTGCAATGCACATGTTGCAATAAAAAGTATGTAGGCAGTACGAAGACTAAATTTCGCCAGAGATTTAACGTCTATAAATCGTATTTTCGGACATACAAACAAAAGCGTCTAAGTGGTAATCTTCATACGGGTAAGCCTGTCCCACAGGCAAGCTTTTTCTCTCACTTTTTTTAACAAGATCATCGGGGTGAATTTTCTGTAAAAATAAGCATCATCGATGGTGCAGGTGACGTGTATTCGCTTCGCAGAAAGGAGCTTTTTTGGCAATATAAATTGGGTGTATTTTCCCCTAAGGGCCTAAATGAAAGGGTGGCAGATATCGAGTTGGATTTGTTTGCTTGTGGGAGCACTTAATCCTTCTACCTTTGCACTTATATCCCGAGGGAGTGGAAGGAGATGCTGGCCGGTTAACTTCGTGCATTTTGCACGTGGTGTTGGGGTGGAATTCCCCATCGGGCTATTCGGGATTTAGCAAATTAAGCAAATCCTTGGAGGGTTACTGGCTGGCGTCTCTTTTTCTGTTCCCTTGGAAATTAGGATTCTGCTACGGAGGACACTCTCAATCCCATGTGGGTAAAGAAACCAAAAAGATAGGCTATATTATTATTATTGTAACTCTATGGTTTGGAAGGTGTAGTATTTTCTTCTTGTTTTTATCTTAGGGCCTGGTCCGCGCTGGGTCTTTTGGGTCTGTTTCGGGGTCGTGCGGGGGGACCCGAGAGACAGAGACTTAAACTCCAGTTCTTTGTCTTTCGGGTTTTTTGCGCTGCCCTGGTGGCCCGGGGGACCCAGTGTGAATCAGGCCTAGGTTTCTGTTAGTTTACGTTGTAATGTATTTTATGTTCATAATTCGAGTTGTATCAAGGGTATTCTAATTTTGATTTTATGGAAATTTTATGTTAATTTTAATTTTGTTTACAACGTATAAAACCTGGCTTGTCCCCAATTGTAAGTAAACTGACGAAGATTTCAAATCGAAACGTTTTTAGCAAAATTGCAGTTGTATTTCTTTATTTTAATTTTCTGTTATTTTTAGATGGTGCTTTTTGTTTCTTTATCATCATCGTCATTATTATTATTATGTTCTTTTCATCACAGAAAAAAGTTCCTGGTAAGTTCGTCCCGAAAGCAAGCTAGAACAACTAGCCTCATGTTTCGAGAACCTTTCTCAATGTTCTTGCAGTTCCTAACAATGCCGTTTTCTGTATCACTTCAGTCCTGATCTTGATTCCTATCTTCTCAATGTATTGCTCTGCTTCTTTTGTGACACATCCCAATGCACCAACTACAACTGGAATGACAGTTACTTTTCGAAGGCACCATAATCTTGCAATTTCTCTTTTTAGATCTTGATACTTTTCAATTTTCTCTTTTTCCTTCTGTTTTATCCTTGTATCTCCTGGTACAGCTATGTCAATGATTAAGCACTCTTTTTCTGGTTTCAGCACGACAACAATGTCTGGTCGCCTATGCTCAATTTCGTAATCTGTGTTTATGTTAAAGTCCCACAGTACCTTAATGCTTTCATTTTCAGTGACGCCTTCTGGCTTATGATTGTACCACTGTTCAGCCCTGGGTAGGTCATACTTCTTGCAAATTTCCCAGTGAACTATCCGTGCTACGTTGTCGTGGCGTCGCTTATATTCCTTCTGGGCTAATTTGCTACATTCACATATGATATGGCTCACTGTTTCCCCCTTCTCACCACACATTCTGCAACTCGGCGAATCTCTTGATTTGTCGATATGATGTTTAACGTAATTCGTACGTATTGCTTGTTCTTGTGCTGCCATAATTAGTGCTTCTGTTCCTTTCTTCAAGTCTCCATTTTTTAGCCACAACCATGATTTCTGCCTGTCTACTATCCCATCCGTATCTCTGAAAAACTGACCATGCATTACTTTTTCATGCCACTTGACTTCTCTTTCTTTTTTTCTTTGATCTTTATACTCTGATGGCTTAATGATGTCAGTATTCATTTCCTGTTGTTTATGCACTGCTTTTAATAATTGCTCTTGGCTGTTTTTAACATACCATCTAAGGCTATTTTCCTCTGACTGGATGGTTTCTAATACACTTTGCAATCCCCTTCCACCTCTCTGTCTTGCAACATACAATCTATCGACGTCACTTTTTGGATGTAATGCTCCGTTCATCGTCATAATTTTCCGTGTCTGTCTGTCTAGTTTCTCCAGTTCCGCTTTCGTCCACTTCACTATCCCAGCCCCATATCTCATCACAGCTACTGCCCAAATATTAATTGCTGAAATGGCATTCCTGCTGTTCAAGTTTGACTTCAATATAAGTTTAATCCTTCGCTTGTATTCCTTCGTGAATCTCTCTTTCATTTCTTTCTCCTTTATCCCATCTAGTTCTACTATACCCAAGTACTTGTAACCTTCTTCGCTGACGCCTTTCATCTTCTCTCCATCCGGTAGTTCAATTCCATCACAAGTTACAATCTTTCCACGCTTCATGATAATTACACCGCACTTTTCTATACCGAATCGCATGCCAATGTCACAACTAAATCTATGCACTGTATTTACAAGTGATTCTATGTCTCTTTCACTCTGTCCAAATAGCTTTAAGTCATCCATATATAGAAGGTGATTTAATTTTGGCTGATTCTTTCCCAAACTATATCCAGCTTTCATGTTTCTCAAAATTAGTGACATTGGTATGAGACAGATAACAAATAGGAGTGGCGAAAGGCTATCTCCTTGGAATATTCCACGTTTGACGTTGACATCCCCTAATATTTCATCTCCTGCGTTCAACTGTACCTTCCATTTCGTCATACTCTTTTCAAGGACGTTCACAATGTTATCAGCTGCCCCAACCAGTTGTAGACTCTTTAGTATCCACGAGTGTGGTATCATGTCATACGCCTTTTTATAATCCACGTACGCCATAGCTAGGTTGGTGTGTCTTCTTTTACAGTTCTTAAGTACCATTCTATCAATGAGTAGTTGATCCTTCGTTCCGCGTGTCTCTTTACGACAGCCTTTCTGTTCTGATGGTAACATATCATTAGTATCTACATGCTAATTATTATTATTATTATTATTATTATTATTATTATTATTATCATCATTATTATTATTATTATTATTATTATTATTATCATTATTATTATTATTATTATTATTATCATTATTATTATTATTATCATTATTATTAATATTATTATTAAGTCTAACGTTCTCAGACATTTAACACGTGGTTTTTAAATTCTCATTCCATTGGCTTTTGAATAATGTAGAGAAGGAGAGATATATATTAAGCATATCCTTGGAGGGTTACTAGCTGGCCTCTCTTTTCCTATTCCCTTGGAATTAAGGATACTACCAAGGGGCGGTGGACACTCTCAATCCCATGTGGGTAATGAAACCCAAAAAAACCAAAAAGACAGGCTGTATTATTGTTGTAACTCTAAGGTTTGGAAGGTGTCTAGAGTATCTTAGTTTTGTTTTTATCTTGGGGCCTGTTTCGCGCTGGGTTTTTTGGGTTTGCTGGGGTCGTGTGGGGGGACCCTAGAGACAAAGGACTCAAACTTTGGGTCTTTGTTTTTCGGGTCTTCTTGCGCTGTCCTGTCGGCCCCGGGGGACCCGATGTGAATCAGGCCCAAGTTATCTGTTAAGGTTGTTTACGTTGTAAATGTTTGAGATGTATCAAGGGTATTTTAATTCTGATTTTATGTAGATTTAATGGTAATTTTGATTTGGTTTACAATGTATAAAACCTGGCTGTCCTTGTTTGCAAAGTAAACTGAGGAAGATTTTAAATCGAAACGTCTTGCAAAATTACATTTGTGTTTTCTTATTTTATTTTTCTGTTATTTTTAGATTGTGGTTGTAGTTTCTTTATCATTATTATTATTATTACGAGAAAGTAACATTTGTGAATCTCAGTATGAGCGCCCTAGGATTAATATGCAGGGATGATGATGGAAATGGCATACTGCAATCATTAAAGAGCATCGGACTTTCGGAACTTCTATCAAAAAAATTATTAGAAACATCATAAACCTCTGTATAAGAACAACGTATTATATATTTTGTAGGAAAGACAAAGAATGGACTAATCCGGAACTTTTAACATTTTAAAGAAGTAAGATTGTTGAAGGCAGTAAAGCTTGACTAACATGCCCTTTTATGGAGAGTGGTAGTCACGAATTAATTCTTATACTTTTATGTTATTTTTACTTTTATGAATTAATTCTTAAGTTTTACGTTATAAATATTTATCTTGTTGTATGTAAGTTTTATTTATGAGAATGAAGGTTTCCATTATTATACCGTATAGTAATTTGTAAGTGGTATAATTAGCAAACGGTATCACAGTTATTAAGTCTAGTTCCATGCCTTTGTGTTATGGCTGTGGTGCTGTCATTTATTTTTGCTCCCATGGTATCGTCCTTTAATGTTGCTTAGTTATTTAAAGTATAGTAGAATGTAGCCTTCGTCGTAATTTTTTATATGGATAAATAAGACGTTATTGGAATCAAATTTTTATGTGATTTGAGAGTAGTTTTCGTCCTTTTTTCAGGTCATGGTTACATGTGCTCGGGTAATTACAATCTTGACTCCGAGATTCTTAGCCGATGAAGCTTGCCTGGAACAATACAATATAGCGTTGTGCTGCACAAGGAATATGAAAAGGGACTATCTTGCACCATTTTATATTGATTCTATAGAAGAAATGCCAACTTATATGTGCCTGATACAGTACGTTGATTGCAGGTAAGTAATGAAAATACTTTTAAAGACGTTTGGATTTAGCCATTCAGTTGCTGACATATTTGAATGTTTTTTAAGGAGAGGTTTCGTCATTGGATGAACTTTTCTGATATTCCAAATATTCATAAAATTATGCCAGTTTGAATCGATGCAAACATTTTTACGGCCTAAACAAAGGCTAAAAGCATGGGAAGAAGCAAATATTTCGCAGATAAACAGTAAACTTGACATTCAAGAACAGCACGTCATCGATTTCAAAATTCCTTGGTTACATTGGCCTAGTTTGGTCAACGATGGTTGTCTTACGAAGAATGCAAATAAAAATCCACTCCATTTGTTTAGTGTATGCAGACAGGCAATAATGCAGTAAGTAAAATAATCACAAAGTCCTTCTCCTTATAGCCTCAACTCCTTACAATTGTTTTTCTTGTCTTCAATACAATTGTATGACGAAAGTGAAATTGACAGTGATCCAGGGTTGGAAAAAATACCAAAATTCAGATTTGAAATATGATTTTTATTTTATTTTTCTATTGTTAAGAGGGAATTTTCCGCCATTATTCAAAAATTTGAAACCAATCGAGCGATCGAGCCATTCGTTCTGGAGAAAGAATTTGTCAAACTTTCAGGAAATTGTATTGCATCATATCTAGCAATCTCAGGAAGAAATTGACCATTGTTTACTAAACATAACAAACTTCAAAATGCTGCTGCATCACACTTACGTATCCGATTTGAAAAATCGTTTTTTATTTAAAAGCCGGCAGAGTCCATTGATACTCTCCTCGAAAACGTATTCGTTAATACATTTCATCAAGGCAAAATTTTGCAAAATTCAGACTGTGCTATTTTTCACAAATTTAGGCCTAAAAATCGTTCCTTTTCAGCTTTGAGCGCTGAAAATAAAAATAGGTGTCAAAAGATGTCTTAGCTATTGGTTTAGCTATTATCAAAGATTTTTTCATAAAATTTTCCAAATGTTACTTTTTGTCACTACTTTCTCTCAATTTCGAGAAACAACCAAAGAATCAATGAATCAAATGTTATGATTATTTTAAAGGGTGTCTACAATTTCAGATTGATGTATGATGATGTTGCAAGGTACCTTAGGGAAGAATTTCAAAATTTTGAAAGAAATTGATTACTATTTTTCAGAAATTTAGGCCTAGAAGTAGTTAATTTGCAACTTTGACGGTGAATATGAAAAAAGATATCAAAGATGTATTAGATATCGTGTCAGCCATTGAAATTGACGTATTGTGCACGTATCGACCAAAATTTTTCAAAACTTCCTGACCTGCAGCCTGTTAAAGCCTTCTCTTGCGTTGTCCATCGAGGAGTAACCAACGGGACAGCAGATATTTTTCACAAAACTCAACGATAAATCAGAAATCAATGACGCAGTCCAACTTCCAAATCATTTCCAATTTCAGTCAAATGTACATTGCCTTTATCATTGACTCTTCATGACTTGCTACGGAGAAAACAACTGCTTACTTTCGCGCTTTTCTCGAAAGATGCTGCCTAGCATTTGCAATAGCTGGAGCTGAAGTTATCAGCATTCTGGCAAAAATGTCCCACTGAAGATAGAAAATACAAAATATCGGAAAAATCAAACTTAATCAAAACATTAATCGTGATATATGGTGATGTATGGTGATGTATGATGAAGAGGATACCTTAAGGATCAAAATAAAGGCAAAAAATGGACTTTTCTGACTTTTGAGTCCAGAGATATTTGCTTGCAAAGTTGGATGAAATTGACATTGATTACTTTTCATGTAATTTTTGGTAGATTTCTACAGAATGCTCATTACAGCCCCAAGTTTATTTGCTAAGATTTTTTGCTCAGGGTTATTCGATTTTAGCTCTGTTTGTTTTAATTGATATAACTACATGTCAGCTTACAGAGGAGTCATTCACAGCCTCTTCTGGTTCGCATTTTTTGTTTTCTTGTTGTTTTTTTTTAATAAATTTAATATGAAAAATTACAATTTACGAATTACCTACGACTATGAATGATCTACCATAAAATACTACGAAAGGATACCAAGGGGAGCAAAAGATCATGACTTACCCCAGGGCCATTCACATGAAGAATATCAATCTAAAAAAAACTAAATATTCAATTACGAGAAGCTATATACGAACAATGGAACAGAGAAACGAGACTCTATAGGATGTCTCAAAAAGATTGTTCGACGTTTGATTAAATATTGAAAAATAAGGACAACATGAACAGGCTCATGGAAAGATAACCCCGTTTCTAAGATTATGAAATAATTTTAGAGACTAAAATCGTGCAAATCGGTTGAAAATTCACTGAGTTACGAGCTCTCGAAGATCAAAAATATGCGATAGCTGAAACCAGAGACCCCCCAGATTGCTTGTATTCCAAAAAGCTCGAAGGCGGAGGTAAGAGAAGCTTATCCAATTTCATACCTCTCGTTGATATCAGAGCAAACCAAATACGACTTCTAAAGTTAATTATTTCTTGCGATCATTCTCAAAATTCCTTAACATTGCATAGGTCCAAAAACAGTGGTTCAAAACAAAATCGGCGAGAGACTGAATCTGTTTCCTCAAAGCATCCATATGCTTGACAGTTAGTTTATCGAATACTTGTTTGAATCCCACTTGGTTCGCCCTGAAACAATTAAGAAATAACAGAAACGACAGCCTATGGTACGTTTACCAAAAATGCCATTTCGAGGCCTCTGGTTTCCGCTTTCGCACAAACTTGAACTTCAAAAGCTTATAGCCCCATGAATTTTTATCGGATTTGCTAGATTCTTGTGTCAAAAATTAATTCAAAATCTCAGAACAAGGGTGACTTGACCAAAGGTCCATTCAGTGTATCGATATTTTTTAGTATTTAATCAAACGTCGAACAATTTTTTTGAGACACTCTGTATGGACAGGGAACTTTGCAAAAATGAATGTGTGGTGGCTGAGTTACATTTGACTTAATTTAATCGACCAGTTGTGTGAATGTATAGTAGAGTCAACTTGAGAATTTTTCTGTTGACCTCGTTTGGGAGGCCTTTATCACCAAATGATAAAAGTTGCGTCAAAACTTCATTTGAAAGATTGACATATCCAAATGGTCGTAGTAATGCAAAAACACCAGCGAGAAGGTTTCGACGTTGAACCTCAAACGAAGGGCAAAGCAACAAAAAGTGCTCCGTACTCTCGATACCATCGTTAGAAGGGCACATTGGATTTATGGTATCTCGAAAATTGTGCTTGAATTTGTCAAGGTTTAATTTGCTAAGGCCCACTCTACGTTGAGTGAGATAGGATAAGCCTATTGGGTGAGTAACACAACATGGTGACAGGAGCGAGTACGTAATTGCAGATGTGGACTTTTCTCTGGGTGCAGGAAGAGTGGTCCTAAACATAGATATCACGACTTAGAGGCGCCTGTAACAGAGAAGCTGTAGAACAGGAAGATTTTTCTCGACTTAGGCCCATCTGCTGAGAAAGAAGATGGTGTCGTTCCAAGTGAGTACATCTGATAAATCCAACTTCAAACCCGAAGAGTGGGGAAGATGGATAAGGAGATTTGAAAGATTTAGGATTGCTTCAAAGTTAAATGAAGAATCTGAAAAAGCTCAAGTGAACACATTAATTTACAGCATGGGTGATGAGGCTGATGACATATTGCATTGGCGGCATTGAAATTGACCACTGAGGAAAGGAAAAGCTACGAAACTGTGAGAGAAAAGTTTGATAACCATTTTGTAATAAAACGCAATGTAATCTATATAAGAGCAAAATTCAACATGAGAATGCAAAGGAATGGAGAGCCTGTCGATAATTTTATCACAGATTTCTTCAGCTTGGCAGAACATTGCGGATTTGGAGACCTTCATCGTGGTGAACTCATTAGGGACGGGATTGTTGTGGGATTATCAGATAGAAGCTTATCAGAAAGATTGCAGTTGGAAGCAGACTTGACATTGTAAAAGGCTATGACTGAAGCAAAGCAGGAGGAGCTTGTACATCAGCAGCAGGGAATTTTACGTCAAAAATATGATTCCACTTACTCAAATGTTGACCAAGTTGAAGCTAAGAAAAGCTCAGGTAACACAGAATCAAAAAGGGCCTGAAAGGTATCAAATTTAAAACAGCAAATTTAAAACAAGCTCAAAGTGTTTTAGATGTGGTGGTCAATCGCAGCAAAAATCAGAGTGCCCTGCTCGTGACTCTATTTGTCATAATTATAATAAAAAAGGTCAGTGCAAACGAGCTTGCGAAAATTCAATAAAAGTGAATAAAATTAGCTCAGGTCAAAATGATGAAATATTTTTGGGTTAAGTCGCCATTGATGCAGGCAGCACATCTCAGCAGCCATTGCAGGCAGAAATTTCTGTAACTGATAACCCTATCAATTTTAAGATTGATACTGGTGCTGATGTGTCTGTCATTCCAGTAATGTTGTTTTCTAAATTAAAGAATTTTGTGACACTGAAACACACAAACAAAGTTTTGCTTGGTCAAAACGTGATTATGAATTGAAGTGCGAAGGCGAATTTTATGCAAAATTGAAGTCATGCGATTCTTCAATTGATGATGAAATTTTTGTTACAAATGGCCTTGAAAGACCGTTATTAGGGAGGAAAGCATGTAAACGTTTAAGTTTTATTCAAAATCTTGCTGAAGTTGATGATGTTAATTATGCATCCAATATTATGCAACAGTTCCCAACACTTTTTGATGGTCTTGGTAAATTAGAGGGGGAGTACAAGATAACACGTAGGGAAGATGCAAACCAGTTGCTCTCACAGTACAAAGGAAGGTACCACTCCCACTTTTGTCTGAAACTAAGGAAGAAATTGAAAGAATGCTTGAATTAGGTGTTATTAGGCCAGTTCAGGAGCGTACTGATTGGTGTGTACCCTTTGTTATTGTACCCAAAGCTAATGGTAAAGTGAGGTTGTGTGTTGATTTAACTAAGTTAAATCTAAGTGTTCATGAGGCAGAGGATAAAATGATATAAACGTTGAAAACTGATACTAAAAAATAACAATGATAAATCAATAAAATCAAGGGAGGGTAATGCCAACCCCACCCCCAAGGGCCCAAAGGAAGTTATTACTAGTGTGGTATAATGTTTGTGCATGACTAGCTGTTGGTGTCATGGACATATTGATAAAGTATGGGATAAAATGATACAAATAGAGAAGGCTATTATTAAGAAAAAACCTCCCCCTCCCACAAGGGGTATGGTTTACCAAAAACATTATTTTTGTAACTGTTGGCTAGTGTCAGTGTGTTGTTGTTTATTAAGAAGTTGTAGTAGGTATATGGTTATTCAGATATTAGTAGAATTGAGATGCAAGTCGTCAGCCGAAGTACTACAACCATATAGTGACAAAAGAAAATAGGGTACTTGAAAATGACGAAGTATTATTACTGTGTGACTTCTCTATTCAGACTGAAACTCGCATTGATCATAACAAACCAGACATCATGTTGAAGAACAAGAAAGAAAAGACCTGCCAAATAATCGATGTGGCATGCCCATTTGACACTCGAGTGAAGCAGAAAGAGGAGGAGAAGCTGGACCACTACAATGAACTAAAAAAGTATCAAATTTTGAAAATGTGGAAGAAAGTTGCAATAATACCAGTTGTTATAGGCGCACTTGGGGTAGTCTCAAAACGATTCAATAGTTACATTGCAGCATTAGACTTTGACCCAGGAGTACAACCATTACAGAAAGCATGCCTCATAGGCACGGCCAGGATTGTGAGAAAAGTACTGGACATAAGAGAATGAATAGCAGGAAGACGTTTTATGTTTTCGATACAGACAGTACGCACACTTCCTTAAGTTACGGGATGTAACCTGAAAGTGGACAATGCATTGCCAGTTACACTGTGATAATTACTGAAATAATGATGATAATAATAATAATAATATGAAGAACTGAGGAAGATTTTAAATCGAAACGTCTTGCAAAATTACAGTTGTGTTTTCTTATTTTATTTTTTCCGTTATTTTTAGATGGTGCTTTTAGTTTCTTTAATAATAATAATAATAATAATAATAATAATAATAATAATAATAATAATAATAATAATAATAATAGTAATAATAATAATAATATTAATAATAATAATAGTAGTAATAATAATAATAATAATAATAATAATAATAATGATAATAATGATAATAATAATAATAATAATAATAATAATAATAATAATAATAATAATAATAATAATAATAATAATAATAATAATACCAATTAATAATAATAAATGAGGCATACAAATTTGTCTATGGCTTGGATAGACTTTAAAAAAGCCTATGATATGGTGCCCCACTCGTGGATCATAGGATCACTACGTATGTTTGGTATTGCTGATAATGTTGTAGAGCTGTTGTCTGAAAGTATGAATAATTGGAGGACTACTATCTTTTCGGGTGGTAAACAACTAGGAACGGTTGAGATAAAGAGGGGGATATTCCAAGGAGATGCATTTTCACCATTGCTCTTTGTTATTGCACTAATTCCCCTGTCTATGGCATTACGAGAATCAGGGATGGGATACAAATTTGGAAAAACAGGGCCCACTATTAATCACCTTCTGTTCATGGATGACATAAAGCTATTTGCAAAGAATGACAATGAGATTGATTCGTTAGTGCATACGGTAAGGATTTGTAGTTCGGACATTGGTATGGAGATGGGAATATCAAAATGCGCACTTGTAACAATGAAGAGGGGAAAACATGTGAAGAGTTTAGGAATCAAACTACCAAGGGATGAAGAGATTGCAGATGCTGACAGCAGAGGTTATAAATACTTAGGTATCTTAGAACTTGACTCCATAATGAGTGGTGACATGAAAGCAAAGGTGAAAGAGACTTATCTGACAAGACTCAAGCTCTTATTGAAAAGTAAGCTGAACTCTCCAAATTTGATCACGGCAATGAATAGTTGGGCAGTGGCTGTAGTTCGATACAGCGCTGGCTTGATTGACTGGACAAAGGAAGAAGTTAGAGAACTTGACAGGGTAACCAGGAAGCTGATGTTTGAGCACAGCGCGCTACATCCAAAGTCAAATGTAATTAGGCTGTACATGAAGAGAAAAAACGGAGGGAGAGGGCTTACTAGCATAGAGGAGTGTGTGGCCAGTGAAGTTCGAAACCTAGACGAGTACATTGCTAACAGCAAAGAGGAAATTTTAAGCTTTGTGGCAAATGAGGTACCATTACAGCCTGATGACATAGAGGGGAAAAATGAGTATAGCTCAAGGATTCAGAAAGAGAAACTCGACGCACTGACAGGAATGCCACTGCATGGTCAATTTGAGAGAGAAACCAGAGATCTAAAAACAGAAGACTCGTGGGCTTGGCTGAAAAATGGAGATTTAAAAGGGAGACAGAGAGTTTGCTAATGGCAGCCCAGGAGCAAGCCTTAAACACAAATTCCATAAAAAAACACATATATGCTTGCAGTGAATCTTCGCTGTGCCGCCTATGTGGGGAAAAAGAGGAAAATGTGAGCCATATCATCAGCTCGTGCAAGATGCTTGCTCAGAATGAGTACAAACGCCGCCATGATAAAATTTGCAGCAATGTGCATTGGAATCTATGCAAAAAGTTTGGTTTCGATGCCAGCGATAAGTGGTACCAACACAGAATTGATAAAGTTTTGGAAAGCGAGAAAGTTAAGATCTTGTGGGACTTTGATATGCAAACGGACAGAGTTATTGAGCACAGGAGGCCTGATATTCTCTTGATCAACAAAGAAACTAATGAATGCTTCATTATTGACATTGCAGTACCAGCGGATTATAACATAGATAAAAAGGAGTTTGAGAAAATAAGTAAATATTCTGAGTTAAAGGTAGAGCTTTCACGGATGCTGAACAAGAAAACGTTCGTTATACCAATAGTCATCGGGGCCCTTGGGTCAATCCCAAAGAGACTACATTCATTTGCTGAGAAACTGGGCATAAGGAATGACTTTATGATATGGCAAAAATCAGCACTGCTAGGAACTGCTGGGATCTTACGAAAAGTTTTATGATTACGAAGTTTGAAGAAGAAAGAAGGACAAGTCTTTATCTTAAGTGCTTGCACCTGATGAAGAACTTTACATAACCAGTTTTAACATCAAAAGCTGTGGTAAATGTGAAATAATAATAATAATAATAATAATACATTCGTATCTGCCCTAGTGCCTGAGCTAACAGCTCAGTTAACGTATGAATACGCTATACTAGGCTTATGTTAGCTACTACACACAGTATCACATGAAAATACCTCAGCAAAGGGGGGGGGGAAGTTTATCCAAGCACAGGCAGACATTTAGCTGACTCATTCTCAAACGAGAAAGAGAGCAATGCCCTCGAATTTCAAAAGTGCTAAATGTAGGCCTAGACTATGGGAATAACTTCCGCACCATGTGCCTCCAAATATAATTTGCCATAATGACGTTTGATATTGAACACCATTGTAACATCTGCTTTGTAACTAATTTGTCAACTGACAAAGATCTCAGTTCTCTCCAAATATCCTTCTTCATTCAACCAAGCGAGCCAAAACACATAACCTTTAATTCAACGTTCCATCCATGACCTCGTAATAGACAGCAAACGCTCTCGTAACGCCCCAACTTCTCTCGAAACGCGTAATCAAAGTACAAATCATAACACACAGCTACTTCGACAATGGTGCACTTCTGTGATACATGATCAATTAAAAGAATGTCTGGTTTGCGATGTTCAATCAACAGCAGTTCCTCGCGATACTCTGTGAATATTGTCTCCATTAGCTTGTTTGAGTAGACTCGTAGACGACGGTTACTCTGAGAAATAACATATTCTACTTTATCAGCGATTCGATTGTGGCGACGACTATAAAAATTTCGAAATTCATGACAACCATTCATAAGATGCGCCATACTTTCGGTATGATTTCGGCAAAAGGGGCATAAAGGATCATTTTCACGGTTCCAAATGTGCAGCGTAAAGTTAGTTGGAAGGAGGCTAAGTCGTGCTTTTATGCTGAATTTCACTAACAAGTCGTCTATTTTCCAGTTGTAGAAAATGGAATGTGATGACTTCAAATGAATGCCATCCATACCGAAAAAGCACCCCTGAATTGACAATTCTTTTGCCTTAATCAAATCACGTTTAACTGTGTAATGAAATAGAATCTTTTGTAGCGATGAAGTGTCGTCGTGAAACTTTCCATCAATGATTACACCTGCTTTCCCATCTCTGAAAACGATGGAGATATCTAGTATCCTTGCATAGCGCAACAACTCAGGCCATTCAGACTGACAACCAAAGTTAAAATGATGCAATATTTTAGCAAGAGCCGTGTTATTGAAAGCACTTGCCTTCAGCGAAAGTGGCAACTTACATTTTGAGATTTTGTCCAGCAACTCTTTATAATTTTCTAATATTTGATTGACCTGCTTCGGATCCTCTCCAGATAACTATGAAGTGTAATCAAGGCCAAAATCAAACCTTGATTGTGAAGAGACAATCGTGCACTTTTGTTACAATCATGCACTTTCCAATCATGCACTTTCCATCCATGTTCTTACCAATCATGCACTTTGTAATCATGCACTTTGCAATCATGCACTTTCCAATCGTGCACTTTCCAATCATGCACTTTCCAATCGTGCACTTTGAATTCAATCCACTTTTCATTCATGCACTCATAAAGATAATCGTGTACTTGAAAGACATTCTTGCACTTTTTAATCATACACTGTCTAATCTTACAGTACTTAGTAATCTTACACCAAGTGCAACCATAATGCAAAATTCCGAAATCACTCAACCCCTAAGTGAAACATAGCGCGCTTATAAAGTTGAAGTTTGCTTTAAGCTCGCTTGCTATTTGTCATCAGTCTGCCGGTTGGAAGAGAACTGCACATGGCAAATGTGGGAAAATGGCAAACTTGGTTGACAAACTGATTTTCGTTATTTTAGCCCTGTACTTTAAAGCTTTTTAAAGTCTTACTGTTGTTGTATAAAGAAAGCACGAATTATTTCAATAATGCCAATGATTAATTCGTTTGGTGTTCGGTCATCTGAAAAAGAATCTGAATCGAACGATATTTTCGCGGATATTTTGATACATTTTGTAGAATTTTCGAGTGTACACAATGGTGACTGAATTTTCAACTTCCCGTAATTGGACCTTTCGCATGAAAATGTACAATTATTACAGTGAAAAGAGTGGGGTTTCATGACCGTCTCTTGCGGTGATCAAAGCAACTGATATAATTGTATCTATAGCGACAGTAAGACTTTAAAGGCATCTATTTAGTCTCTACTTTATTGAAAAATTATTACAGCAAAGTCCCGCCTTTACAAGAAACTCACGCCCTGAAATTTTACTACAACGATAGGAAATCAATAGGCTAACTAAAGGAGAACAATAGGCTGAGGTTACTGTATAATATAATGCCTATGCACAAGAGCTGTAGTTGACGGGTGGAAAATTACGGCTGTTGCCGCCATAGGCGTAGGAGACAGGGGAGCTGGGGGCTGCAGCCCTCCCAACTTTAGAAAAATTTGCAAAAATCACCCATAATCGGGCAGAAAATCGGCCTAAAGTCGGGCAAAATTTTCGTAAACAATGATTCTTTTATCGGGCAGCCCCCCTAAATTTTATTTCCCCCTACGCTTATGGTTGCCGCAGTTTCCTTTTCATCATCCCAATTACGCTCGAGTTACTTTAGCAACTGCCCGCACTATTTGTTCACACTTGCTTTTGAAAGGCGTGGCTTGAAGTATTCTATTTGACTGTGAACTTCTTTTGTTGCATTTTTTATTGACAACTCGTATAAACTGAAAGTTTCTTAAAAGAATGTTCATATTTTTAGTTCTCAAGAGTTTCTTACGAACAGCAACTCCCATGTCTATATTTATGCTTCTTCCTGAGTGCCATCGTGGAAATTTCAAAAGGAAGTTTTGAAGCCTTTATCCAATGTTCAGTCATTATTCAAGGACCTTCAAAGTACACATATTTTATGTTCGGCGCTAAGAATTTGGGCCAGTACTGAAAGTTTCTTATGGTTATCAGATTTTGAGATCTCAATGTTTCTTACGTGTTTCTTTCCATAACAACCTTCATGGTCACTACCTTGAACATTTCAAAACACGGTTTTTTGAAGCCTATCCAATGTTTAGACATTACTCAAGTTACTTGTGAGTAATATGATACAGGAAACAAGTGAAAAAGCGTAAATTATAATAAATACCTTCTTAACTTATATTGTTCTAGTACTGGAGTCTTTTTTGGCGATCTTCGAGTTTCTTATGAGCAATTTTCTAAATTCTTGTAAAAAAATACGTGTAAAATGAGACAGGAAGCAGGTGAAAATAAAGTAAAAAGATGCATGTTTTATGAAAAACCGTTTGTAAGAAACTGCAGGCTCTATTTTTAAAACTTAAGAAACTACCCTACCTGAATTAAAAAGACCTATGGAACTTTCGTAATTTGCAGTTTTGATTTTTCTAGGTCACTTGAAAATATTTTGACCCTTGTTAAATGTGTTTGACATTGTCTTGAGTAAGAAATATGTTACAACATGTTTTGAGATCATTGCTCAAAACATCATACTCATCTGATGAGATCATAAAGATGGAAAGATATATGCCACAAGGGGCAAGGAATAAATTTGGCATTTAACTGTGTATAGGTACAATCGAGATCTTAAAAAACTGCAAAGAACCTGTGCATCAATGCAATGTTTCGTTATCTTTCATCAACCCTTTTCCGATCTTATGCAAAAATTTAACGCCAGTTTCGGGTTTCCTAATTTGCCGGCAGACTGATGACAATTAGCAAGCGCGCTCAAAGCAAACTTCAACTTTATAAGCGCGCTATGTTTCACTTAGGGGTTGAGTGATTTCGGAATTTTGCATTATGGTTGCACTTGGTGTAAGATTACTAAGTACTGTAAGATTAGACAGTGTATGATTAAAAAGTGCAAGAATGTCTTTCAAGTACACGATTATCTTTATGAGTGCATGAATGAAAAATGGATTGAATTCAAAGTGCACGATTGGAAAGTGCATGATTGGAAAGTGCACGATTGGAAAGTGCATGATTGCAAAGTGCATGATTACAAAGTGCATGATTGGTAAGAACAAGGATGGAAAGTGCATGATTGAAAAGTGCATGATTGTAACAGAAGTGCACGATTGTCTTTTCACAATCAAGGTTTGATTTTGGCCTTGATTACACTTCATAGATAACGATAACGACTTTCCCAAGTATTTATATGGCTTATTGCGCCCACAAACAGCTAATTCATGTGACTGTACTTTCACTTTTGGCTTTATGTCCGATTTACCCTTGTACCAATTATTCCCCGACCTTCTAGTGTATAAAACAGCGCCTTTCTCGGGTTTTACTTCCAAACCAGCCTGGGCCATAATTTCTTCCCCGGCATCAAAGATCAGTTGAGAAATTTCTGAGTTATACTGTACGACAACAATATCATCAGCAAACGCTTGCAGGGGTATGGGATTGACCATTCTTTCATTCTGAATGGCCATACAACTTATAGCAGTAGCAACCATTGGTTTACACACTCTGTCTATGACCATGATGAATAATAAAGCACTTAACGGATCCCCTGTTTTGGTTCCTCTAATGATGTTGAAGGACTTGCTTAGTTGGACACCACATATCACTGAAAAAGATGAATGCCCGTAAGTATCTTCAATCAGGCAACAATATTTCAAAGGGATGTTGAAGTTTTCCAGGGTTTCGAAAATGAATTTGTGATTGACACTACCAAAGGCGTCAGCAAAATCGATGAAAATAACAGTAAGTTTAGTGCTCAGATGTCGAAAATCATCAATGGCTGCTTTCTATGTGAAAATTAGTTCTTGTCTATCTCTCTGGCACAAAAAGGCTCTTTGCCAAAACGCAATTTCGTTCATTATGTAGATAGTGATCCTGCCACACAAAGCTTTTGACAATATTTTATAACATGTTGGCAGAAGAGAAATATCCCTAAGTGTTGACAAATCAGTTTCCATGAAAGATTTTTTCGGGATACGTTGGATTATACAGCATTTCCATAAAGAAGATACCCGTTGATTTAGGAGCATGCCATTCAAGACATTTACAAATGTGTGCCCATAATCCAAGAAAATTTGCTTCAAGTCTTCATAGAACACCCCATCAGATCCACAACTCTTCCGTTTGGGACAAGAATTAACGATCGACTCAATTTCATCAATGCCAAAGTAATCTCCCTGGGTTACAGTACCTGCGGCCATTGATCGGTCGAAGAAACTTGGCTCAGCTTACTCAAAACCATGATTTACAGTGCATTTACTTGATTCCTGATAATATGTTTCATTTCTCTCCACTGAAATGTTAGCTTGGACACTGTCCGGCCACAATCCATCGTTTTTTATGATGGAAATAGCTTTCTTACGTTTTTCAAACCAAAGATTATTTAGCTTTTCTTTAGATACCTCATTTGTTGGACCGTTGTTGTTTGTTCTCAAGGAAAAGAAAGGTCTTATTGTTTCTTTGATATATTTCAATTGCTTTTCAATATACGATATATCATTAACCACGCTTCGTACGCCATAGTTATCATCTCTTGGGAACTGTCTCAATATACGGTAAACATATTTTAGAAATTTCTCACTCCAATGCTCCCCGGACAGCTTTTTGTCGAGAAAGGTATTATTTTGGTAAAAGATTCCATTCAAGATCTTACTAACTTTAAACCAAGCTTCGACACCTCCTTTGCAAACAAAATCTCCATGATTTATTCTCTTGGATGCTATCTGCGCCCTAAATTGCTTCTCCTTCACCTCGAATGCTTCCCACTCTTCTGAATCCAAGACTCTGACCTCACTGCAGAAATCGTAATCAAAATGACAGTCCAGCTTGGTGCCAACCAAATGGATCTTTCCAGTGTTGATAGCTGCTTTAAATGCTCTCTTTAACTTCCTGATCATTCGAAAGGTACTGGTGTAGTAGTCTAACAGCTTTTACGACGGCAGTTACGACAGATTATGTGTCAACAGCATTTCCATTAGGCCATTAGGCCTGTCTGTCCTCCATCTTGCCAACAACAATAACAACAACAACAACAATAATAATAATAATTTCTTTTTCAAACTTTAATCTTTTCATTCAAAAATCTAAAGGAAGTTAAAGTACAAGATAAAACTTTAATAATACTGTTATACTACAAGCAAATTTAAAAGTTATAGTTAAAATTTTCTACAGCAACATATTAGGTAGATCCCAAAACATTGTTCACTTGCAGTGCAAGGTCAATGTGGGAAAGGTCCTAGACCAAAGCTTAGCGAGAACACCATGTACTTAGTAAAAATACAAAAGTTCTGGGGTCACCCAGTCCTTATTCCTCATGCAGAAGATGTAGTAGGATGCGCGTAGTGCACTTTCCATACATTTAATTATAAGTCTCGTGTAGTTTATATTATTCTCCTTTGCAAACCTTGTCAGTCCATCAATATTATTCGTAACAAATCCTAAGGTTGTGATTTCAGTGAAAATTATTTCAAACTTGTTACAGTGAATAAGAGAATCGTCCTTTAGTTCCTTGTATCTTCGTTTTTTATATTCTCTTGACTTGATCGAATTTGTTTCGAAACACACTGTGAGTTCCATTACTATCATTTTGTCGTGATCCACCAAGACAACGTCAGGTCTCATTGTTCTGAAACACATAGCTGGATTTCTGTAGCCATCAATATCCACAAAAAGATTGATAGCACGACCAACAAGCGGGGCCGGATAGTGAGCTATTGTCAACAGAACCGAATTGATATGACAGGCTGCAGCGGCTGCACGTGTGGTATGAGGCAACTTTTTTGATTCGCATCATTTGCACAGCTCCATTTGTACATTGTCATGGACAAGTTAATCGTATCATCAATAAATCAAATTCGTCAAAGCAAGAAGAGGCCAGACACTCCCGGGGGGGGGTACTTCACTATAAATTCATACGGGGGTGTGCGCCGCAAGGATTTCTGTTACGACCCAATCCCAGAAATTTGGTCCGATATTGATACCCAATCCCAGAAAATTTGTCAGATATTGATACCCAATCGAAGAAGTAACAAAAGCAATTCGACGTCAAAAGGATAAGGGATAGAGGGCTGGGAACGGTTATTTTGGTTCCAAGTGGCCATTGGAACGAGTTTCTGATCTGAGGACGTTTTTCAACACAAAAATACTTGAAATCAGTTCACCTGAAACTGACCACGTGTTGCTCGAAAATTTATCCAGTTGTACTTTCATTCAACACCCATTACAGAATTTTGAGTAACCCCCAATCCCAGAAAATTCCGAGTGAAAGTATACCCCAATCACAGAAATTTTCCAGTAAAAGGATACCCCAATCCCAGAATTTTCAGGCCAAAAACTACCCAAAACTGGCGCACATCCCCGTCTTACCCAAAGTGAAGTACCCCCCCCCCCCGGGCAGACACTGAAGTCATCTTAAAACGAATGCAGAAAGAAGCATTGGAAGTTTTAACAAGCATGATCGAAAATGGCCTAATTGAAAACCGTCCCAGTAATGGTGAGGAGTCTCTGTGGGTTGCCGAATCAGGTGAAGTTGATAGCTCTTCTTCACAGTCAAAAACAGATGAGATCGTGCCTGGTGATTCTGGTACAAATACGCAGCCAAATGATATAATTGATAATGGTGAGAAAGCGAAATGGGATGATTTTGAAAGTTTTAAAAAGTTTATTCATGGAGAAGTTCTCGATTTGAAAGCAAAGGTTGCCAGCCGAAACACACCCGAAAAAAGCAGCTCTCCCGATTATGAGCGTGCCTTCATTCGAAGCCTAGAACATCGTATTGTTTCTTTAGAGAAACAGCTAGATTCTAAGCAAAAGACAATCGACAAATTGTTGGAAGATCGCTTCGATAGAGCCATTTTTCCTGATCAGGCTAGGTTTTTTCCTAATTTTCATGCGGAGGAGCTGCAGGTACCTGCCACTGTTGCTGATTACAAAAGAGACAATTCACGAGACAATTTTCACAAACAGCTATCACAAAAGTCAATTGATTTGAACAAAAGGACACTAAATGTTGAAACAATGGGCCCCAAGACAACTACAACTGGAAGCAATAGCGCTTCTGTATCTTCAAGTAAACAACAAGTTCAAACAACGGAATGTGATGAAAAATCGAAAGGCAGCGGCTCCACTGAAAAAAAGCGAATTGTCATCATCGGAGATTCGATGGTTAACAATATCCAGGAGAATGGTTTAAACAAACACCACCACGTTCAAATCAAGCGCCACGGTGGAGCAAGAACCTTGGATGTGAAAGATTTTATCAAGCCCATAGTTCGAAGAAAACCAGATTTGATAATTATTCATGCTGGTACCAATGATTTAACAGATGATAATGTAAACACTGCCGAGTCTCTCACAGAAATCTTTGAAGCAGCTAGAGATGTGTCGCCTGAGACTGAAATCGTTATGTCATCCGTTATCACAAGACAAGACAAGCCTGGAATGCCTAAGAAAGTCAAGAATCTAAACAAAGTCATTGATGAGGTTTGTGAAAAATTCAGTATCAAAGTGATGTCCAACTCAAATGTTGGTGGTGAATGCCTCAGTACTAAAAAACTACACCTGAATCAGAAAGGGAACTCAGTATTCGCTAGAAACTTTCTAAAATTTATCAGTAATTATTGAACTGTGGCCAAAAATAATCAGCCGATTACGGCTAGCGACATCAGCATTACCCAATTGAATAGAGCTGATAAATACATAGGAGTGGATCAGGATGGATGCACCAACATTCATAGCGTCCAGATTCCTCCTCCTACTCCACAAAATGTATCTCCCAAAACGCTGGGTTTTGCCAAAGGGATGGTCATTGCATCTCTCAACATTAATGGCTTACCTTTGCATAAAGACGAGGTTTCGTCATTTATCAATGAAAAGGGGATTCATGTTCTTGCCTTAAACGAAACGAAAGTCGAAAGAAAAATGGGGCATAATCTATTGAATATCAATGGCTATAAGATAGAAAGGGAGGATCGAAACAATAGAGGAGGTGGAGTTGCAATCTATGTAAAAAGCAGTATAAATTTCGCTCGAAGGAAAGACATACCCCTTGATGCCCTTGAGTTGGTTTGCATAGAAATCAAACCAGTGAAAGCTTCCCCTTTTATAATCATTGCCTGGTATCGACCACCAAGTGACCCCATCTTAACTTTCGATAAGCTTGAAAAAGTTCTTCAGTACCTTGAGAATGAAAATAAGGAGATACTTCTAATAGGTGACACCAATTGTAATCTGTTGCACCAAGAAGTCCTTCAGTCTCCTAATAGCGATCTTGCACCGGCGTTTGGTTCAACGGGTACTGCTGATGCTAACACTAGCAGCGGTATGTGTAAGCATATGATTGATTTGTATGAAGCGTATGGCCTAAAACAGCTAATAGACCATTTGCCAGTGAAACGAGTGAGCCGCACTGAGCGGTCTAGTCGCTGTGCGAACTTGAATATTTTGCTGTTTATTGCCCCTTCCAAGAGTTGTTTGGTACTTTTCTACTATGTTAAGTGTTTTCCCCAGATTTTCGAGCCATTTTCTCATTATTTCAATCATTTTGGAGTGTACTTCGAGGCTCTTTAATTCGACGTATTTTGATACAATTTGTATTCAACTTTTGAAAGAAGATTCGAAGGAAAATCCACGAAATTCGTAGATCAACCAGGAAACCTAAATGTGCTTCAATCAAGTTTCACTTTTGGCTTATTCTTTTTGCTTTTCTCGTCTGAAAATCAACTGTGCAAAGAATAAGTGTTGAATTGCTTTATTTTTCGGAGGTTTAAACGATTGATTTCAAGTAAAAAATATTTTTTAAATAAATTGCACTTGGCAGATGAAAAGATCGTTACTTTTACCTCCTCGAAGCACATTTAGGTTTCCTCGCTGATTTATCCAAAATGATAGATTTCCCTTCGAATCTTTCTTCAAAAGTTAAAAGCCTGTTAAAAGTCCTTGGACTTGCAGTTTGTTGTTAAATCTACCTTGATGCTGAGCTATTTCATAGAAGATTAGAGCAGATAATTTCCCATATAAAGCTTCGTACCATTTTAGCCAATTTTAAAAGCAACAACAGTCGGAACAGTACCCGTTGAAGGCCATTGAAGAGGGGGAAGTTTCCGGCTGACATGGCCTAAACATTGAGCCGCCTTACAATCGTTAAAAATACGTCGAGTTAAAGTGCCTCGAAGCATTTTCCAAAGTGACTGAAAAGATGAGAAAATGGCTTGAATATCAAGGGAAAACACTTACCTTACTAGGAAAGAAACAAATAACTCTTGGAAGTGGTAAATAGATAGTACAACATTCAAGTTTGCACAGCGACTTGACCGAACGGTACAGCTTGCCGTGTATACTGAAGTACAGAGGATTCCCCGAATTTCCGACCGTTACTAGGGCTGTCGGAATTGGCCGCGCTCGCCTCAATCCCTTTTCCTAATTGGCAAATGGTCTATTAAGGAGCCTACTAGGGTAACTCTTCATACGTCTACCTTAATTGACCACGTGGCAGTTAGTGATCCGAGGAATATTGTTGATTCCGGCGTTCTAAAAATTGCCATGAGTGATCACTATATGGTTTATTGTGTTCGGAAGTTTCGTGGAGCTTTGACAAAGCAACATAAGAAAATTACCACCAGTCAGATGAAAAATTTTGATGAAACTAGCTTCCTTGCTGACATCTCCTCTGTAGATTGGAATCTCATTATTCAGAGAAGTGTTGATCTTGACTCAGCTGTGGAACACTGGACAAATATGCTCTCGCTTATAATAGAAAAGCATGCGCCCATGCGTCAACGCAGGGTTTCTGATAGATATTGCCCATGGCTTACCTCTGAGCTAAAAGCCACTATGAGGTCAAGAGACAAACTTAAGAAATCTGCTGTAAAACATGGGTCTGCTCTGTTAATGCAAGCATACCGACGTATCAGAAACAGGGTTAATAGCTTAAATACCAAACTGAAAAAGGCATATTCTTCACAAAAAATTGCCGATTGTCAGGGCAACATGAAAGAAACTTGGAACACCATTAACAAACTAATTAATAAAAGGTCCAAAACGACCAACATTTCTTCACTAGTGGTGGATGAGGCCTGCCTGACAAATAGCAGTGAAATCGCAGATTCTATGAATGACTATTTTTGCAACATTGGTAGCAAACTTAGTTCGAAGATACCAAACATAGAAGACCCACTTCTCAATGGTGATTATTCAATAAACGAAGACCATACGCGCTTTCACTTCCAAATGATTCGCCCTGACGAACTAAGCATAATAATGGATAAGTTTAAAACATCTCAAAGTTCTGGCATTGACGGTATATCAAGTTCATTTCTCAAAATTGCGATGCCTGTTCTTGCACCATCATTATGCAGTATATTCAATACGTCCATTTCACAAGGTTGCTTTCCAGGAAACTGGAAGATTGCGAGGGTCTCTCCTATCTACAAAGATGGCTCCACTGAAGATAGATCTAACTATAGACCTATTTCTGTGCTTCCTGTAGTCTCACGATTATTTGAAAAGATAGTCTTCGATCAGGTATATAATTATTTTACTGAGAATGAATTTTTCTACTCAGACCAGTCGGGTTTCAGGCTATTTCACTCCGTATTGACATGCTTACTGAAGTGTACCAATGATTGGTATCTAAGTTTCGACAAGGGACTCTTTTCTGGAGTCACTTTCATCGACTTAAAGAAAGCCTTTGACACAGTGGATCACGATATTCTCATAGCTAAGCTGCGTTTCTATGGAGTTGAAGGCGTGGAGCTCGACTGGTTCATATCATACCTAAGTAATAGGAAGCAATGCTGTAAGGTTAATGGCAAAACTTCTGAAATACAAGACATCCAATGTGGAGTGCCTCAGGGCTCTTGCCTTGGCCCACTCTTATCTTTGATCTATATTAATGACTTGCCGTTTGCCTTACAAAGAACGAGGGTCACAATGTATGCAGATGATACAAGCATTTCCTATTCCTCGAAATCTGTCTCTGACCTGTGCAATGCCATCAACTCAGATCTTCAGAATCTTAGTTCGTGGCTTCAGGGTAATAAATTGTCTCTTAATGTGGCCAAAACTCAGTGCATGATCCTTGGTACTGTACCAAACCTCAGAAGACTAGATTCCAATGATTCAAACAGTTTTCCCCTCTTTCAAATAAATGGCGATGAGATCCAATCCACGGGTAATATAAAATATCTTGGGGTTCAAATCGACCCGTCATTAAACTGGAAAGATCAAATCAACGTTGCTATCGGGAAGATTTCAAGAGGAATAGGAATGCTCAAGTATTCTAAGAGATATCTTTCGCTGCAAACCATACAAAGGATGTACTTCAGCATAGTTGATTCGCACTTTAGATACTGCTGCTCTGTCTGGGGTTGTGCTGGTGATACTACACTAAGAAAATTGCAAAAGCTACAAAATTGGGCAGCTCGTGTCGTGACAAACAGTCCCTTCGACCATTCATCGCTGCCATTAATATCAAAACTAGGGTGGTTAACAGTTAAAGAAATGATTGACTTTGAGACAGCCTGCATGGTATATAAAGCCTTGCATGGGCTTGCACCTCCCTATATGAAGTCGTTGTTTCATAAATTGTCCGAGTCTTGCAATCGGACTTTGCGTAATACCAGCACTGACCTCAGGATTCCTTTGTTTAAAACCTCAAATGGGCAGCGGAGCTTTTCGTATCGAGGAGTTACTGTTTGGAACCAATTAAGCCTTGAAATCAAAACTGCTCCTTCGCTAACGGCTTTCAAAACGAAATTAAAATCTTTTTTGAAAGATCAAAGAGGTTGATGATCGAAGTCTACTTCAGCCACATATTTTGACTTCAGAGTCCCCTTTCTTTTTGAAAATTTTCTTTTTCTTTTATAATGGATTTTAATGCCGATAATTATTCAGGTAATTAAGTAAGTTAGGGTTTTAAAGCAGGGCACATTGTAAAACAGTAGATATCCATAGTTACTGAATGTATTTACCCTGTTGAAATAAATGAAAATGAATGAATGAATGAGTGCCTCCAGGTATATCTGCCTTGCGTCAGAGCAGCAGAACAGTTTGACAAGACATGAAGCTGCGTTTGAGCCTTTTAGCAGTGTGTACAAAGATTATCGTTAGCCACCTTCCATCTTTTGAGGTTACTCTTATTTGGAAGCGAGAATGTTAAGGCTCTTCTGCAGAAGCTGTAAATATTCTTTGGCATTCTGGATGTCATAAGATGCCACTTGTCAATCAAAGATTTTTTACAGTTTGCAACAAGGTGTTTAATGGTGACATTCTGTTGTTTTAATTTTGCAAAACTTGCAGCTATTTCATCTTCTCTCCTTTTTAGTAATTTTTTGTCACAGATGGTCTTTAGGTTCACTCTAGCGTCCTGCTTCTGCTCAATGATTGAACTCTCGACGATTTCATCTTCTCTGACATGTTTTGATGATGTTATGTTGTACATTTTATTTATTTCGGGATTCTTTGATGATCTTAATATTCTTCTCAAGGTAACCTTGCAGCTTCGTAGTATGTCCGATGGTAGGCTAAGGCCAATACCCAAGATCCTTGAACGCATTCTCAGATTATTAGTGTTGGCATCTGGATGAAATTGTACCCATTTTCTTACATATTGCAGGACTTTGCTATCGAGGGCACTGGCAACCCATATCTCCTTGATGTCATAGATGGTAAATCGCCATTTTAAATTTGCTATAAATGAAGTTTGTCACGATTTTAACTTTGTTCAGTGGATGGAGTAGTTGCTGATCTGTTTTGGTCAAGTATGACTGTAGCTCTTCATCGATGTCCTTCTGTATGTTTTTTTGTATCCACCTCGAAACTGAAGGTTTTTCCGAGATAGTCAAACGATTTATCCATTTCGACTGGCGGAATTCTCTCTCTATTGATAATAATCTTTGGCAAATACTGTTTTGCTTCAGTTTTCTCTTTCTTCATACCAAAGACATGACATTTGTCTACACGTACCTTTAGGTCAGCCCATTGAGACCACTTTGAGAACACATTAACTAGAGAGTCATCGCCCTAGATGGTCGGGTTTCGAAGCAAAATTAATTTAAATGTATGGGAATGCATTAGGATTGAGCAAATCATGATAGAAATGTTCACAAACTCTTTCTCAAAGCTGAACTTAAATGTAACGACTGCCCACTTGTTTGTTCTGGTAAATTTTTCGCCCAATCGCAAGTTGGTCAGAACGGCCTAATCTTTGGCATGGCGTCTAATTTGGACGTACCCTAAAGTCTTAGCAACGCCTTCGCAGTTACCTTGTTTAGCCTATCTCTCGTCGCAGAAAACCTAAGCAGAATTATTAAATTTGAATGCTGGGGAATGTTCAAGGATGTGTACATATCTTTTTAACAAATCTAAGCAGTAGAGGAGGGGTTTGTAAGGAGTATGAAATAATATAGTTACATTTCAAAACATTGATTGATAAAATGGTGAAATTGACAACATGGCGAAGTTAGTGTGTATGAAACCTCTCACAAATGAAACCAACAACCCAGTAACTGACAATAAATTCAAGATTTACTATTTTACCATTATCTAAGGGTTTATGACTTGACTTTATGACTTCTAACAATGTCGTTGACTAGGAAATCGGTAAGAGAATTCAGGATTCATAGGCTGACCAATAGGGGCGACGGTAGGCCAGTCTGAGTACTACTGAAAGAAAACGCCCGGATTCCAAAACCAAAACACATTTCTGTGATGTTTCTTCCAAAATTACATCTCGAGAGTTGCAGCTTCTTGTAAAAACACCGTGGTTTTACATTACAAAACATCCTGAGGCAACACGAAGAAAACAAAAATTGGTCTTGGAAAACAGCAAGGACATAAAATGCTCCAACCTTTATCCATTTCAGGTAAGTGTTATTTAAACATTCTTTACGACAAGGATATGCGATACAAAACGAAAACAACAAGGCAGAATCTCAGAAATGGCATCAGCAAATAATTTTCACTCGCTTTCCTGCAAAAAAAATTGGTCCGAATTCCTTTTAAAGCGAAGTTTTTACCGTGCGGTCACATATCACGCAAAACGTTACCCGACCATTTAGGGCGCTTCTTCTCTAGTAGTTGATTATCAGATTCGAGAGCCGTCACAATTGCTGTGTCATCTGCAAATTGAAACCAATTCTTAGGAGTAATTGTATTATCGTATACATAACCCAAGCATTTCAGCTTTTCATTATCGATCGTCTTAATCAAGGTGTTCACACATATTAAACAGCAGTGGCGAAAGGCAATCCCCCTGAAGAACTCCTTTTTGCACGTGAATAAGCGGCGTCGTAAAGTTGTTTGCAGATATTGCTATGTGAAAATCTTTATACAAGAGAAATATTAATTTCTCAATTTCCTGAGGAATGTGATGATATCTAAGCACTGAACGTAAGAGTTCGTGGTGCACTTCCCCAAAGGCATTCTTCAAATCTAGCAGTGTGATGGTGATGCTAATTTGTTTCAACCTAGCATGATTAATCAGGTAAGACATAGTTTCTGTAATAATGATAATAATAATAATAATTATACTAATAATAATAATAATAATAATAATAATAATAATAATAATAATAATAATAATAATAATAATAATAATAATAATAATAATAATAATAATAATAATAATAATAATAATAATAATAATAATGACATAAAACTGCATCCGGTTGTGGAGTTTCGACGTGGGATAATGAGGTTACCTTTTGCCACAACTACCTCCAGGTCACCCTTGAGCAAGGTGTAGTACCTGTTAGCTCTCCCCGAGGCCTTGAAATTCCGGGTTGGCGTCCGGCGGGGGCTAGTCTGTCTCATGGTTGGGGGGGACTCTTTAGCTTTGGTCGGCAACCCCCCTAGAGATGGTGTTCTCGATAAACACACCGGTGGTAGTGTAACCTTAAATTCACTGTCCTCGAAAGAGTGTAATGAATCAATCAAATAATAGAGAAAACAACGTAAACGGGACCGGATCCAGTAATGGTGAAGGTGTCACGTTCGGCAGTGGTTCTGGGGGACAGCAGCCAGACCTCGGTCGTCATCAAGCGACTGCTAGAAGGAACTGGAATAAAGAAGTTAACAAGATTGTGATGAGATGTTTCTATAGGAGTGAGCCAACCAAGAGAGGCTATAGGAAAAGGATGCTTAGCATATGGAAAGATCTTGGTGTTTTCGAGATAAATGAACAGCGACTGGCTGATCAAGCAAGAGCAATAAGAACAAATGGATGGTTATCCGAAATAGAGCTAGAAGAGATACAGAGAAATACGGAAAGTGATCATATGGAAGCTGATGTCAGAGAATCAAGTGGTAGTGAGGATACCGCCCGAAGAATAGAGCTTGAAACAACAGATGAAACTGAAGAGCATGAAACAGCAGCTGAAATTGATAACAGTGTTGGCAATGAGTTATCTGTGCAAGATCTTTGTAATACGTTGAGAAGGGAAGGAGTTTTCGAGGAGGATATAGATCTCGTGAAATTAGTACTTGAGGAGAGACAAAAAGGCAATGCACCCCCCCCCCCCCCGATAGTCTTAGAAATGTTGACCGTAAGATATTGAAGCAACATGCAGCAAAAGTAAATGGGATATTGAGATACATACCAACTAAAGATATAACAGATATGAACAATTTATTACTTGCGGCTGGAAGAGTGGTACAATTGAAAGTAGGCATGAAAAGGAATGAAAATGGGAAAGCAAAGGAACCATTATGGAAAAGAAGACTCCGGTCTAAGATGTCAGGTATAAGAAAAGATCTTGGTCGTGTTGAGCGTTGGAAGAGAGGTGAATTAGCGAATGGTGACCGTAAGTATGAATTAGAGAGGAAATATCATGTTAAGAAGAAAGGGATAAACGTAGTGATAGAAGAGTTAAAACAAAGAATGAAGGCCATCCAACACAAAATAAAGAGATACGAGGATAGAACTGAACAGTATAAGCAGAATAGAATGTTCGAAACAAATCAAAAGAGACTGTATGAAATCATCGACGGCGTCCACAGGAATGACGAAGAAACACTTAACGCTGGAGATTGTTTAGAATTTTGGAGTGGAATATGGAGTAAGCCAGCCAATCACAACGTCGATGCAGAATGGCTTACAAAGCTGGAAAAAAAGCTAAGAAATGTTGAGAAGCAAGATGATATATTGATAGATTCTGGAAAAGTTCGGGTACAGCTCAGTAAAGTACCCAATTGGAAGTCACCGGGACCTGATGGACTGCAGGGTTACTGGCTCAAGAATTTCACTTCATGTATAGACAGGATCGCTCAACATCTCCAAGAATGTTTGGTTACGTACAATGTGCCAGGGTGGATGACCAGAGGAAAAACGAGTTTAATAATGAAGGATACGGAAAAGGGGCCTATAGTAAGCAATTTTAGACCAATAACATGCCTACCTCTAATGTGGAAGCTGTTGACCTCAGTCCTTGCAGATTCTATGTATGAACACCTTGACAGAAAAGGACTGCTCGTGGATGAACAAAAAGGCTGCAGAAGGAAATCAAGAGGTACAAAAGATCAGTTACTAATCGATAAGATGGTAATGAGAAGTTGCAAGAGGCGTTTATGTGGGTTAGGAATGGCTTGGATTGACTACAGAAAAGCGTATGATTTGATACCGCATACATGGTTGTTGAAATGCATGAATATGTTTGGAGTGGCAAGCAATATGATATCTTTACTGGAAAACAGTATGAATACTTCGAGAACGGACTTAACATCTGGCAAAAATGTCTTTGGAGAAGTTAGGATAAAGAGAGGGATATTTCAGGGAGACAGCTTGTCTCCTCTCCTTTTTGTATTGGCCCTAATTCCATTGACTTTGATTTTAAGAGATGTTAAAGCAGGGTATGATTTGAGAGAAAAAGTGAGGATAAATCATCTACTATTTATGGATGACCTGAAATTATATGGCAAAAACGAAAACCAAATAGATACACTTGTCAACACAGTAAGAGTATTTAGCGATGACATTAGAATGGAATTGGGAATCAGCAAATGTGCGATCTTGATCATGAAGAGAGGAAAGATTGTGAAATGTGATGGTATTGTTATGCCAGGTAATGAAATTATGAAAGGTCTTGAAGAGGAGGGGTACAAATATTTAGGAATTTTAGAGATCGACAACGTAAAACATGAAGAAATGAAGGAGAAACTCAAGAAGGAATATATCAGGCGGGTTAGATCAATACTGAAATCCAAGCTGAATGGTGGAAACATCATCCAAGCAATAAATGCCAGGGCTGTATCAATCATCAGATACGGTGCAGGAATAATTAGCTGGAGGGTAGATGAGCTGAAAGCCGTCGATAGGAAAACCAGAAAGTTGCTAACAATATATAGAGCATTGCACCCGCAGGCGGATGTTGACAGACTCTATTACAAAAGAGCAGACGGTGGCAGGGGCTTAATCAGTGTTGAGGATTGCGTTGAGATCGAGGTAAACAGTTTGTATAGCTATATAGAGCTGAGCAAAGAACCATTTTTAAAAGCAGTAAGGGAAGAAGGCTTGTTGGGCTCTGGAATGCCAAAGGAAGCAATCAAGGTAAAAAGAATGGAATCTTATAAAGAGAAGGTTCTACATAGCCAGTATGAGAAGTTGACTGCAGGCATAAGAAGTTCTGATTCATTGGAATAGCTGAGGAAAGGTACGCTGAAGAAGGAGACAGAGGGGATGTTGATGGCAAAACAAGATCAGGCATTGAGGACGAATGCTATAAAGAGCCGCATAGATAAACAGGATGTTTCACCTGTTTGCAGAATGTGTGGAAAAAGAGAAGAGTCTATTGCGCATGTAGTGGCTGAATGTGAAAAATTGGCCCAGAGCCAGTACAAGAATTGGCGGCATGATAGAGTTGGGAAAGTAATTCACTGGGAGCTTTGCAAGAAATATGGGTTCGATTGTACAGAGAAATGGTATGATCATATTCCAGAAGGTGTTTTAGAGAATGAAAAGTCAAAGATCTTATGGGATTTTAGAATTCAAACGGATCAGCAGTTGAATCACAACCACCTGACATCGTAATACACGATAAAGAGAAAAATGAATGCAAAATCATCACTGATACTCATCAGCTTCTTCATCGCTCTTCGTGTCATCCAGGTCATACGAAAAAGGGTATTCCTTATGGGCAAGCCCTTCGTATCCGTCGTATCTGCTCAGAAGACTCTTTTTTTGAAAAACGATTGGGAAATTTGGAGAATTTTCTTTTTGATCGCGGGTACAATAGGGGTGAAATACAGGGACAGTTTGATAGGGCCAGGGGTTTGGATCGTAATACTCTTCTTGATCGGAACCAATAGAACCAGGATGATACGAAGATACCCCTGGTTTTAACATACCATCCAGCATTGCATAGGGTTTACGGAATTTTGCAAACACGCCTTAATGCACTTTTTGTTGATACTGAACATCAACAACTTTTCAAGGAAAAAATTTTTGTTTCGTTCAGAAGGGCCAAAAATTTCAAGGATACTCTGGTTCGGGCCAAAGTTTACCAACCAACAGATGAACAAGCTGAAAAGGGCACTTTTAAATGTAATGGCCGGAGAAGCTGTCAAATTTGTGCACTTATTGTGGAAGGGGGGACATTTAGGAATTTTAATGACTCGCGATCTTTTACAATCTCCTCTGGTGCTTATCATTGCAACTCAGAAAATGTGGTCTACTTGTTGCAATGTGATTGCTGCAACAAAAAATATGTGGGCAGCACTAAAACCAAATTTCGCCAACGATTCAATGTATACAAGTCATACTTTCGTACTTATGCACGCAAACACAATGAGGGCAGTCTTGGCAGGGGTAAAGCGGTACCACAGGCGGGTTTCGGGGGTACAATAGGGGTGAAATACAGGGACAGTTTGCACTGCAAAACATTCCATCCCTAAATTTTATGGACAATCGCATTTTTGACACTGAACTATGACCATTTTTTTGTCCATAAATTTACCCCAAATCGTCCATAAATCGTCCATAAATTGTCCACAAATCGTCCATAAATCGTCCACAGATTTGATGTTCAATTGTCCATAAAGCTTCAAGAACTTGACCCTTGTCATGCAGGAATCGTCCATAAATTGTCCCTAAATTCTCCCTAAGCATAAGAATGGATCCCTAAAGTTTCGTGTTTTAACCCCTAAATTTTAGGACAAAATATCTCTGCTGGATATGTTTTTTAGGGCTGTTGTCACTAAATATTGGTGACATTAATGCCAAATGAGAATTCATTTTTAGTGACATCGTCCACAAAGTTTAGGACATTGACACTAAATAATCAATGATGCTGTCACTAAATTTCAAGGACATTGACCCTAGATTTTAGGACCAATCAGTGACGTCCACAAAAAAATTTTGGATGTCGCTCTTCCTAAAATTGTCCACTGGACAAACCTTGACCACACCTCGTGTAAAAAGGAACCAAGACAAGAAGAATTCATCACTTTGTAAAGATCAAACTTTTTCATGACATGAAACTGAGAAATGCAAACCATCTACATTAAAACATAATACACAAAAACTTTATCTGTATTTCCAGTAAAAAGTACCCGTCGAATCAAAATGTTGATGTGGCCTGTAATAGGATGTTTGTGTGCCTGATCATTTTTCGCCAAAAAGAACGAATCTGCAGCAAAGCTACACGGAATCCTTAGTAATAAAAATAGATCACTCCTAGCCTTGAATTGGCTGTCACTTTCTGCTTTGCAGCATAGCAGTCATACTACAAGCATTTGAATTTGCAACATTAAAGCTCTGGTGGATCACAAAGATCCCTCACTAAAACTTTGTTTTGTTAAAGTGATATCAAATAATAAATTAATCAGCAGTCGCAAAAGTTAAAGGTAATGTGTCCATGTAAGTACAGCAGCTTTGCGGGGGGGCATGCCAATTTCACGTGAAATTTCATGTGATCACTCAAGCAAAAATATTGTTGCTATAGCAAGTTTTAATACAAGCAGATTGATGACTTACTTGCGGTTGCGATTTTAGAGCTAAACCACAGCAAGCAGCCTCGTTATGAAATTTGCCTTTTAGTTTGCATGTGATCAGTTAAATTCTACCAATCACAGTGCGCCACTTGAGGTTTCTTCGTCAGCGTCTTGTCAGCATATTTTGACAAGGTGTATAGGCAACTGTACTTACATGGACACATTACCTTTAATGTTATGTACAGGGTGTCTCAAAAAAATTGTTCGACGTTTGATTAAATACTAAAAAATAACGATACGCTGAATGGACCTTTGGTCAAGTCACCCTTGTCCTGAGATTTTAAATTAATTTTTGACACAAGAATCTTGCAAATCCGATAAAAATTCTTGGGGTTACAAGCTTTTGAAGTTCAAGTTTGTGCGAAAGCTGAAACCAGAGGCCTCGAAATGGCATTTTTGGTAAAAATTCCCATAGGCCGTCGTTTCTGTTATTTCTCAATTGTTTCAGGGTGAAACAAGTGAGATTCACGCAGGTATTCGATAACCTAACTGTCAAGCATATGGATGCTTTGAGGAAACAGATTCAGTCTCTCGCCGATTTTGTTTTGAACCACTGTTTTTGGACCTATGCAATGTTAGGGAATTTGAGAATGATCGCAAGAAATGATTTACTTTAGAAGTCGTATTTGCTTTGCTCTGATATCAACGAGAGGTATAACATTGGATAAGCTTCTCTTGCCTCGTCTTCGAGCTTTTTGCAATACAGGTAATCTGGGGGGTCTCTGGTTTCAGCTGTCGCATATTTTTTACATTCGAGAGCTTGTAACTCAGTGAATTTTCAACCGATTTGCACGATTTTAGTCTCTAAAATTATTTCATAATCTTAGGAATAGGGTTATCTTTCCATGAGCCTGTTCATGTTGTCCTTATTTTTCAATATTTAATCAAACGTCGAACAATTTTTTTGAGACACCATGTAGTTTAAAATGGTTTTAACGTCCATTCAATATGTTATCTTTCTTCAATGAAATGTCAATCATGTGTGAAAGGTGACTTAGCTCTCCAAAACAGCGCATGGTGGCAACGGATTTGCATTATGGTGCACATTGAAAACAGTTTATGCCATGTTTAGAATTTTCAAAGCAGGTGCCGGTAGCTTGCTTTCGACATGACGTACTACCCAGATCTTTCATCCTGCCTTCACCTTCTTTTGTGACATCTTGAACCACATGGCAACCCATCCCATCTCTTATTTCTTTTTGAATGATGCAGTTCATCGATGCATTCAGTATCATTATCTGTGAAAATAAAAGGGATAGGTTCATGACGGAGAAAAGTACACAGTTTATCAGCAACTGCATAGCTACAGTCAAGTCGAACTTCAATCGAAGACATAATCAAAATGTATAACTGTCGTGGCCCAGCAGTTAATGCAAGGAATTAAAGACCCATTGCTAACCATGATCCTTTGTGCGCCGAATGAAAAGCAACACAAAGGAAGTTTGGGCCAAAAAGAACTTTCAGATAATACGAAAGTCGACTTTGGCGACACGAAGAATAATGGTTAGCAATGGGTCTTTAAAGTTTTTCCAAGAATTTTTTAAGAAAAGAAAATTTCTGTTTTTAGACTTATGCCACTCTTGAGCCCGGAAAAGATGGGGATAAGGATTGGAATAAATAGAGTGGGTGGAATATGTCAAAATCCTAATAAAAGGATGGTTTGTGATTTGGTCTATTTTTACATGGAAAAATTTGTGACACAAATCACGTCATTAGAATAGACAACTTTCACAATGACGTCATCAATAGACCTTTTAGCTATTCTAAGAAAGAATGTGGATCGAACGACATTTCATTACATTTTGTAGAATTTTCGAATGTGCACAATTGCCATACAAGTTCTAACGCCACTCCGTCGAACCTCGCGTATAAAATTGTATAAAAATAACGTTCGATCCAGACTCTTTTGTAGAATAGCTAAAAGGTCTATTCTTTTGAAATGCTCCCAGGAAGATCACTTGTCCCGACATCATGTGAACCTAAATCTCAAAAGCGCGCATTGCTCTCAGCAACGCATGAAATAGTTTTGTACGTGTAGTTGCAACATAACGATGTGGTTTAGATTTCTTGCTGAATAGGAAGTCACTTCTTTTACCTCGAATTGGATTTAATTGTGAAATAGTTCTATTGATTAATTTTTACCAAAATGCCATTCCAAAATTGATATTTACAATAAAGTAATACTTTCCAAAAATATGCAGACAAATCAGACAGAAGCAATGCATCAAGTTCATGAGTTCTTCTCTAAACTCAAAGGTAACTTAGAAACCTGATCTTCGCCAGTTGTCAACTTGATGACATCACAGTATTGGGGGGGGGGGGGTATTTTGACCTATCATCTGAAGGGGACGTGCCATTCTGCCCCAAAGATAGGTACCCATAGGTAGTTATGTAACATCTGTAGGAATTTAAGGTCATAATTCCGCAGGTCAAATAATAATTTGGACCATAACTCCGGAAATTATGAAGGATTTTCTGAAAAGCATACCCACAGTTCCGTTAGAATGTCTGAAAATACTGATACCCATCATTCTGTAACGATTTGAAAAAGGTGCCTTTAAAGATGGGACGTCCCGGCACCAAAAAAGTACCAAGGTACCCCCCTCCCTTGGAAACATGTCTCGAATCCTACTTGTTCTGTAGGACTGTGTAATGTTACTGAATCTAGTCAGATAAAGGTAGTTTTCAAAGGGAGATAAAAGGAAAGAAGCTCCCTCCATGAATAGTACCCAGCTTGAAGAAAGCCCATATGAATTACAGTTAACAATCATTAAACGATTTCGTTACCTGCGCAGAGATTCGTGAAGAAACTGGGGTTGAATGATTCATTGCGCCAAGATTGTGCCTAACATGAATTGGCTTTGGTTGCTTTGGTCACTTGTAATGAGGCGGCCATCCAGTTGCGAGGGCTCTTGATGATTTTCAAGCCTTGAATTTCAGCCTTGAAAGTTGTCGTTACCTGTCCAAGATTGCGAAGAATGTGGTGCTGAACAATCAGTTGGGACTCGCATGAATTGGCCTGCAGCTGCTGGGAGCAAGGGTGACGAGGACAGTTGGGAGAGCTCTTTATCTTTTTCGCCAAACCTTGAAGTTTACCGTTCATGTTTGTTGTGGTTGTTTGCATCTTCCATGAAACTTTAGCCATTTACAGAAGTTAGTGTAATAGTCAGTGGTCGCAGACGACATGTTGCAGTTGTTTTACAATTTTCGTGAATGTTTTTCAAAACAGACAACATCAATGATGAAGCAAGTTAGTTGGCAAACCGTTGACAAGCAATTTTCAAATCATAATACGACATTTCGAAATCGATATTCTATGATTCGAACACAACGCATTGTGAGTTTGACTCCACTTCAGATCAGTTTAGTAATTTCGGGACGATTTATGGACAAATTTCTGCAAAGCACTTATGATTTTATAGACGATTCTATGAATATGATTTTATGGACGAAAAATTTCGGGATCATTTCGGGATCATTTCGGGACAATTTAGGGAAGAATGTCATTTGGATTTAGGGACGATTTTGGGATAAGGTGCAAGGGTGACCCTAAATAGGTAACAACATCGATTGTCCATAAATTTTACGCACAAATTAGGGACAATTTAGTGTTAATGTAGGGACAAAACTGATTTAGGGTCATTGTCACGAACATTTATGGACGATTTGTTTTGCTGTGTGATAGGGCCAGGGGTTTGGATCGTAATACTCTACTTGATCGGAACCAATAGAACCAGGATGATACGAAGATACCCCTGGTTTTAACATACCATCCAGCATTTCATAGGGTTTACGGAATTTTGCAAACATGCCTTAATGCACTTTTTGTTGATACTGAACATCAACAACTTTTCAAGGAAAAAATTTTTGTTTCGTTCAGAAGGGCCAAAAATTTCAAGGATACTCTGGTTCGGGCCAAAGTTTACCAACCAACAGATGAACAAGCTGAAAAGGGCACTTTTAAATGTAATGGCCGGAGAAGCTGTCAAATTTGTGCACTTATTGTGGAAGGGGGGACATTTAGGAATTTTAATGACTCGCGATCTTTTACAATCTCCTCTGGTGCTTATCATTGCAACTCAGAAAATGTGGTCTACTTGTTGCAATGTGATTGCTGCAACAAAAAATATGTGGGCAGCACTAAAACCAAATTTCGCCAACGATTCAATGTATACAAGTCATACTTTCGTACTTATGCACGCAAACACAATGAGGGCAGTCTTGGCAGGGGTAAAGCGGTACCACAGGCGTGTTTCTTTGGGCATTTCTTTAGCGAAAGTCATCAGGGTGTTTTTTCGGTTAGCATAAAAATCATTGATGGGGTTTCAGATGTTTACTCACTTCGAAGGAAGGAGTTATTTTGGCAATACAAATTGGGAACATTTGCACCCAAGGGCCTAAATGAGAGGGCGGCTGATATTGAATTGGATATGTTTGCCTGTGGAACCGCCTAAATCCGGTCACTACATTTTAATAAGTCTTACGCTTTCTCTTGGGGCATGCTTCCTTCCGTATTTCGTGTCAGGGTGCACGTGGTGTCAGGGTGGAATTCCTTGTCTTGCCATCTAGGGATTTAGCAATTTAAGCAAATCCCAGGAGGATCGTTAGGGGGCATGCTTCTGGTTTGGCTTGAGACTTCACGTACAAAGAGCTTCCACTCTGATGCCGCAAACATAAAAATTAAAGTAAGGGAATTGGCCACAAAAAATATTTTTTTGAAATTGAAAGTTTTGGCTTTACAACTAATACTTTAGTGGTCTGGGTGTTTTGTTTGGTATGTTTTTTAGGGGGGACTCGGGGGAATTTTACCACGATTTTATGGAAGTGTTATTTTGTAAGTTTTAGGGTATAAATACTTGGCTGTTCTGTGGATTGTAAACACTGATGAAGATTTGAATATCGAAACGTTTGATTTTAAACAGTCTTGTTTTTATTTATCTTTTTCTGTTTATTTTGATGGTGGTTCAGTTTTAATAATAATAATAATAATAATAATAATAATAATAATAATAATAATAATAATAATAATAATAATAATAATAATAATAATAATAATAATAATAATAATAAGAGAAACACAACTGTTCTATGTCAGACGTTTCGATTATAAAATCTTCATCAGTGTATTTACAAATCTAGACAGCCAAGTATTTATACTCTAAACATAAAATTTGCATTAAAATGTATTTCTAAAACCCAGACAAATAAAAGAAAAATTAACATTTTAAAATCCTATTGAAATGAAAAGAAGTTTTTACATAAGAACAAAGCGGTTCCGAAACAATGAATGATTTCTGTGCCCAAAATACCCCCAAGTGGCCTTCCAAAGTCTCCTACTCCCTGTTTAAATTTTTTGGATTTGGACTGACTAGAAAGAGAGTGAAAGCTCTGCGTGACAAGAACTTATACAACCCGAGACAGAAGGCAAGAGTGCAAGCTAGTGACCCTCCAAGGATTTGCTTAAGTTGCTAAATCCAGGATAGCTCGATGGGGAATTCCACCCCACCACTACGTGCAATTTTGCACGAAGTCAGCCAGCCAACACCCCTGCCATTATGCTGCCCATGATTTTCAATGCAATGGTAAGAGAACTAAGCAGTGCCACAAGCAAATATATCCAGCTCAACATCGGCTGCCCTCTCATTTAGGCCATTTGGTGTAAACAAACCCAATTTGTATTGCCAAAAAAGCTCCTTCCTGCGAAGGGAGTACACATCCTGTGCTCCATCAATGAGGCGAATAACGACCGAAAATTCACCATGGTGGCCTTCCTCGAAAAAATGAGAGAACAAGCTTGCCTGAGGGACCGCCTTTCCCGTATTAAGAGTACCAGCATTACGCTTCTGTTTGTAAGTCCGAAAGTATGATTTGTACACGTTAAATCTTTGACGAAATTTTGTTTTAGTGCTGCCAACATACTTTTTGTTGCAACATGTACATTGCAACATATAAACTACGTTTGTAGAATTGCAATCGTAAGCCCCTGAAAAATTCTTGAAAGATCGCGAATCATTCGCATTAGAAAAACTGCAGCCCTCTTGAATAATAGGGCAAATTTGACATCTCTTACCACTGCATTTAAAAGTTCCTTTTGGCACCAACTCCTGATCTTGAGTTTGCAACTTAGCGCGAACCAAAGTGTCTTTAAGGTTTTTAGCCCTCCTAAATGAAACGAAAACTTTTCCGCCAAATTGCTTGCGATGTTCGTCGTCAACGAGGAGAATATTAGCGCATTTTCGCAAAATATTGCTGACCCCTTGAAGTGCCGGATGGTAAGTTAGAACCAACGGTATCCTCGTGTCATCCTTCTGCTTGGAGATCCCATTTAACAGGATTTCCCTATCCAATTGTCTGACCTTGTCTAACTGAATGTCGATTTCCCCTTCATGATACCCCCTCCCAATTAGCCACGATTTTAAATCACCCATCCGTTCGTCAAAAAATGAATCTTCGGAACAAATACGCCTTATGCGAAGGGCCTGTCCGTATGGGATGCCCTTTTTGGTGTGATAAGGATGACAAGAAGAACGGTGCAGGAGCTGATGTGTATCAGTCTGTTTCGTGTAGAGATCTGTCACCAACTTGTAACCTTTTTTAATGACTTTAGTGTCAAGAAAGTTGACGCTCTCCTTGGACCATTCAGCTGTAAATTTTATGGAATGGTGTGCAGTGTTGAGGTATTCTACAAATTCGGAAAGCTTCTCTTCACCATGGGTCCAAATTAGGAAAACGTCATCGATGTAGCGCCACCACAGCCACGGCTTGCAGCTGGAACCCCTAAGAAGTTTTTCCTCCAGATCTGCTAAGAACAAAATCGCGTATGATGGCGCACATTTGGTGCCTATTGCTGTGCCCCTCAGCTGATGGTAAAACGCCCCATTAAACTCAAAAAAGTTATTCTTAAGTACTACATCTGCAAGTTCAACAAGAGATTCCGTAGAAACAGACTGATCGTTCCTAGAGTTTAAAACGTCACGCAAAGCCTTCAATCCCTCGTCATGTGGTATACTTGGGTAAAGCCCAACGACATCAATAGTGCAAAGAATAGTATCCTCTGGAAGCCTGTCTAATGACGCAATTTTTTGCAAAAAGTGGTTTGTGTCTTTGATGTATGAGCGGACACTTTTAGCAAGAGGTTGTAAATGGTAATCCAAAAATTCCGAAATGTTCTCTGTATAGAAGCCAGAGTTAGAAATGACAGGCCTTCCGGGAACACTATTCAACCTTTTGTGAATCTTCGGCAGTAGGTAAAACCTTCCAAGCTTGGGATTATTGACCATCAGATATTCTAATGTTTTATCGTCAATGTCCCCTCGCTCTCTAACCCTACTCACAGCTTGATTGACCACACTGTGAAGATGGTCCGAAGGATCATTATCAAGTTTGGAGTATACTGCAGCGTCCCCCAATTGGCTTTCAGCCTCTTTGACGTAATCTTCCCGATCCCACACAACAACCCCAGAACCCTTGTCTGCCTCCTTGATAACGATCGTTCGGTCCGACTTAAGACTATTTAAAGCCGAAAGTTCTTCCTTCGTAAGGTTACTGAAGTTTTTACCATCTACCGATAACTTCATTAGTTCGTCCTCCAATTTAGACAGGTAAACCTCTATAGCTACATCTTTGTGTCTAGGGTTGAATTTACTACGGGGCCTAAAAACAGGAACTTCTGAAAAATCTTCGCTATCTCTAAAATACCACTTAAGTCTTAATCTTCTGCCGAAATTTTCCAGGTCAATTTTGATTTGTGAAAAGTCTACCTCTTTTGGTGTACTAACAAATTTAAGACCTTTGGATAGAACTGATATTTCTGCATCGCTTAGCGCGCGTTTGGAAAGGTTAACTACTTTATCATTTTCAAAACGTCCTATCATACGACCATTATCATCTTCGTTAACTGAAAACACATTATTAATGTCCCCGTTCACTTCTTCTTGGTCACTGGCTGCACCTTGCGTTCTTGATCTTTCCAATAAATTTGGGGGTGGATTTTCAAAATTATCTTCCAGTAATTGTATTCGCACTGCATCTAGTAATAATAATAATAATAATGATAATAAAGGCATTCTGATAATAATAATAATAATAATAATAATAATAATAATGATAATAAAGGCATTCTGGACTGATATTTGGAGCAAAGAGGCAAAACATAATGCGTCAGCTGAATGGATTGATAAGATTAAACAGGAGGTAGAAATCAACAGTCAAGACAATATAGAAATAACAGAGACTCAACTGAAGAAGATATTGCAGAAATTTCCTAACTGGAAAGCACCAGGCCCTGATTTGGTTCAGGATTTCTGGCTAAAGAAATTCACAGTTCTACATGATATAATCATGGTACAGCTGAATAGGTGTTTGAATGGTGGATATGTACCGATCTGGATGACAAAAGGGCGCACAACCCTCATTATGAAAGACAAGAGTAAGGGTAATGTGGCCAGCAATGATCGCCCAATTACCTGCCTTCCATTAATTTGGAAGTTGCTCACTGGGATTATTGCTGATGGCATGTACATTTTCTTAGAAAGTAGGGACCTTTTGCCAGATGAACAGAAGGGATGTCGCAAGAAGTCAAGAGGAACGCACGACCAGCTATTTATTGATAAAATGCTAATGAAAGAAGTGAAGCAAAGAAAGAAAAATGTTGCCATGGCATGGGTTGACTACAAAAAGGCCTACGACATGGTCTCACATTCATGGCTGGAGGAGTGTTTTGAGATATTTGGAATTGCTGACAACGTGAAGAAACTGCTATCAAATAGTATGAAAACATGGCGAACAGAGTTAACATCTTGCGGAGAAAGCCTCGGGGATGTCCAGATAAAGAGGGGAATATTTCAAGGAGATTCGCTGTCACCACTTTTGTTTGTGTTGGCGTTGACCCCAATGTCAATGGTCCTGAGGAACGTTCGTCATGGATACGAGTTTCGAAATAGGGAAAAGATAAACCATCTTCTTTTCATGGACGATCTCAAACTGTATGCCAAGAATGAGAAAGGATTAGACTCTTTGATACAGACAGTTCATGTGTTCAGCAGTGACATTGGGATGCAGTTTGGGATAGATAAGTGTGCTACAATCGTTGTTAAAAAAGGAAAGGTGATAACATCTGACGGGATCATGCTACCAGATGAAAACAGAATCAAGTCAATGAATGAGGATTGTTCATATAAATACTTGGGTGTTCTTGAATCCGATCAAGTAAAGCAAAAAGAGATGAAAGAAAAATTAAGAAATGAGTACAAACGTAGGATGAGGAAAGTTTTACAATCGAAATTGAACGGAAGAAATATGGTGCAAGCTATCAACACGTGGGCAGTCTCCTCATTAAGGTATTCAGCTCCCTTCATTGAATAGACCAGGGAGGCATTACGGACTATGGATAGAATGACAAGAAAAATGATGACAATGCACAAGGCATTACATCCTAGAGACAGCGTCTGCAGATTGTATTTACCAAGGAAAGAGGGTGGTCGAGGATTAATTGAAGTAGAAGATTGTATTGACCTTGCTAAACTGGGACTTGAAAGATATATAAGCGAGAGTGATGAACGATTGATAATCGCAGCAAGAAGAGAAATAGATACACGTAGTGAAAATGAAGAAGAGTTCAAACGGAGAATGAAAATGGAGAGAAAAGCGGAGTGGAAAGAAAAGCATTACACGGGCAACATTTGAGGCAGACGGAGAATATAGCTAGTAAGGATTCTTGGATATGGCTTACTAACGGGAACCTAAAGAAAGAAACTGAAGGTCTTTTGATAGCTGCTCAAGATCAGGCACTCCGAACAAACGTAATCAAAGCAAAGATTGATAAAAGTCGTGATGACCCTAAGTGTAGGATGTGCAAGGAAGGAGACGAATCAGTAACTCATATCATAAGTCAGTGCAAGAAGCTTGCCCAGACGGAATACAAGATCAGACACGACAACGTAGCCAAAGCAGTTCATTGGGAGCTGTGCAAGGAAAATGGTTTAGATCATGCTTGTTGCAATTTGATTTCAAGCTCACACGTCCAGTTTTAACTGTGAAAAATGAACCCAATAATAATAATAATACATAATAATCTGGCTATACTAATAATGATAATAATAATAATAATAATAATAATAATAATAATAATAATAATAATAATAATAATAATGATAGTAATAATAATAATGAGAAGACATACTAATCTGGCTATGGCATGGATAGATTATAAGAAAGCCTATGACTTTGTCCCCCATTTGTATTTGTATTTGTATTTTTACTTTTTTAAGCACGGTAGCCCCGTCAGTCCTAATGGACTGCTTTTCAGGGGGCCGTGGCAAACAATTGAAAAATTAAAAAAAAATAAAATAAACTAAATGCAAATATTAATGTTCTTTTAATCTTCTTTTAAACGTGGCAAGGGAGGGTGCTTGTTTTATGTCATAATCAAGCTGATTCCATAGTTTAGATCCACGAAAAGATATACCTCTTTGCCCATTGCTTGTTTTCCTCAAAGGCAACATAAGATCAGTTTCAGTATTTCGCAGTTGCCTGATATTTCGAGTAGAATTTTTGACGAACCTTTTGGAAAGTTATTCTGGAGCAAGACCATTTAGCGATTTGTACATGATTGTGGCAGTTTCACTTCTTATGATATCACTTATAGTTGGCCATTTTAGATTGTGTATTAATGGCTTGGCAGATGAATCAAAGTTACTTCTCGTAACAATCCTAGCTGCTCGATTCTGCAGCTTTTGAAGGGTCTGCAGCCTGGTCACCCCACAGTTGCCCCATACGGAACAGCAATATCGAAAATGAGGCTCTACGATCCCCCTATACATCTTACTCAGGGTATTTCGAGGTAAAAACTTTCTGGAATATTTCAGAAACCCTATTCCACGAGAAACTTTAGTACGGACACTCTTGATATGCTCGGCCCAGTTTAGGTTCTTGTCGATTATTACTCCAAGATATTTTGTCTGGTCTACATTTTCAACTTGAGCGTCACCAATGAGAAACTGCGGAGTATCAACAACATTTTCAGTAATTTTCTTAATGTTGGGTTTGGAACCCACAACTAGAGCTTGGGTTTTGAGGACATTTAAAGAAAGTTTGTTGCCTTGTAGCCATTGCTTCAAATGGCCCAGTTCACTACTTAGCGTTTGATTGATATCTTCCATATTCTTAGAAGAGTAGGAAATACTAGTATCGTCTGCGTACATCGTCACTTTACCTTTCTTAAGAGAAAAAGGAAGGTCATTGATATAGATCAGAAACAAAAGAGGACCGAGGCAGGAGCCCTGTGGGACACCACATTTGATGTCTTCGGTTTTTGAAGAAACCCCATTAACTCTGCAATATTGCTTTCTGTTTGTTAAATAGGATGAGAACCAAGCAAATTCTAGATTATCAACACCATACTTTCGCAATTTTGCAAGTAAAATATCATGATCTACGGTATCAAATGCCTTTTTGAGATCAATAAAAATATTTGCGGTGTATCTACCACTGGATTAGTGGTAGATACATAGCTGGATTAGTGAGTGTATGGAAATGTTTGGGATTGCAGAGAATGTAAGAAACTTTCTGCAAAGAAGTATGGGTCAGTGGAAGCTCTCGTTAACATCTAATGGAGAAGCTCTTGGTGATGTCGATGAGAAGAGGGGGATATTTCAGGGTGACAGCCTGTCACCTTTGCTGTTTGTATTGAGCATCATTCCACTGTCGTTAGTTCTTAGGAAGGTTAATGCTTGTTATGAATGGGGAAAGAAAGAGTACAAATTAAATCATCTTCTCTTCATGGATGATCTAAAGCTATTTGGTAAGAATGAAGAACAGATAGATTCACTCGTGCGCACGGTTCACATCTTCAGCACAGACATTGGGATGGAGTTTGGTCTTAAAAAGTGTGGTGTTGTTACCTTGAAGAGAGGAAAAATAGCTAGATGTGAGGGGATAGAGCTCCCAGATGGCGAAGTAATGAAAGAAGTGGAACAGGATGGTTACACATATTTAGGGATAGTCGAGCTGGATAAGATCAAAGAAAATGAGATGAAAGAGAAAATTACAAAGGAATACAAGAGACGGCTTAGGTTAGTTCTTAAATCAAAGTTGAATGGTAGAAACAAAATTACAGCCATGAATACATGGGCAGTAGCTATCTTCAGATATGGAGCTGGAATCTTGGAATGGAAAGGATGTGAACTGAAAAGCTTAGACAGAACAACAAGAAAGACAATGACAATGTATGGTGCGTTTCATCCCAAGAGTGATGTGGACAGAATGTACTTGAAGAGGCATGAAGGAAGCAGAGGTTTGATAAGCATAGAGCATTGTGTCAGAGGAGAGGAAAATAGCTTGGGATTGTACGTAATGAATTCTGAGGAAAAACTAATTCAGGGGATTCGTACATCAGGGACGATTGAGAGAGAAGGTACTATCAGCAAAAGTGAATTCAAACGACAGCATGCGCAGGAGCTTAAACAAAAATGGACGGAGAAAAGGATGTATGGACAGTTCATCAGGGAAATGCCGGAGAAAGTAGATAAGGACAAAACCTGGAATTGGTTAGTCAGAAGTGATTTAAAGGTTGAGACATAGGCGTTGTTATGTGCTGCACAGGAGCAGGCGATCAGAACAAATTATGTGAAATACCATATTAATAAGAGTATTGACAATCCCCTTTGTAGAATGTGTGGAAAGAGCGGAGAAAGTGTGCAACACATAATAAGTGAATGTGAGAAATTAGCTCAGAAAGAATACAAGAGGCGCCATGATAATGTAGCAAAGAAAATTCATTGGGAACTGTGTAAGAAAAGTGGATTAGAACATAAGGAAAAATGGTATGAACATGAGCCGGAAGGAGTGGCAGAGAATGAAAGCGTGAAGTTGTTATGGGACATGAATATACAATGCGACAATGTGATAGAAGCAAGGAGGCCAGATATTGTTATAATTGATAAGAAGGAAAAAAACTGTATAATCGTTGACATTGCAGTGCCCGCTGATGGAAGAGTACATGAAAAGGAAAGGGAAAAGGTGGAGAAATACCAGGACTTGCGAAGGGAAATTGGAAGGCTGTGGCAACTGAGGAAGGTGCATGTTGTTCCTGTGGTTGTAGGTGCCCTTGGAAGTGTGACAAAAGAGTTCGATAGGTGGATAGAAAAATTGGGAGTGACAGTTGCTGTTGGAGCTGTACAAAAGACTGCCTTGTTAGGAACTTCAAGAATATTGAGGATGGTGTTAGAGATTTAAGAGAGAGACTTTCTGTTAGCCCTTGGTCATTTGTTATGACTCACCTTACAGGAGAAGTGACGGCAATTACAACAGCCAGAGCATAAGCTGAAACAATGACGATAATAATAATAATAATAATAACAATAATAATAATAATAATAATAATAATGATAGGGGTAAAGAAAAACAAGACTATTTGTGCGAAAATTTTCGATATTTCTTATATCTTCTTCAGTCGCTAATGAAAATTCTATAAATGGATCTAAGCTTAAAACAGTAGTATGGGAATGTGGCGTTCGGTAAATATGGAATATAACGTTCTCCTAAAACTATCGAGTGTAGAATTCTAATAATGTGGCGTAATATAAAGGAATCGTGAAAACCGAGCTTCTATCCTGATAAACAATTACTTACAATTACCATAAAGAGAATAATATAAACGTCCAAGTTCATTCGTCATGCTGTTCAGGCCAAATGGCTCACGTGAGCCCAATCGAGTCATCCAGAGATTTTCATAATGTTCGAGCTCATAATAATAATAATAATGATAATAATGAAAACATGTCATCCCTAAAAGTAACAAGTTACATAAAATACTTTATACAAGATAAAAATTTTGTATATGCCACTCTCCAAAATGGGCATGACAAAATACATTTTACCGCTGTTAAAGTCCACAACCTTACATCATATCGACAAGTCCTTTAACCCTATCAAGCCTAGGGGGCCGAATCAGCCCCCCTAGCAGTTTTTTGTCTGCAGATTTTTACCAAGTGCACTTACAACGCTGAAACTTTCTGACTTTTAGTTTTTATCCTTGTTACGATGTAAGATTAATTTTTTGAAAAAATCAAATTCATTCCAGGGGGTAAACGTGACCAGTTTTCAAGAGATGTATGTGTAAAATTTTGAATAATTCCTAATAAAATCTACGGCTAATGTGATAAAATGATGAAAAGATAGGAATAGATACTAATTTTGATGCTCTATCCAATGAATTAGCTAATTTTTAATTTGAACGTATGGTTTTGCGGATTTTTGCACTACGCATGCGTGCATTCTTTGCATTCCTGTGTGATGACGTCATCACTTTTTGTTAATTTTTCTTCACAGAGCAAATACTATTTAGACATGGAATACAGTGAAATTGGACTGATGTCCTTAATGCTTTTTGTTTTCTCACAATCAACGATTGAAAATTTTTAGTACTGAGCCCTATTGACTTTGAAAATTGAATAATGTGACGTCATGGAAAGGTCACGTGACATATCTAAAAATAGATTTCATTTTTGGGTTCATCATAAGTTGTTCTATACACATGCAAAGTTTCAAGGCTCTAGGTTGTCCAGAACAGAAGTAAATTAGGGGGGCCGAATCAGCCCCCCCTAGGCTTCCTAGAGCATGGAATACCCTAGGCCTGATAGGGTTAAAATACTAGGAGATCTGGATCTAGCCAGTCTTTGTCCTTCTTGCAAAAAAGATAGTTTGTTGATCGAATACAAATATTGATTGCTGTTCTAATTACGATTGTTGCATTTACTTTTGGAACTCCAATACTTGTTAATGTATTTAGTAGATTTTGTCCAGAAGCGTTTTTACCGATTAGTCCCAGAGCGCTCATACTCAGATTGACGAAAGAAGCGTTTTTGTATCTGGCATGCAAGTCTTGAAGCGTTTCATTATAGCTGGTTTGTTTTCTTTCACTGTTCTCCTTTACTTTTGTTATGAATCCACACGTTAATTCAACGACGACGACATTTTCCTTGCGGTGTACTAATATCAAATCAGGCCTTTTTAATGATCTTGTCACTGATGTTGGACAAGCATACCCTGGAAGATCAGCATATATCTGAACATCTTTGAAGCCTACAAGTGCTTTTGTGATGTTGGCTAGGATGGAATTATAACGCCATGTGTAACGCCCTTGTTGCAGATGTACTTTACAGCCCGAGACGACATGCATTAGAGACTGGGCATTACTGTTATAAGCCAAGCAAATGTCGCTTGATGCTTTCCCCCACATGGTCATGTTTTTAAATGTTGGCAGGGTATTGTTCAGATATCGTACTGTGAAGTTGTAAATGTTAGCTGGTAGGATGTCTCTGGTCTGTGTCCAATGATTGTTGAATATATCTGAGCCATGTGACCACATCAGTTTCACTATGTATCCTTGGTATTCTAGTTCATCTGAAATTCTTGTTATTTGCTGAGATCTAACAGCTTTCGTTACTTCCTTTGAGTTTTCATGGGTGTCATATTGAATATTTGTTTCAGCTGTTGCTTGATGTAAAAATCGTACATCATGATTTGGAGACTTTTTCAGACATTTTCGGCGGGTATTTTGGCATTGAATAAACTTCGTAGACACCTTTATCAAGTCCAAACCGAATCTTTTTTTTGACAAGGTAATTATGTCAAGTGTTCCGTTGATGGGGATTTCGAGCCATTTTCTTAGGTAGCTGCACGAGATGTTATCAAGATTTTGCTTAACCCACGTCATGCCTAAGTCCGCGACGGTGAGGTCCCAACTGATTTTTGACAATAGATACTTGCCATATAACTCTATTTTATGCTTTGGGTGTAAGGGTAGTTTATCTATATCAGTGAGTATTTCGCGGCATTTTCTCACAAGGGTACTCTTATGCTCTTCATCATCCATCTGAAAGTTAAAATGTCTGCCAAGGTACGTAAATTGCTCATTGACCTTGACAGGTGGAATGACAGAGTTATTCGTAAGCAATTTTGGAAGGAATTGAACAGCAGTCGTGCCCTGTTTTTGTATTCCAAAGGTTTTACACTTGTCAACATGTATTATCATATTTGCCCATGATACCCATCTGGTAAATGCATTCAGTAGTATCTGGTTCTCATACTGCTGTCCTGTGAAGATTGCTGCATCATCAGCGAATTGGTACCAATGTCGTGGGGACAAGTGTTGTGCGTATTTGTAACCAAGCTGTTCAAATTCTTGAGATCTTATTGACGTTATGAAGGTATTGAAAATCATGTTGAAAAGAAGGGGACTAAGACAGTCGCCTTGCAAAACTCCCCTATTGATAGGAATGAATGGAGTAGAATAACTTTTTGTCAAGATCGATGCTTGAAAGTCCTTGTATAAGTTTTCAACTAAGCTCTGAATTTCAAATGGCACGTGATGATATTCTAAAATACATTTGATAAGGTTATAATAATAATAATGATAATAATAATAATAATAATAATAATAATAATAATAATAATAATACTCCGAAGAAGATTTGTAATCGGAACGTTAGTTTTAAAAACAGTCTTATTTTTATGTTTCATTTTCTGTTTTTGCTGAAAGGTGGTTTAGTTTTCATAATAATGATAATGATAATAATGGAAACTTCTTTCATTTTAAATAAAAATCTAATACATTTATACTGGTCTAAAAATACTTCTAAGTAAAAGAGATGCATTACAATTCTTAATTAAGGATAAAAGAGCCAGACATCCTTCTCTCTTTTTCAAGGCAAAGGTATGACTGCTAGCATTCAGGAGTTTAATTAAGATATTGGAGTTCTTCAGAGTTCGAGGTGAGCTGGGTCATTCCATGGCTTGTTCCACATACAAAATATGTAATAAAGTAGAAACCCGCATAAAAGAACCTAGGTTTTTCTTGGGCAGCCTGCATAGGTTCTTAATTAAGTGGCTGTTATCCTAAATTGCAGCCTGCCAGGTTCAGAGGTTCTTATATACAGCACTCACCTTGCACACATTAATACTGTTTTCAGCACAAGAAACTAAAAACTTTTTGAGAATTTCTTGAGAATTCTTGAGAACATTTTTAGGGTAGAATTATTGCTAAAAATCTCATAGTCTTTTGTACCACTGAAGAATTCTGATCACAATGTCAAGAATTCTTGAAAGTTCTGGTGAATTCTGAAGACATGAAACCTGTTATATAAGAACCTCCCCCAGTGTCAGCCTCTGAGAGGTTCTTATTTAGAAGGTTTAAAATATTGAATTTCAGCCTCAAGGTTCTTATAATAGTAGGTTCTTTTATGCGGGTTTCTACTGTATGTGCAACGAATCGTAATGTTTGTCATAGATCTCAACACGTAGTTCTTTTGGCCTTGGGTCGTTCCGACTTCGTTTGATATTGCAACAGAAGTATCACAACTGGTTCCAAACATTCCCAGAGTACCCATGGATACATTAACAAATTTGACAGCATCATATTTTAGTGAAAAAGTGTCGACAAGTTCTGAATATTTGTGCATTTTCCGTATAGAATTCGAGTTCACGTTCGATTCAAATCCCACAGTAAGTTCTATTAGATACAGTGTATGATTGAAAACGATCAACATGTCCGGTCGAAGACTGTGTCCGGTAATTATACAAGATGAATCGAAATCGTCAAGGTCGGCAAAAAGTTGAATGTCTTAGGCTTTAGCAAACATCTTGCTCAAAAATAGCAGAACAGAATTGTGTCTCTACGTGTATCTCCCCTCTTCCAGATACGATTTGCACCCAGCGACTACGTGCAATAAGGATTCAGACTGCGCGCAGAAGGTACATCGGTCGTCGTTTGTCTGTCCCCAAAGGACCATGTTCTTTCGCGTCGCAAGTGTATTGTTAAGATATCTGACAGTGAAATTAAATATATTTTTTGGCATACAGGCTTGGGTAGTGGGCCAGATCTTAAGCGTACATGTGAGTACTTCTTTCCACATGACAGAAACAATAGAATCTTGGTTTGGAAGCTCATTTTGTACCTTTTCTTCGCTGCGTTTTCGGATTGACTTAAGAACTTGTTTTGTAGAATTGAACTGGTCGACTTGAACATTCTTCCCTTTTCTGGTTTCCCTGTGTAACTCTTGTATATCTGGATTTACCGAGTTTTTTAGGTTATTTCTGAGAACACTTTGACATTGGATGAACTTTGTAGAAGGTAATATAATATCAAGACCAAACTTGTTGCTGGATAGCAGGCATATTTCCAGTGTTCCGTTTATTGGTATCTCCAGCCATTTTCTAAGATAGGAAGAGACCACGTTGTCCATGTTGTTTTTTACCCATGTGAGCCCTAGATCGGCGATCGCAAGATCCCAGGATATCTTAGAAAGCAAATACGAATTATATAACAGCAATTTGTTCTTTGGGTGTAGTGGCAAATCATCAATTTGCTTCAAAAGTTCATTTGATTTCTGGAGAGCGCTATCACGATGCTTCATCTCATCCATTTGAAAGTTGTAATGCCTCCCCAAATATGTAAAAGGCTCCCCAATTTCACTTGGGGTATCAACTTTTTATTTGCGTATATCTTGGGTAAGAACTGCTGACTTTGTGTCCCCTTTTTTGCAGTACCAAAAGCCTTGCACTTATCGACCCTGATAATCATCATAGACCATTCACACCACCTAGTAAATGCATTAAGTAGAATTTGGTTTTCTCTGTCGTTATTGAGGCGTCATCAGCATACTGAAACCAGTGTCTTGGATTGAGATTTGAATTGTGTTTGAAACCGAGGTTTTGAAAATTTTCTGCAGAAATATACCGTATAAATGTGTTGAAGCACACGTTGAAAAGTAATGGCGATAAACAGTCGCCTTGCAAGACTCCCCGGCCTACCCTGATGTTGGGTGTAGAGAAATTTGACGTAATGATGGCTGTTGAGAATTCGTGATACAAAGATTTAACGAGGTTTTGAACATGCTCTGGAACATGATGGAATCTGTTTACTTCCGTGATTAGGTTATGGTGCACCTCGCCAAAAGCATTTCTCAGATCTATCAATGAAATAACGAGAGATCTTTGTTTTGTACGTGCCTTATTCAAAATATGGGCCATCTGAGATGCATGTTCAAAGGTTCCAGATATTTTAGGGGTAAACCCTTTTGTACTTTGTGTTCAATCAGTTCGTTCTTTTGTAGAAACTCAAAAATCTTGTTGCGAAGGCAAGCAGTGAAAATTTTAAGCGGGACTGATTGAAGCGTTATGGGTCTAAAATTTGCTGGATCATCATTGTCGCCTCTTTATGGATAAGGATTGTCACAGCTTTTTTCCACTCTGAGGGAATAGCCTGGTTTTTCCAGATTTGTGCTATGAGCACTGATATGTAAGATCTCAAGTATGGGCAACGTTTAAAGCAGATTATTGGAATCTGATCTAAAGGGCATGGGCTTCCAGAAGATTTCATTTTTCGTATTACTGACGTTATTTGTTGATACGAAGGTGGTTGTAGATCAAACTGAATACGAGGGGCAGGCAGCGCCGGAATCCAGCTTGGAATCGTAAAAATCTTTGAAGGGCTCACTGCCCTAAGCACTGTTGTAAAGTACTGAACACATTTTCGGCATCAAATGATGGCAGGATACGAGTTTTCGATTCAATGAACTTTTTCGCGTAGGACCAAAGGTTTCTTTTCACAAGCCTTGTTCGGGATACTGCGAATTCCCCCTTTTGTAAATCACAAAGGAAATGACGTTAAATCTGATTGGCTCGCTGATCAATGGGACGAGCGAAGCGTTTTGGGGCATGCGCAATTTCACAAAGGAAGGATGAAGGGCAATGACCCTGAGATCGATACTGCGCAGACTCCAAAGCGCTTCGATCGGCGTCTGGCTCTTCTGGGGAAAACCCAAAAGACTTTCACTGATAGTATCCCGAACAAAGCCTGTTATGATCAACCGAGTAAACAGGACCATTATTATCAAGAGGATTTGGTTGCAACTTTGGACGCAAAAGTTTCGCTACGTATTTGATTTCATCTGAATCCCTTCCTGTGTTTTTTAAGAATCTTAGTGCCTTTTTAAGCTTGTTTTTACTGAAATCTTCGTACTTTGTTTTAAACTGTTGATCTTCATTTGAGTTTCCTTTGTTTACCGTCCCATAGGTACCTTTGAAGTACTCGTAGATTGTCTCATTCATTTTACAAATGCATGCATCAGTATTCTCTTGAGTAATTTCAGACACGGGGATTGCAGCTTGAAAGAATGAATTTGCAATAGACCACTGCACTGTGATCCATTAGGCCCTTTTTATCAAATTTAAGCCAAAAAATAAAGTTCCAAATCCTTATAAAATTTTAGACCTGTGACATGAACCATAACCTAGGGGTTAATACGCTACAAAAATTTTCAAGATCCGTGAACCGAAGGCGAAGATATTGAATTTTAAAGTTGGGCCTAAATCAGATCTTTGTTTACATGAACGGAAGAGGCGTGACACTGTTTTTACAGCAAATTACAATCCTTGTATCTAGGCTCATACTTCACCGATATTCTTCATGTTAGTCTCATTCTGATCCTCTAAATGTGTTCTTTGAGGCAATGTTCAGCATACTCAAATATTGTGCCATTTTAGGATCGTTTTAGACCATTTCTTAACGGTACTTTTCTAAAAAATTCTTGCCTTCAAAAAAAGTATGTTTCGCTATGCTTTTCAAAATAATTTCAACAATTAGAAACACCTTTCTAACAAGTTTCTACCAAAGGGCTGGTGCCAATTCACCTCCAAAAAAGTGTAACAAAAAATTGAATTTTACAAGTTTTGTACGTGATTTTAACATTTTTGCACATTTCGTGACGAAAAATTAGATAAAGTGAATCGGAAAGCTTTGCATTTGTTTTAAACCGATGCAGAGTCAAAAGTATGCCATTTACTTGTCCTTTAAGCCTGCTAAAGCCTCGAGTCAAACATTTTTAAGGCCAAAATGGTATTTTGCAGCCATTTGTCCCTAAAGAGATTCATAATTTTTAAATTTTGCAAGAATTTTAACAAATAAGCCTTGCAAAGTGTATCAAATGTTAGTCATTATATTGTTTTAACATGTACGTAAGGTTTGGTCACCTTTGGTCCCTTCACTGGATGTCTGTTAAAGTTTAGTGATAATTATATGCAAAAATCTTAGATGTCAAATTAAAAACTTGTGAAATGAAAATAGTCATAAAAGATTTTTGGGTTCGAATTGGCACCAGCCCTTTGGTAGAAACTTGTTAGACAGGCGTTTCTAATTGTTGAAATTATTTTGAAGAGCATAGCGAAACATACTTTTTTTGTCTTTAGCTTTTAATTCTACAATTGATTTTTGAAGACAGGAATTTTTTTGAAAAGTACCATTGTGAAATGGTCTAAAAACGGTCCTAAGGAGGCAAAATATCTTAGCTTGCTTTACATTGCCATAAAAGACACATTTAGAGGATCAGAATGAGGCTAAATTGAATAAGATCGATGAAGTCTGAGCCTAGATAAAAGGAATTGTAATTTGCTATCAAAACAGTGCCGTGCCTCTGCTGGCCATGTAAACAAAGATCTGATTTAGGCCCAACTTCAAAAATCAATATCTTCGCTTTAGGTTGACTGATCTTGAAAATTTTTGCAGCAAATGAACCCCTAGGTTATGGTGCATATCTCAAGCGCAAAATCAAGCAGGAATCTAAAACTTCAAATTTTGGTTAAACTCGATGCTCTGGATCACAGTGCACTGATTGTCGTTTTTTGGAAGTTGCACGCCCTTCTTTATGTTTGGTAGTGAAGACAAAGGGTTTGCAATATTTCCATCCGTTACATCGCTTTCATTTGTTTCGTTCTCGATATGATAAGTGAGTTCCCTTTCAATTCCACCGAGAACGCGGCAAGAGCGCTGATGCATTTTAAGGCTGCGTAACCCTGCACAAGTTTTTCCACAACAACACTTGACTGTTGAATTTGAGTTGATCGGGTTACTGACTTCAGAAATGTTATGCTCAGGGGGTTGGCTGGCTTGCTGATCATTGTTCTCATTGTTGTGGCTCTCGTTACGGTCATTGAGCTTCTGTTTACAACGCCAGACATGTCTTCCCAATGATTCAAAATTTACTCCACAATAACTGCAAACGGCCAGTAGGATGAAAATACTAATGATAATCGGCTTAGCCATGCTGCCCCAGGGTGCACATCGACTCTACAGTGATGCTAACTAAGTGAAAAGAAAATAGCTCCTGAAATGCCAGTTAAAATCGATGAAACGTGAGACTCAGCACACTTGAACAACCTGCGTCATCTAGCGCTCATGAGTATAATAATAATAATAATGATAATAATAATAGTAATGACAATAATAATAATAATAATAATGATAATAATAATAATAATAATAATAATAATAATAATAATAATAATAATAATAATAATAATAATAATAATAATAATAATAATAATAATAATAATATAAGAAACAAAACCATCATCAAAAATTAACAGAAAAAGAAAATAAAAAGAAACACAACTGTTAAAACTCTGTACGTTTCGATTAAAAATCTTCGTCAGCAATACTTTTCTAATTGGACAACCGAGGATTTATACTCCGTGGTAAACAACTTCAATACAGTTAAAAATAAACTAAAATTACATTTCATTACAAAGAACCCTATTATTAGTAAACATGACTGACCCCAATTTAAGACCCAGTGGGAATTAAAATCACGTTTTAAATTCAAACTTTCTTCAGCGTAGACAAGAAATGAAGTAACTGGTACATCAGCAAATGTTCCCTCCCATATGATTAATAATAATAATAATAATAATAATAATAATAATAATAATAATAATAATAATAATAATAATAATAATAATAACAATAATAATAATAATAATAATAATAATAATAATAATAATAATAATAATAATAATAATAATAATAATAATAATAATAATAATAATATGTGTTCAAAGAGGCCAGTGAAGAATACTGTAAACGACTTAGGATGATATGGTCATCGCCATTGTCTGCCCCAAGAAAAGTAACATCAACTACAGTATTTGCCTTACCAGTCTTAGAATACCACATGGGAACAAGTGAATGGGAAGTTGCAGAAATTCAGGCTCTCGACAGAAAAAGCAGAAGTATCATCGCAGAATATAAAGGAAAGCATATATCCGAATCACTACCTCTGATGTACCTACCAAAGACTGTAGGAGGGAGAGGCTTTAAGTCTGTTGAAGATACTTACAGAATGGCAAAGATAAAAGTTGCACATCATATCAATGTGTCCAAAGATCCAAGGATGAAATTAATACGCTCATTCCAAGATTATAAAATGAAAAGAAATCATAGATCAATAATCGCACAGGCGATAAGAACTTGCAAAGACCATTTGGAGCTAGAAATGAGGTTTGAAGAGGGAAAGACAGTGTTGATAGAGAATGAAAAATCTATGGAATTCTGCGAGAATGATGCCAATGCCACCAAAAGAAGACTTGAAAATAGCCTGAAGCGTGTATACCAAGAGAGAGTTCGTTCTCAAAAGTGGCTGGGCCACTTTGCAACGTTGATTTCTGACAGCAAGGACCTGTCCCCCAACAGCCAAGTGATCAACCATAAATGGAAAAATATACCAGATATTGTGTTATCAACAAATATAGCAATAAAACAGCAACTGCTGCCGACCAAGGCATACGAAAAATACAAGTTACAAGAGCAAGTACCAACAACAACGTGTAGATTATGTCATAATGCTGAAGAGACAGTGAAACATCTGATGAGTTCATGTTCCGCCATTGCACAATCACTTTACAAAGCTAGACATGATAAAATGTTAAGACCAGTTTACCATTTTCTACTGTCAAAATACAAGTTTAACCAATCAGACTATAGCAAACCATGGTATAAACAAAGCATTCCTATTACATCAATTGAAAATCAACACGCAAAAATACTATGGGATGTACCTTTGGTTTTAGAACGAAGACCAACCAATAACGCAATAAAGCCAGATATGATCCTATTTGATAAATATGCAAAAAAGATAATACTGATAGAGGGAATTGTATGTGCTCCAGATATCATTTTGACACGTGAAGATGAGAAACAAAACATACAGAAAAAATGCAAAACGAAAACGAGGCCATGTTTTTTGACCATGAGTTTTCGCTCGGCCGGCGAGGCCAAAAACTGGCCTAAACAAGCACGACGCAGCCGCGAGAAAAGAATCCTCACTCGTTGGGGCACTTCAAAGTCCCTTTTGCAGATCGTGTTCACTGTTTCGCGTTGGAGAATTTCATCAACATTGTACTGGGACTTCTTTGCCTTTCCTGATCATTGCAAGCAGTACAATCTTTGCCTTATAGCTGACGGACCTGCTAGTGTTCTTGAAACACAAACAACGAAGACCACTTGTCAATACGATGCAAAGAATTGATTGCAGAAAGCCATTGCAAAGAATTCTTTACTGACAATTTTACCGTATGAAGATGTTTTTGCTGAGACAGAGCTAATATTTTTATCTTCCGAAATGACCTCGTAGCACTTAGGAGGGCTTGGAGATGAAGTTGCAAGGAATGCATGCATCAAGAACTGACATGAAAGTTGCATCGAGGAGCACCTCCAGAATTTCACAGAAAATTTGCTGCAATATGCTGCCAAACTTCAGCTTTGTCCTTTGCACAGAAGAACTTCCAAGCACAATTTAAATTTTCAACCTCATCAACGCTATTCATGGAGTTTTAATGTGTGCACTTTTCAGTGAAACTTTAGAGCTACAAACAATTATAAATGTGTAGAAAACAGTTTTGAACCTCAGTCATGCACACATCAGTTATTTCGAATGGAAAATTTCTGTGTGCTCTGTAGAAAGTTACAGTAGCAGTCTCAGGATCTGTTGATGATGGAACAGTTGGACTTTGTATCTAAAAACAGTGTGGACCAGTGGCAGAGCCAGGCGAGAGTATGAGGGGGTAAATACACCCTCACTTTCTAAATCTGGCGAAAATTGTATTTGAAAAATGCAATTGAAATGTCTGGCTATACCCTTTTATGCGCCCAGTCAGAAAATTTTGAACTTTTACCCCCTCAGTCTTTTTTGTCTGGCTCTGCCATTGGTGTGGACAGATAGAAAGAACATTTGAATTTGGGTATATTTTTTATAAAAGACTTCACATCAATAATTTATGTGTAGGCAAATCATTTAAAAAGAGATCATGAACAAAGTATTGTTATGGGACACAATCTTCATAAAAATTGTGCTAAGTGTTCTAGACCCAACACTTATCCCACTTTTTGCCCTCAGAGGCTGAATTGCCACTTTGAACACCTTTTAATTGCCCATGCTCAAGTAAGACTTGATGTCCTGCAGTATGTTTGCCCAGTTAAAGCTCATGTATCACAGTACAAAGATCCATGAAACTGCAATCTCTTTGAAAAGTGTTGGATCCCCAGATGTTGATGTCAAATTTTTGACTCCCCACCCCTAGTTTCAATGTTGATTGAATTGCAGAGAGGTTTCTATGCCGATCCATGGGGAGGATGATTTTCCAAAGCAAACCACATCAAAATGGGGACAGGGTGATTCTGGAAAACCAAGAGTTTTGCAGGTACTTTTGTAAGAGATTGTAGCATCCTAAAATTGCAAGCATGAAATTGTTTCATTCAAAGCTGAATTTGATTTTGAAAAATAATGCATGATGTCCCTCAGTGGTGGATTTAGGGGGGGGCAGATGGGGGCAACTACCCCCCCCCCTTCATGATGGAAATTCAGCTTTGGCGCCCCCTTTTTAGCAAGAAAAGCGCCCCTTATCCTGACCCGAATGCACTCTTTTTTCAGTGATTCGTTCTGAATGCGGAGAAACATATAAACTAAGGCGTTATTCAGTAGAAAAACCAGAGAATTTTCTCGAATAAAGCCCCAAAAATTTGTGCGCGCCTTCGGCACTGTGTCTTTGGCGCCCCCTCTCCAAGTTGCCCCCCCTTCAACTTCGGTCTGGATCCGCCCCTGATGTCCCTATAAACAGTGAAATTAATGAAAATCTTAGACCATTACTTTGATGTGCATCACTATATTTTATCTCTCATGAGTATCAGTCATTGCAATATTCATTTTGTACCTACTTTTTCAGTTGTTGTTTTAAGTTGTAGGTAAACAATATAAACTGTGGGGACAAAATATCTAATTTTCTTTGGAAGATCAACAAGTTTCTTGCATCCATTATCCCTTTGCCTGAGGTAGTTTATGATGAAATTTTATTATTCTTGGCTGCACAGCTCTTGTGAAAAACAAAAACCTAATACATATTGTTCTGATCTATTTTTATATACTTGAGTATAAATTTTATCGAAAACAACACTTAATCAACATTGATTAAATTCATTGATTCTAGCAGCGGAAAACTTCTTCAGTGCAATAAATGAGAATAAAAGTTAAATTCAAGCCACTGCAGTTTTGATAATGTTGTATATATATATATGTTGAACCATTGTTTTTCCTGCCCCTTCTTTGGAAGAAATCTGGAGTTCACCATTGAAAATCTCAATTAAAAATTCTATATTTTTCAAATACAGTATCTTTTACTATTCAAGGCTGTATCTTTTAATGCAACAAATCTTGATTTGCAAAGCCAAAGGGGGTCCATTCACACAAGAAGACATCCAAATGATGATAAGCCTGCAAAGAATTGAAGAAGAACTCAATTTTGCACCTAGCACAGCTTGGAAACTTTTTTTATTCTAATGCTAGTGTAGAAATTACAGTTGGCAGTGTGCAAGGCTGGTATCATCATTCATCTACTGCAGCATTGAAAATAAAAGTAAATGTATCACAGTAGAATGAAATACTCAAAGCAAGGCGTTTACACTGCCCGAGCTTTTGTCAGAATCAACTTCCAAAAACTGCCGCACTGATGCTCCTTTGAGATTTTTCTTAGAAAATTCACATTTGTGGTTTGCAAATTGTTCAAGGGCAGCCATGAAAGGCTTCTAGAGGAATAAATTTTAACATCTGCTCCCTTTCGCCTGAAGCCCTGAGGGATGACGTAAGTTTGTATGGGGGTGTGCCTAGCAAAAAATGTTTCTATATGTCCCACAAAATGATAGCTGACTCCAGATAAATCTGGGAATTATCTCAAAAACATACAAATTGCACTGACCAACAACCACGTTTGACAATCAAAAATTGCAAAATTGCCAACTTTTGATGCCTGGTGCATGAAGGGGTAGGTGAAAGCAAAAAATAGTTGACACCATGCCTGTTTTGTTAAGGTCTGACTGCATAAATGGTATTCTTGCAAAGAAACTCAAGTTGTTTTGTAATTTTGCACCTCGACCCTATGTTTGTGTGTGTGTAAACACTGTTATTCTTGGCATAAATATTGTGTTTAATACTGCTTCAGATTTTAAACTTTCTTTAGGCTGGGTTATGATTTTCAAGTATATTTGCACAGTGTGACAATCAATCCTCATTATTGTTCGAATGTGTGAGCAGGTCCAGGCTTGTTTATATAGGCCTAAAAGAGGCACTTTAAGGTAGGCAGGAGAAGCTAGGCCTAAACTTTCAATCTATAAAAACGTAAATATCGAGAGCAGGCAAATTTTCCCACATAATCGGACACCATGGCAGTAACGATTGACATGTTTATTTTTGATTTTGAAAGTTTCGTTGAGAGGCCAGGTGGAAATTTTTGTTGGCATAGGCCAAAAGAGCAGTTGCTTTGAGCTCCATGAGAATGCACCAAAATTGGTCTTCTGCGAAAATGTTTAAATATGTTCCCGCCTGAACAGCTAGGACTGTGTGGCTAATGAATTACAAGAAATTGATGACTTTCACTTTCCAAGGGCCAGAAAATCAACGGATACTTGCAGTGGGTACGAAATAATCGCAAGATAAAGAAATGCCGTTTTTCAAACAAGAAATCTTGATCGTACGACCACCAGAATCTACAACGATGAAATCCAAACTGGGCAAATTTTCCCAGATAGCTCACCTGTACCACCATCTTCGTCATATCTTGAAGATACTTTGGACAAAGTTTGATCGAGAGGCCAGGAGCAGTTTTCTCGAAATGTTAATTCCAAAAATAGCTGTTTTCGGGCAATTATTACAACATTTGGTGACAGCAATCGAAGCGTTTTCTGGGCATGCTGCTGTGAATCTGTGGAAATATTTTGGCTTGGCAGGTTCGTCGTCCTCCCATGTGACTGCTTCGATGTTGATCTGTCACAAAATGCGGCGCACACGCAGCGATCGGCGGCTGAAAAGACCAGGGGCCTACTGGCGGCTGCGAACCGGCCCGCCATAACTTCCACGAGTCGAAACCTTGCGGCCAGCCTCGTTTTGCATTTTTTCTGTATGTTGAGAAACAACAAAAATATGGAGAGATGAGGAAATCGCTTGAAAAGATGTACCCAGAATACAATGTTGACCAGATTAACGTCGTTTTTGACTTCCTTGCATGTTACAGCAAGCAATTTTACACAAAGATGGAAAAACTGATAGAAAACAGCAAAACAACGACCTTGATACTGGAACAGTCGCAGAAGTGGATCAAGAGTCAAAACTGCGAGATAGTTAGACATTTTTACGCAAGAAAATGAAGAAAAAAGATCATTGAACACTTGAAGAACAAAAACATTAAATTTAGTTGCCTAGGCTTGCCCGCAGCTAAATTTTGACCTTATGAAGTACTATTAACAAATTTCTGTCAATAGTAATAATCATGATGATGATGATGATGATGATGATGATGATGATGATGATGATGATGATGATGATGATGATGATGATGATGATGATGATGATGATGATGATGATGATGATGATGATGATGATGATGATAATGATGATGATTGCAAACCGACAAGAAATTGGATCATAACAGGGCAGATATCACAATGTTTTACAAGAGAAGCAAAGTGTGTTGGCTAATTGATGTCACATGTCCATTTGACACAAGAATAGACAAGAAAGAAAATGAAAAGATAGAAGCGTATACAGAGCTGAAATATGAAGTTCAGAAAATATGGCGGACGGAAGTGCAGAAAGTCTTCATAGTCCCAATCATCATTGGAGCACTAGGATCAGTCACAAAAAAGCTTAGAAAGAACTTAGAAATGATCAATTTTGTCAAAGGAGTGGAGCCATTGCAGAAAGCTTGTCTACGGGGAACAGCAAGAATTATCAGAAAAGTGTTGGACTTTGGAAGCTAAAGAGACAAATGACTTGCTATCTAAAGCTGCGGGAGGTGGCCTGATAGCAGGATGAACCCAGTTGAATTGTATGAACTGTGAAATTGCAAATAATGATAATAATAATGATATTAATAATAATCTTACAGCGTGCCACCAAAGAATAGCAGAACAGATGGATAAAATCTTGAACGGCCAGGAAGAATTGCCTGAATGGATGACGAAAGGGAGAACAGTGATATGCCAGAAAGATCCGACAAAGGGAAACGCTGTAGACAACTTTAGACCTATATCATGTTTACCATTATTGTGGACGCTAATGACAGGTATAATAGCAGAAAGCATGTATGGCTTCTTAGAGAGCAATAACATTTTCCCTAATGAGCAAAAAGGGTGCAAACGTGAGAGCAGGGGAACTAAAGATCAGTTATTAATTGACAAAATGGTCCTAAAAGATTCTAAGAGAAGAAACACTAATTTAGCGATGGCCTGGATCGATTATAGAAAGGCATACGATATGATGCCGCACGCATGGATCATCGAATGCTTAGAAATATTTGGCATCGCTTGGAAGGTGGAACGGTTTATTCATCGGAGTATGACTCTATGGAAAACGGAATGTTCTTGTCAATGTTCTTTGCAGATTTAAGTTCTGATGGTAGATTGTTCCACAATTTGGGTCCGAGATATGAGAGACAATTTTGCCCTATGTTACTCTTTCGGAAAGGTTGATTCAATTTGTTTTTAGATCTACGAGTTATGCGACTCTGGCCAACCGGTAAGAACATCTCAGACATGTAGGATAGGGCTGAATTATCAAAAAATTTGAAAACCTTTGCAGTTGTACATTGTTCAAATCTTTCTTTCGTGGGGAGCCAATTTATGTTTTTGAATTCTTTGATTCCTATATGTGCTCTGTTATTCAGATTCAAACAAAACCTGATACATTTATTTTGAGCAGTGTGAATTCTTTTGGTTAATCTTTTATTTAATAATGGAAACCAAGCACTGCTTGCATAGTCAAAATTGGGCTGAATTAGAGCGTTTGCTAGCAATCTGCGAAGGGAGAAACCTAGAAAATGTTGCTTTCTGTAAAGACATCTGAGCCTGCCGTTGATTTTACCGAGGATTCTGGTAGCCATTGATTCGCCAGACAGATTCTCATCAAGAATACAGCCTAGATACGTGACTGAGGTGTGCTGTTTGATCTTGATGTCACCTCTTCTGATTTCCAGTTTTTTTCTGTCGGGAAGTTTATTTTTTTTACCAAAAAGTATCGATTTTGTTTTGTCCTCTCCGAAATGAATGCTTAGTTTGTTATCAACAAACCAGTCGCAAAGAGAGTTGAAATTACTATTCAATCGTTTTTCTATTTCATTGACGTTATTGTGTCCAAAAACGGTGATACTCAAGGTTGTGAAAAGGGTTGGTTTTTTCATGTCTCTTGTCATTGTAGGTGAGAATGACAAGAGAGAAGGTGCAGTTTCTTGATATATTTCCATGGCTACGAAACAAGATCACAAATTAGTTCTGATACATCATTATTTGTCATATTGACCTATTCCATGTTCACCATGCAGGGAGATGGAAGTAAGATTTTTGTCAGATTGTCCCCTTGGAAAAGAGCCATTAGTTAGGAGCCACCCCCTCAGAAACGGCACCTCGAAGTGATGATTCCTTTAACATGATGAGCAGCATGCATCCAAAACGGGAATAGTTTCCACAGCCTCCCTGGAAATCTTTGTCAAGGTCCATTACCCACTAGAAAATGTTTGTTAAAATATTTTGGACTTGTCTAGAATCGCAAACCTAGGGTTTTGGCAGGGTTTTGGGTAAGGATTCAGTTAGGGTCTGTATAGGCACAGGTTTGCGATTCTAGGATAGCGCCAAATATTCTAACCCTTCCCCCCAGAAAAGTATGATTACAACATTTTTGAACCCAAGAAATTCCTTTTTAAGGACCCCCTGGAATTTTACTTCCATCCCTTTGTAAGGAGTAAAATTGGAATAGCCCATTGACCTCTCGTACCTCGTTGATCAGTTTATCTGACTGTCCAAATAGGCTAAGGCTAAATTGGAAAGAGTTCATATATTTGTGGTGTATTACTAGCCTTTCCTTCCAAAAATCAGCAAAATTTAAGTAACTGTTACTTACATATGTACAGGGTACCTCACAAAATTTTTCGACGTTTGATTAAATATTGAAAAATAACGATAACATGAACAGACAAAAGGTAAGCCTGTTCCTAAGATTATGAAATAACTAGGCTTGCCGCGCGGCGCCTGCGGCTTCGCGCTGGCCCGCCGTCGTACCGAGTAATTGCTTTGGATGGAATTTGCTGCGCCTGGTGACATCACACTATGTGGACAAACTATTGTCATAATGGTATAGTCAAGGTTCGCTCTACAAAGTGGCCGTTCAAAAATATACGCTCTACAATCTTGCAATTTCCACTCTTGAGAGGTTCTTCACAGTTCTTTTCAACACGCCCTACTCTTTAGTTGTATCGTAAGTCTTTCTCATGTACACCCTCTCTTTAACCTTATCTTTCGTAGGAGTTTTGATCAATACCAGTGGGGTATGGATTCCACTATCCTCTATTTCTTTGCTGTAAAAGTAGCTATGATTATTAAACTTGATCAAATTAACTCTATTGTTTCTGTTTCTATGACAATAGGAAGAAATAAGTTATGATTATCATGATTACCAGTATAATGATTAAAACAATAAAAGGAGGTACTTCCTTTAATTTTTTGTTTCAAATCGAAATGGATATCATTAGATACATGCTTATGTCCATAATATTTTTTGGCATCAGATATTATTCAACAGATATTTCTGGGCTTCTTAAGAAGGTAATTCTGACCATAATCTGCATTGTTTCATGATCTATCATGTTCATGCACAGGTTTCTAAGTATAAAATGCCATAAAATGAGCAGATATTATGGGTTTCTATTAAGCTGAACTAATATTGTAGGGTTGCTTTAAAATTTCTTAGACTGACCGCCCCCGTATGCATGTGTATTGAGTGCCCCCTGGGTATTTGACTGACTTCATGTCATACTCAGGGCAGAATTCCATAGATATTGCCTCAAAAGCAATTATCCTAATATATCTGCCGTTTTAAGCATATTGAGAAGCATCGAGTAAAAGAAAAGATTAGTCTTGGTAACATTTTTGGTTCCTGTTAAAAAGATACTCCCTCCCTCAAATAAGCCCCCCCCCGAATACGCCCAATCCAAAAACATATTTTGGGAAAATATTTTGTTGGGAAAAAATTGTCTGGGGCTTATTCGAGGACTTACGGTAACTTTACGGGAAGCGATAGGGGCTATGACTCTGTAAAGATCTCGTATACCTTTGGCAAAACTATTTGTTTCCAATGAAATTTTTAAAATTGCAGATTTGTCCCAATCGTTGGTCTTGAAAGCATGTCATAATGAGGCCCTGATAGCGGAGATCGTTGCTCCATTGCTCCCCTCTTAAAAAGCAGGATGCTACTTTGGTAACCTCAGAATTAGCCTTGTGCTCCCAATAATTCCTGTGATGCTGGGATGGTGCTTCTATTCTTTGTTTAGATTCAAATATTGAAAGTCAAGTGGTCGATTGGTATCTAATATGGTTGCAAATTTTTGCTTCAGATTTTTCATGATCTGTCAGGACTGGAAGCTCTCTCTCACTGGACACTGTTCTCTGGAAACCTTGGGTAATACATAGATTTGGTGATTTCTCGTACACATTTGCTTCAGCCTCGGAGTGCATCCTTGCGGTGTTGAACAAACCCGTAAGAGCATTTTAGTGAAAGAGGGGACTGATTTGTGTCTTTGGTGCAGCAAAGATTGAGTTTTGGAGAGATGCCCTCAGAAATGTTTCAAGAGCACGTTCTTTACTTTGGCGAGGAACGGTACCTTAGTCGTAAGATTCCCATTTTTGTGGGCACTTCAAACAGTTTCCAAAACATGGCTGTTTTCTCATTACGGCTCGAAGTTCCCCCTCCCCTTAAGTCAAGAACTCATTAATTGCATTTGGTTGCCTTGGCAGTTCAAAATAGACATCCTGTACAGGAATTGGAGGGTGCATGGGATTTTAATGAAAAGCATTAAACTTTTGAAGTGAGCTCTGGTAAAATGTATGTGCTCTCAAGGTCGCGCATTTTCGACTCATGCTCCCTGGCTCCTGGCTTTTCTTATGCCATGCTCTCTTGCTCCCAAAAACACTATCAGAGCCTGCATAATGAACGGTAATAAGATCGGCTAAAAAGGGGAAAATTACGGAGACTCACAAGGACTGTAGGACATCACAACTGGAGTGAACAGGAGCCGTAAAGAATGCCAAACACCTTAGCTATTTTTTGGATACATAGTTTCCATTTGCCACTGTCTTATTTGAAGTGGGGGGTCATCAGGGTTTGCAGAACAGCGGAATTTGAAGAAAATTTGTCGCAGAATACGGAATTCTGGCAATTTCTCTGCGGAACGACGGAATTCTCTACCCCAACCGCACGCGGATTTTCTCGAAAATGATAAGCGGAATGCGGAATGTTCATGAACTTTTATGGATTTGCGGATCCTTCATATGTTGTCTTGTAAAAAGAGGTCGTAGTCACATCCTTGCTTTTTCTGATCAGCACTATGAGAATATTTTTCAAAGCTTTGCACAAGAATTTGAACTGCCACTCTCCTCCTCTTTCCACCTGGATGGATGAAGATGTCTAACAATTCAAATTTGTGCCAGCATTTTGATGACGAAGTGGAGGAACGTGGAACTTTGGCAGGAAATGACCCGAACGGCGAATTTTAACTGAAAATCACGCGGAACAGCAGGTCTCTACCCCCCCCCCCTTGGTGACCCCCCATGGAGGATTTCTGTTCAACTTCAGGTTTGCACATGCTATTTTCCGCAGATATTTGGAAGGAGGATGATCGCATCCATCGTTGGTTCGTAACTTGTAGTTGTCTTCCAGTGTTTCGTATCATTGCCACTTTTTTGTATTACTTCTTTGCCTATGATATCTTAGCTGGAACCGATCTCCTGAGAAGATAGGTGGCTTTTGTCTCGATTCATCCCCAATACTCTTCAGGGAAACTTCCTCTCAAATTCTAGCCCCCTTAAAGGCTCACTTAGGTATAGAAGAGATCCATGATCCTCTTAAACCTCCAACCGCCTGTCTTGGCTGAAGAAAGAAGCCGTACCAATCTAATAAAAGTTAGAGGAGACGTGAGCTACTGTCTCTTTTTAGCCCAATACCCCCAGAAAAACTTGCCCTCTCATTGCATCCCCTTTGAAGCTCTCCGTGATAGAACACGTCCATATGATATCTTTGCTGGAGCCGATCTCCTGAGAAGATAGGTGGCTTTTGTCTCCATGCACCCCTATGCTCTCCAGACAAACTTCCTCTCTAATTGTAGCCCCCTTGAAGGCTCACTTAGGTATGGAAGAGATCCGTGATCCTCTTAAACCTCCAACCGCCTGTCTTGGCTGAAGAAAGAAGCCGTACGAATCTAATAAAAGTTAGAGGAGACATGAGCTACTGTCTCTTTTTAGCCCAATGCCCCCAGAAAAACTTGCCCTCTCATTGCATCCCCTTCGAAGCTCTCTGTGATAGAACACGTCCATATGATATTTTAGCTCGAACCGATCCCCAGAAAAACTTGCCCTCTCATTACATCCCCTTTGAAGCTCTCTGTGATAGAAGACGTCCATATGATATTTTAGCTCGAACCGATCTCCTGAGAAGATAGGTGGCTGTTGTCTCCATTCAACCCAATTCTCTTCAGAAAAACTTCCTCTCCAATTCTAGCCCCCGTGAGGGCTCACTTAGGTATGGAAGAGATCGTTGATCCTCTTAGGCCTCCAACCGTCTGTCTTGGCTTGAAAAGAAGCCGTACCAATCTAATAAAAGTTAGAGGAGACATGAGCTACTGTCTCTTTTTAGGCCAATGCCCCGAGAAAAACTTGCCCTCTCATTGCATCCCCTTTGAAGCTCTCTGTGATAGAACACGTCCATATGATATCTTAGCTGGAACCGATCTCCTGAGAAGATAGGTGGCTTTTGTCTCCATTCACCCCAATGCTCTTCAGAGAAACTTCCTCTCTAATTCTAGCCCCATTGAGGGCTCACTTAGGCCAGGGGCGGATCCAGACCAAAGTTGAATGGGGGGGGAGGAACTTGGAGAGGGGGCGCCAAAACACAAAGGAAAGTGAGCGCGCTGAGGGCGCGCGAAAATTTTTGGGCGTTTTTCGAGAAAATTCTCTGGTTTTTCTACTGAATAACACCTTAGTTTATATGTTTCTCCGCATTCAGAACGAATCACTGATAAAAGAGTGCATTTGGGTCAGGGTAAGGGGCGCTTTTCTTGCCAAAAAGGGGGGCCAAAGCTGAATTTTCATCGTGAAGGGGGGGCAGTTGCCCCCATCTGCCCCCTAAATCCGCCACTGACTTAGGCATGGAAGAGATCCGCGATCCTCTTAAGCCTCCAACCGCCTGTCTTGGCTGGAAAAAGAAGCCGTACCAATCTAATAAAAGTTAGAGGAGACATGAGCTACTGTCTCTTTTTATCCCAGTGCCCCCAGAAAAACTTGCCCTCTCATTGCATCCCCTTTGAAGGTCTCTGTGATAGGACACGTCCATATGATATCTTAGCTGGAACCGAGATCAACCGATCTCCTGAGAAGATAGGTGGCTTTTGTCTCCATTCACCCCTATGCTCTCCAGATAAACTAATTCTAGCCCCCTTGAAGGCTCACTTAGGTATGGAAGAGATCGGCGATCCTCTTAAACCTCCAACTACCTTTCTTGGTTGGAAAAAGTAGCAGCACCAATCCAATAAAAGTTAGAGGAGACATGAGCTACTGTCTCTTTTTAGCCCAATGCCACCAGGAAAACTTGCCCTCTCATTGCATCCCCTTTGAAGCTCTCTGTGACAGAAGACGTCCGTATCGTTCCCGCTGAGATTTCTCATTTCCAGGAATTCATTACCTTGGTCCTGCGTCAGACGAACGGAATGCATTCACCCTATTTGAATGCCTTCTTTGAAAATTTCAATGCTAAAAAGTTTTCTATAAGCCTCCTTGCAAACTGAAACAAAGCTGTTGATCATTTCAAAGGAATGAAGGCTTCTTTGTAGTTTCAGGTATATAATCCAGATCGGTAGAGGGAATATGACCATAGATTTGGAGTCTTTTTTCAGTCCCACTTCGCTCAGAATTAGCTTCCCGTCTCATTCATGACCCCAGTTAAAACCTTCCATTATGCTTCCTCTGGTGCCTGAGCTATCTTAGCTGGAGAAAGAAAGCGATCTAAGTAAGCCTTGCCTCTCTTTTTAGCTTTTTCGTGAAATGAAGGGACGGGAGTACGATAAAGATCCAACACAATGATGGTCCGGCAATGAGGATATGTGCAAAGATCATTCCCTTGGGAGTTGAACCTTGGATAAAAATGGATGTACCCCAGCCCCCATATTGCAGAAAAAGGAAATAATGCCATTCGTACCCACTTCAGACTTCGGAGCAAAAGCTGGGAGGGTTACTTTCCGTGGGAGGGAGGCGGTTTCTTAGTTATGCTGTTTACAGTGGTGAGAGGGGAAACAACGGGAAGACAAAAGGTTTCGGGTCATTCCTATGACGCATCTTAGTATATAGATTTTAGCTACCAGAACCTTGCAAATCGGTTGAAATTCACTGAGTTGCGAGCTTTCAAAGATCAAAAATGTACGATAGCTGAAACCAGAGACCCCCAGAGTACCTGAAATGCAAACAACCTCAAATAATAATAATGATAATAACAATAATAATAATAATAATAATAATAATAATGATAATAATAATAAGAGTAATATTTATACAGGGTAACCTTGTCAATACTATGAGTATTGTTATCAATAAGGGCCCTGTTTGAACATAAAGAAAAGTAATCTATCAATTTACAATGTAAAAACCTAAAATATCCTTCAATGTTTATTGTTTAAAAATCCTGTCCTTGGGTTAACGACTATAATCCTTGCAGATGTTCTTTTAGTCGGTGCTTGAAAATGACAATAGAATCTAAACTTCGAATGTCAATGGGTAGTTCGTTAAAGCAAGATGGGCCTTGGAACCAGAAAGACTTTTTTGCTGCTTCTGTTCTGACCCTTGGAACGCGTAATGTAGCTTTATTGCCTCTTGTACCATAATTGTGGCTAACTCTTTCACATTAGGACTCAAAATTTGGAATGGTAGTTCCTTGCAAACACTTGAAGATTAAAAGATCTGCTTTAAACTTTTGCTGGTTTAATATCGTCATATACCGACGTTCTTGATCAAACTCTGGATGATGATGAATGATTTTAATGGCCCTTGCTTGAAGGCTTTCGAATTTTTTACCCATGGTGTCTGAGATCTTTAGAGTCGGTGTAGAACAATACAGCATTTTGGGCAATACAATTGTTGTATATTGATTCAGCTGCATGACTCGTCAGTGATTGTCTCATTCTTTCCAACAGCTTAATTCGTGCTGCAGCACTTTTTAAAGTCTTCTGTAAATGCTCTTTCATATTTAGGCAAGGGTCCAAAAGCACACCAAGATACTTGTAACTATTCACAAAATGTATCAAATGCTCATTGATCCAGATCTTTAAGTCATTTTTAGAGTGCAGTCTTTTAGCAGTACCAAAAAGCATTGTTTCTGTTTTTCCTTTTTTTAAATTTATGATAAGCCTGTTGTTCTGTAGCCATTGCGCAATGTTTGCCATATCAGTTGTCAGAGCTTTCTCCACCTCACTGATGCTTTTATGAGACACGTATATGACAGTGTCATCAGCATACATTTGGATGCTACATACCTTTACAACTTTCGTTAGACCACTCATACGTATAAGGAACAATAGAGGCCCCAGAATTGAGCCCTGAGGTACTCCATACTTGACTAACTAGCATGAAGATTTCGAATTGCCGCATTGAACTTTTTACCCAGGAAAGTTCTGCACCATTGATACCATAATAGGGAAGTTTTTCTAGTAGTACCGAATGTTCAACAGTGTCGAAAGCTTTTTGCAAATCAACAAACACTGCACCTGTTAATTTCCCATGATCCATTGCTCGTCGAATATTGTCTGTGAACAGTGCGACGGCAAGTTCTGTGTTATATCTCTTCCTGAAGCCGAATTGACATGATGTTAACATTTTATTATTTTCTAGATAGTCAGCTATTTGTTCGTAGACAACCCTTTCTAATATTTTGGATAAAACAGGTAACACTGATATTGGACGATAGTTGTCAGGCAGTGCTTTATTTCCAGACTTATGAAGTGGAATAACTTTTGCGATCTTCAATTTATTTGGAATTAAAGAAGTTTTAAGTGACAAATTTATGATGTGTGTCAAAGGTTTTGCAATGTCTGCACAATCTTTTAACAGTCTTGGTGGTAGGTTGTCATGACCGGGAGATTTTGTCGATTTTAGCTGAGCAAGGTGCCTTCGAACTCTTTCCTTTGAAACTGATTGAAACTGAAAAGTTGGCGTTTCCTGGCTTAACACACCGTCATTTCGCCAAGCAAAATTTGATGGTAGATTACTGCACAGCTTTTCGGCGCAAGTTGTAAAATAGTCGCAAAATAAAGAAGCTATGCCTTGCTGAAAGCAAGCAAAGCCAATTATTTTCATAATTATTTTGAAGAAAACAGCAAAAATATGAAGCTTTTGTGGAGTGGTATAAAGTCAATCATTAGCATTAAAAATTCTCATGTCAATGTCATAAATAAGCTCAAGGATGCAAATGGAAAGCTAACAACAGATTCTGCAACCATGGCTACCATTTTTAATATTTTTTTGTTAATGTAGCTGATGGTGTTACAAAAAGAATACCTAGGTCACCAAAATCCCCCCTAGATTACCTTGATGGTGAAAATCCCAACTCATTTTTTATAACTCCTGCAGCCCCTTATGAAATATCAGATATAATTGATGCGTTAAAAACTGGTAAATCACTAGGTCCCAATAGTATTCCCATAAAATTGTTAAAAATTCTTTCTCCACATATTTCTTCTCCTCTGTACCAAATTATCAATGAGTCTTTCCTTTCTGGTATTTTCCCTGAAAAAATGCAGCATGCAAAAGTCATACCCTTATTTAAAAAGGGCTGTCCTGTGACAGTTTCTAACTATAGACCAATCTCTCTCTTGTCTGTTTTCAGTAAAATTTCAGAGAAACTGATGTACAAGCGCCTATACAATTTCTTGGAAGTTCACAAAATCTTGTACAATCTTCAGTTTGGTTTCCGTGCTTCTCACTCAACAAATCATGCTTTGATTAGCTTAACAGAATCTATTAAAGATACTCTAGACAACAAACGCTTTGGGTGTGGAATTTTTATTGACCTACAAAAAGCTTTTGATACAGTCAATCACCAGATTCTCCTCAATAAACTCAAACATTATGGTGTACGAGGTACTGCTCTAGCATGGTTCAGCTCCTATCTTAGCAATAGATGTCAGCATGTATCTGTAAATGGTCACAATTCTAGTAATCTTAATGTTACTTGTGGTGTTCCCCAGGGCTCTGTCCTTGGTCCACTTCTTTTCCTCTTCTATATAAATGACCTTCCAAGCTCATCTAGCAAGTTATCCTTTTATCTTTTTGCTGATGACACAAACATTTACTTTGAATCTGACAATCTTAGCAAACTAGAAAAAGTAGTAAACAAAGAACTTAAGAAAGTTAAAAGATGACTTGATGCTAAAAAACTTGCATTAAATATTGAGAAAACAAACTTTGTTATTTTCCATTCCCCTCAAAATTCTTTGGATAAAACTGTCAAGATTAAAATTGGCAAGGAACAAGTTAATCAGGCTAAATATGTCAAGTTTCTTGGTCTCCTGTTGGATGAAAACTTGAATTGGAAGTACCACTTGAGTGAACTTTCAAAAAAGTTGGCACGAACTAGTGGTATATTCTTTAAAATAAGGCATTTCCTACCTACTAGTGTTCTAGTTTCCTTGTATTACTCTCTATTTGCTTCCTTTCTTCAGTATGGAATTATTGTATGGGGTCTTACCTATGACATCCATACTAAACCAATATACCTACTACAAAAGAAAGTTGTTAGAGCTATTGCTTTCAAGAATTTTACATCTCCATCTACGCCAATCTTCTCTGAATTAAAAATTCTTAAGTTCTATGATTTATTTCATTTCAAGCTGCTTATTTTTGTGTATGAATCTGTTCACTTGATGTCTCCTGTCTTCTTCCACAATTTTTTTGAAACCTTGTCATCTGTTCATCAGTATGATACCAGGCAGGCTCGCAAGGGAGATATTTTTATGACACGTAAGAACACTTTGCAATATGGCTTACGATCAATTAGATTTGCAGGCGCTAAATCCTGGAACAATATTCCGTCCAGTATCAAACAGTCCACGACAACAATGACTTTCCGTCGTGATCTTAAATTACATCTTTTCTCAACGTACCAGTCTTGAATACCTCGATAAGATAACTTTTCCGCGTATTAATCATTCAAAACACTCAAAAGATTTCATAATTTGAATGATAAGTTTTTAGCATAGGGGGTGCTCTCTCCTCGATTAGTTTACCTACTGAGAGAGCTCCTCCTTAAGAAATTCCCCTCCATACAAAATTCTATGCACCCTTATGTAAAATTTGTCATCTATTTTTTGTCCCTGTTGTAATTTGTCATTTAGTTTATTGCATTGTATTTTTAAAAGTTTTTTTGTATGTAGTGGAATTTTAAAATGAAACTGAACTGAACTGATAGTTTCCAGTTTCCCGTTTACTTCGAGTGCAGATACACCTACGGAAGCAGTGTCCTTAGACGGGTATAGCCTTTTAACCAAGTTCCAAAGTTGTTTAGGATTCTTTGTGTTTTCCTCAAACAGATGCTTGTTATAAGCAGCCTTACTCTTTTTGATACATGAGTTTACTTTGTTTCGATATTCCCTATACAGTTTCCAGTCATTATCATTTCCACTTTTTTTAGCTTTTGTTAGATGGTAATCTCTCGACTTTATCAATTTTAAGAGCTCTGGGGTTCTCCAGGGACAATGCAAGCCACGAACTTTTTTCTGTGTTACTGGAGCATGTTTATCAAAGACCTTAGTCAAGATACTTTCAAAGGCATTATATGCAATTTCTGCATCTTGGGACTTAAGAACTTGATCCCAAGAGGCTTCCCTGAGGTCTTCATTTAGACTTTCTTTTTCATAGTTCTTGTAATTCCTGCATGTTATCAAGCGAGGGCTAAATCTAAGGCTATTGAGCTTTCTCACTGCCCCTATCAAATGGTGATCACTCAAGCAAGACTCCAAAACAACAGTCTTGCAAATATTGTGGGGCATGTTTGTTAGCACTAAATCAATCATGGACTGGGAAGTTTCGTCGATTCTCGTGGGGGTGGTAACTTGTTGATGTAGACCAAAACTTGCAATTTTGGATTTCAGTGGTTGATTTTCATTTGCTTTGCTGTAATCGCAATTGAAATCCCCTAGCAAAAAAGTTTCTTTGTCCTCGCAACAGACGTTAGAGAGCATTTTTTCAAATCTATCATTGAAGTCTTCAGGTAGACAGTCCGAACTGTCGGGTGGACGGTACAAATTCCCAACCAAAATGGGTTTTGAGTTTTTTACCAGTACCTCAGTCCAGATACACTCGATACCATCTTCCTCTAAGTCCAGTCTGCGATGGTTGGTCAGAGATTCATGCACGTATACAGCAACTCCCCCACCAGCACCTTCGTCACGGTCCTTTCTAAGCAGGTCAAACCCAGCAATATCAATTTCACTGTCTCGAATATTTCTATTTAAATGCGTTTCACTGATTCCAATAAGATGTGCTGGCTTAAGGTCTGAGCGACATAGCAATTCCTCCAGACTGGCTTTATGGCAAACTAAACCACGGATGTTTTGGTGTAAAACTTTCAGACCTCGTGTTTGGAGCAAATCAACGAAGTTTCGAGAAACGTCAGGAGCTGGACCTGGATTGAGTGAAATGTCGCCACTGAGAAGAATAATCATCACAAAGAGATACTGTCTGAGACTGTGATGGCTGCAAAAGGTTGACATCTTTCTGCGCCTTTCCGCTCTGCTTTGCACTGTAAATAGGCCCTTCGAAATATCATTCCAAGTCAATGCTCTTCCAAGGAAATTCGCCATACTGATGTTTCGATACGAGATAAACGACTTATCAATATCATTCTCGTTGAAATCTTTATACATTCTTGGCCAACATAACTTCATAACACAGGAGCAATTCAATCATAATATGATACAACAGTATACGAAGAGCAGGGAGCCTGTAGCCGCCATCTTGCAGCAGTCACTCCAGCCGTGTCGAAAAATTGTTACGAGACCGACCGAGGTAAAAGAAGCGTGTCCAATGTCATACCGGTCGTTGATATGAGAGTAAACCAAATATACTTCCAAAGTAATTAGATCCTTGCGATCATTGTCAAAATTTGCTTACCATTGCATATGTCCAAAAACAGTGGCTCAAAACATAATCAACGAGAGACTGAATCTGTTTCCTCAAAGCATCCATATGCTTGAAAGCTAGGTTATCGAAAACCTGTTCAAATCCCATTTGGTTCGCCCTAAAACAATTGAGAACTAGAAGAAACGATGGGCTATGAGATGTTTTCAAAAACTGCCATTTCGAGGCTTCTGGTTTCAGTTTTCGCACAAACTTGAACTTAAAAGGCTCTTGCCTCCATAAAGTTTTAGCAGATTTGCAAGATTCTGGTGCCAAAAATTAATCTAAAATCTTACGAAAAGGGTCACTTTACCAAGTGTTCATTCAGCGTATCGTTATTTTTTAGTATTTAATCAAACGTCGAACGATTGTTTTGAGACACCCTGTAAAGCTTATCCAATTCGAAGTGATTTTCACAGATATGTTGCTTGTCCTCTCTTATTTTACTTCGCAAGTCAGCATGGAGCACTCGGCCTTGAGTTATTATGGACACGGGTTCTTTTCTCCATTTTGTACTAAACCCGTCTTTGGCCATTGGAAGTTTGTTCATTTCATTCATTTCATTCATTTCATTCATTTCATTCATTTCATTCATTTCATTCATTTCATTCATTTCATTCATTTCATTCATTTCATTCATTTCATTCTTTTCATTCATTTCATTCATTTCATTAATTTCATTCATTTCATTCATTTCATTCATTTCATTCATTTCATTCATTTCATTCATTTCATTCATTTCATTCATTTCATTCATTTCATTCATTTCATTCATTTCATTCATTTCATTCATTTCATTCATTTCATTCATTTCATTCATTTCATTCATTTCATTCATTTCATTCATTTCATTCATTTCATTCATTTCATTCATTTCATTCATTTCATTCATTTCATTTATTTAAGGAGGGTTGCCCTTCGGCAAAAGCCGTTTTTCAAGGGGCACTCCATTAAAAACTTTATCATTATTACAAGAATACCAAAGAAAACTACCCTAATCTAATTACAATGAAAACCATACTATTAAAAACCTATTTACAAGAAATGATCATTTATATACATATTAAAAAGGAATAAAAGAAAGTAACACGAAAACGAATCCGGAGTCACTGGCAGAGGCAGACCCCGCAGCGCCAGCACCAGCCGCCCCCAGGCGACAAGATATCCCAGAGCGAACAGCGATCAAAACCATGACCGCTATACGCCCCGAGCCGGCCCGCCACCCCAGGGCAACCAGCGCCACCACCGCAGGCCCCACCCCTGCAGTTATCTCTGAACAGACTATTTGAAATTGTTTAGGGACGATGCCTGCTTTGACTCAGCCGAGAGGCTATTCCACAATTTTGCTCCCCTAAGAGAGAAGCATTTCTGCCCATTTGCAGAAGTTTTCTTTGGTACCCTCAGGTCAGTCTCGGTATTTCGAAGGCAGCGGATGGAGCATTGTGAATTTCTTTCGAAAAGGCTACTCAGGTATTGCGGAGCCAACTCATTGGGTGACTTGAAGACCACTGTTTTTGACTCAATGCTGATGAGTTGTTCAATGGTTCTCCAGCCCAACCTCTCGATGAGTGGCCTGCTTGGGGTGTCAAAGCTGCTATTGGTAACGATCCTGGCAGCTCGGTTTTGAAGCTTTTGTAGCTGGTTGATTTCACGAGAACCACAACAACCCCAAACAGAACAACAGTATCAAAAGTGCGGCTCAACGATACCTGTGTAAAGATTCTCAAGAGTTACCCTTGGTAGGAACTTCTTTGCATGCTTTAAAAAGCCAATAGCCCTTGAGACCTTGGCAGAGACAGCCTTTATTTGTTCTTTCCAATCTAAAGAGCAATCAATTTGAACACCAAGGTATTTTGTTTTTTGGACAATGTCAAGCTCTTTGCCACGTATGCTCAATTCCAGATTCTGATCTGTACTTTTGAGAATGTTACGTTTTGGCTTGGTAGTAATAAGCATGGAGTGTGTTTTTGTAACATTCAAAGAAAGTTTATTGCCTTGGAGCCAAGCGTCCAATTGCTTAAGATCATTGTTTATAGCCCCATTCAGCTGAGTCATATTTAATGCCTGGTGACACAAACTGGTGTCGTCAGCATACATGGACACAGTCGAACCCTGGACGGCCAGTGGAAGGTCATTGATATAGATGAGGAAGAGAAGAGGGCCGAGACATGAGCCTTGTGGCACACCGACTTCTACATCCTGTATGTCCGAGGCAACACCATTAACCCTGCAAAATTGTTTACGGTTGGATAGGTATGACCTGAACCAAAACAGCTCTCGCTGCTGAACACCATAAATTTGAAGTTTTTCACAGAGCATGTCATGATCAACGGTATCAAAAGCCTTTTTCAAATCAATGAACACTAATCCCACAAGCCGTCCAAGGTCCAGACCATTGCACCAGTCATCAGTATTTTTAAGCAAACAAGTAAGTGTAGAATGAAGCCTCAGAAACCCAGATTGGTCAGGGGAAAAGAGGCCATTTTCTTTCATATATTGATACAGCTGGTCAAAAACAAGTTTTTCAAAGAGCCTTGAGATGACGGGTAAGACCGAAATCGGACGGTAGTTTGACTTTTCAGTCTTGTCTCCTTCTTTGAAAATTGGAGTAACTCTAGCTACTTTCCATGAATCAGGGAACTGGCTAGTTTCAATGGACGTGTTAAACAAAAAAGCCAGAGAGTTTTCAATGAAAGGTAAGGCAAGCTTCAAAAAGTAGCTAGAGATATTGTCAATCCCAAAGCTCTTTGTAGTTTTAATCTTGGCGAATGCAGCCCTGACCTCTTTAACTTCAATAGTCCTGAAGTTAAATTTAGCCTTATTTGCATTGACTTCATATTCACCTGTAAGAAGAGGATTTGGGACAGAATCAATTTTGTCTGCTAGGTCCTTGCCTATAGAGCAAAAGAAATTGTTCATAGCATCTGAAATGCCTTTTTTATGAACAGTCTCAGTGCCAGCCTCTTTGAGACACTTGATGTTACTGGACTTGGATCTCTTATTGAGAAGTTCATTTACTGCCTTCCAAGATTCTTTCATGTTGCCTTGACATGTAGAGATCTTATCAGTGAAATATTGTTTCTTCAACTGAATGTTCCTAGAATCAACCTTGTTACGGACCTGCCTATATGAATCCATAAGAAATTGAGACTTACTTTTGGAAGCAACCTTCTTTAATTTATCCCAAGTTTGCATTAGATCCCTAAGGTCTTTATCTATCCATGGGCAGTATTTCTCTGAAACACGCATTTCAGTTATTGGAGCATGTTTGTCTATGATCATGGAAAATAGGTTTGACCAATTATTAACAAGAGTATTGATATCATCTGTTTCAGTAAGCAGCAGCTCCCAGCATATGCCAGAGACATCTGCCAAGAATGCATCCTCATTGAAATTTTTCATTTTGCGGGTTTTGATCACTTTATGGTCTTTTTCTACTGCACCATTGAATTTACGAATGCAGTAAACCATATAATGATCACTCATGGAAACTTCATGCACCCCTGATTTTACAATGTTTCTGGCACATGTTGTAGCAATATGATCAATAATAGAGGAAGTTGTTAGAGTGACTCTAGTAGGCTCCTCGACAAGCTGTTTGAAGCTGAACAACTCATAGAGATCAAGCATGTGCTTTGAGTTGTTGTCTATGAGCTGTTCAGCTTGTTTTGGAGTGAGATCACAGTTTGTGTCTCCTAGGAGGATTATTTCTTTACCCTCTTTGTCCAAGAAAGAGAGAACCTTTTCCAGCTTATCAAAAGAGACAACAGGGTCACTAGGTGGCCTGTACCAGGCAAGAACGAGAAAGGACCTACTATTAGGAGGCTCTACCTCAATGCATATGATTTCCAAGTCTTCAACCGGGACATCAGGACGAGGTTTGTATTTGATGGAGTCTCTAACGTAGATAGAGACTCCACCACCATTACAAGTCCTTTCTAGGCGTTCTTGCTGGTAGCCTGCTATGCTAGTCAATTCTTTTGGATAATTAGGATCAAGCTTAGTCTCATTCAGGGCAAGAATATGTATCCCTAAGTTATTTATTAGTACCTGAATCTCATCAAGGTTACCACGCAGACCATTAATATTCAGGGATGCAATCGCCATGCCTTTTCTGTAGCCTATATGCTGACGACACCCAGTTCCCGCGTTATTACTGCCAGGGCTAGCTTTCTTCGAAGAAGTAGAAGTTGAATTTGCTTGTGCGGTATTTCTGTTTAATGCACCCTCCCTATCAATAGGACTTTCTAGTCAATAGCAAAGAGCACGAACTAAATTGCCTTCAAGCAAATTATCACCTGCCTTATTAAGGAAAATTAAACTTCTGTTTAGATGTTTGGATGCATCGATTTTTGTGTCCTCAGTGAAAGCATCGTTATTCTCAGAGCACAAGTCTGCTAATATCAAGTTTACTCTTTTTCGTTTCGTTTCGTACTCATCACCACGAGGCACAAGGCCTGAGATTATAACCTCTATATCATTTACACTTATGCCCTTGGCCAATTCTATTACTTCCTGTGCAATCTGCACTGCAGACTTTTCTTCTTCATTTCTCTTTGGGGACAAATCATTTGTGCCAATGTGAAGAATGACTACATTTGGTTTCCTTTCAACGGAGGGTTTAGCATAGCTGTGCATATCCTTGATGTTGGCGCCGTTGAAGCATTTGACATACACATTTTCATTATCACCACATTTTTCCTTTATTTTCCAGTCATGGATATTTTTAACAATGGAATCGCCAAGAATAACTGCAGAGCGAATGAACCAACTCTTCTCTCGGCCCTTGATGTTGAACATCCGAAAATTGAGCAGTTTGCACCAGGCATTTTACATAGAACACTCAAAAGTAGTCAGGAAAATTCGATGCCACTACCATGCTAAAAAATTTTCACAACAAACATCGAAGAAACATTCTCAGCTGCAAGGAACGCGCAGGAAAACGTGCACTGTCGCTGGACTGATCTCTAATACTTTCGAGAGCAAAACGTTCGCACAATAGGCTTTTGTTCGCTTCCAGACTACCTCTCGTCTCGTGTCTATGGTATTATTTATTGTATTTTGTAGGATCCCGTTTAGGTTCTCATTTTTGTATTGTTTCTGGATTTCGAAACTGATATGTAAGCTCTGTCTGATTAGAAGAAGTGTTATTACCGATGAAGGCTTTCACCGAAACGTTTAGCGAAGGTGTTTTTTGAGTCCACATATATATTTATCTATATCAACGTGTTTTTCTCTTTGTAGGCCTTTGGATCACGAGAAGATTTCTCAAGCATGTCACATCGTTATTGATTGGCTTCAGACCCATTTAGCAGAACTCCACCATCTTACTTCCGAAAGACAAACAGCTTTGGCCGTAGCAAAACCATTGGTCAAGGCACGATATGAGGTCTTCATTTCATATTCTCATCAAAATTCAGACGTCGCCCACAGCATCCAGAGATTCCTTTCTGTATTCCATCCTGATTGGGATATTTTCATTGATGTTACCGAACTCAAAACGGGCGTATCATGGCAAGTGAAACTGTATGATAGTATTGGTGAGTACGATCATTTTTCACAGAAATACAGGGGAGGGGATTAAGCGTTTGAGCTGACGTTGTCAATCTTTGGCCCGCCCATAATACATTTCGAAAAGATCTTAAATTTCGACTAGAGTGGTTTCGCTCATTTTGGCTCGTCACGCATTTTTGCCGATTGTAGGTTTCTACAATCATGCCACTTTAATTCCATTTTGCCATGATCTGTACAGCATTGACTCGAATTTTTTTCTCGTGCCGAAGCCCCCAGGTCCCCGTTCTACGTACGCTCCACGTTTTGCATTATATCATCAACGTAGCTTCTGGAGGACGAAAGTCAAGATCTTTTTCACGAATGAGGAGATAGGATTTTTGTAGTTGGGTAAAGATAATGTAGTGCATGGTAAGATTCTTTCGGCGAAATGCTGGAAGGTTTCTGGGAAACTTGTGCTAAGCCATAGCATAGGTTGGCTTTTTGAAAACTTTTCTAGACAAACTACTATAGTATTGTCCAAGACGTATACCGGGTGAGTCAATAAAAACGCCCGGCGTTGGAAAAAAATCCTGCTCCCTGAATATCAAAGCAATGATGTTGAAATCTGTCTTGTTTTATCCTCGATATGTCAAATTAGTTTCAGTAATTTACCCGGCTTTAATCAGTCATTCCTTCCCGTCGAAATAGGAGCTTTTCTGCAGAAAGCCCCTTTTGAAAACCTGCAAAAACGAGCGAAAATAGCAAGCAAAATTTCCCATTGTTCTCCTTCCTAACAATTATGACTCCTGGATGTGCTCTTGTATTTTCTTCTCATGGGAGAATGGAATCCCCCTCATTAAGTTATTCACACTAGGGGAAGACGTTTCAACCATCCAAAACGAAAACACGTGCTAAAGCATGCTGAAAGTCATCGCTGTGAGGTAAACACTTTAGGGACTTTTACTTCCAATTTTAGCACGTTTTTTAAGGTTTCTCAAAGGGAGTCATGTTGTAAAATTGCCTACAGAATCTGAACGGAGTGACCGATTTTAGTCAGGAAAATTTCTGAACATAATTGAAGATTGTTAGCTATTTGATCAGACATTGCACAATATTGTTGCTTATATAGTCAGGGAGCAGTAGCCTTTCAAACGCCGGGCGTTTTTTCTGACTCACCCGGTAGTTTTTGAGGCCATGGAAATCGGATTGTGAGAACCTTTCTAGGACAAAGTAGAGTGCGTTTGTGCAAAAACTTTCCTGCGGATGTGATTCATTGAAAATAGTTACAAAATTGTGAATGTTTCCGTTTTGGTCATGGTAAAGATGGCATGCAGGATAAGCATTCTAAGCCAAAGAATATCATGTTTAGAATTTTACCAGAGATGCTAATTTAAATTACTGTGCAAAGTGATCAGCAATTCCAATGCAGCACAGGCTAAAATGTGATGAGCAGAAGTGTTCAAGCCAAAGTAAGGAGCGTATCCACAAAAATTTTCCCCCTCGATGCATACTGGACTTTGAAGTTTCCACTGAACCCGATAGCCTCTTTTTCACAAACCATATATACTTCATGTTTCTGAATCTGAGAGTACATGATAACTCTTTGACAATTCCATTTTCGAGTGATGCATGTTAGGTTGGTCCCCGGCGGCTGCAGTTCTGTGTGAAATATAGCACCACCCGTGGCCATAAATTCACTGAGATAGGGTGCAAAATTAGCAAAATCCTAGGACCTAGGATGTAGAAAAAGAGTAATGTTTTGAAATGTCAGTTAGTGAATTTATAGAATAAGGGTAGATTTCATAAATTTTACAACGTTGGCGGTGAGGCTAACATTGAGTTAAACATCACAAACATGCATCAAAAACAAACATGAGTGCATTCATATTCATATTCGTATTAATCTATTTTTACACAAAGTCCCTTTAGCATAAGAAGAAAAGTCATAGAAATTGAAGTTACAATCTATAACATATTGTATAAGTTTGAGAACTGTTAGGCCGTACTTGCTGCTCTTCCAGGGAGTCTTGTTTCATGTTAATTCAGCTCTTTCGATGAGTTTTTAGATTTCTTTTGAACTGCGGGAAGGTTGACAGTTCTTTGACACTGATGGGGATGCTGTTCCATGCAGTAAGAGCTGAATAATGAAAGCCTTTTTTCACATATTCAAGGTTATATCTTGGAATTTGGATGTCCTTGCAGTTTCTCGTATTGTAGTTTGAATGCAAGGATACCTGGGGGAATTAATCCCAAAGGCTCTCTGGGCACATCCTTTTCATATTCTTGTACGTCATAGTTGATCGATCGAATTTTATTAATTGTTCAACATTGAGCCAGTTATATGACCAATCGTCTTCGATTCTAGCCCTCTCAATTATGGTTCGGGCTCGGTCCCTTAGATTTTGTAAGATCTTTTTTTGGACCTAGGAATACTGCCCTAAATAAAATTTGCGTACCGCAAATGACTTTCTATAAGGGCTCGATGTACATTATCTCGTTGTTTTTGTGGCAAAAGGTTTTTCAGTTTTGTAAGAGATGAGAGACCTTCACGAACTTTCCCTCTTAACAACTTTGAAATGTTGTTCCCAGCTCAACCTTTCATCTACGATGACCCCAAGTGATTTTGTCTTCTTTGCGCGTTTTATTTCTGAATATTTTAGCATTAGTGGCTCGGAGACATCCAACTTGTTAATTTTACGGCGGTGGCCAATCAACATATATTCAGTTTTCTTAGGATTGGCAATCAGCTTATCAATTCTCATCCATTCTGAAATGTTGAGAAGTTCCCTATGGGCATTCTCAATTAGATTTTCAAGGTTGTTGGATGTTATGGTATCATGTGTGTCATCTGCATACATGCTGGCTTTCGATAATTCTAAGCATGTTTCAAAATCATTCAGATAGATTATGAATTATGAATAGGAGTGGACCGAGGCAGGAGCCCTGGGGAACTCCACAAGTTACCATTTTAGCCGATGACTCGTACCAGTCCACTGTGCAAAACTGTTTCCTATTTCGCAAATATTAAGTAAACCAGTCGCCTGTTATCCCGCTTATGCCGTATTTCTCTAGTTTTGCTAACAAGATGGTGTCGTTGACCGCATTAAATGCTTTTTTCAGGTCGAGAAAAATAACGAGGCTCACTTCTTTTCTATCCATGGCGGAGTACCAGGAGTCAGTACTGTTTATCAAGGATGTTATTGTGGAATACAGTTTACGAAAAGCAGCCTGGTTCTTCGTGAATATAGGCTGAAGAAATTCAAATATCTGGTCATGCACAATCTTTTCTAAAGTTCTTGAAAAGATAGCAATCACGGAGATCAGCCTGTAATAGACCATTTGCCAATACAGGATTGCGCTGAAGATGGTGGCGAGGAATTTTTTACCGAGATGCACTGCGTTCTTCGAGCGAATTCCTATAGAATCGTTAAAGCTTTGTAATTCGAACGCAATACATTTCGGTAAAAAATTCCTCGCCGCCATCTTTAGCGCAATCCTCTATTAGGAAAAGGGATTGAGGCGAGCGCGGCCAATTCCGACAGCCTTAGTGACGGTCGGAAATCCCGGCAATCCTCTCCACTTCAGTATACACGGCTAGCTGTACTGTTCGGTCTAGTCGCTGTGCAAACTTGAATGTTTTACTATCTATTTACCACTTCCAAGAGTTACTTGGCCCATTCTTAGTAAGGTAAGTGTTTCCCTCGATTTTCAAGCCAATTTCTCATCCTTTCACTCACTTTGGAGTGTGCTTCGAGGCACTTTATTTGATTTGACGTATTTCTCAAAGATCGGAAGGCGGCTTAGTGTTTAGGCATGTCATTTTCCTCTCCTCGATGGCTTTAAACGGGTACCGTCCCGACTGTTGTTACTTGAAAAGTGGGCTCAGATGATACAAACCTTTATCACAGGAACCGTTGAAGAATTTCAAACACTATAATGATAATAATAATTTAATTTCATTTCATTTTCAATTTTTTATTTATTGTAGCCCCTCAGTTAGAGAAAACTGATTTACAGGAGGCCATGCAATAAAATACACTAAAACTAAATTAAACATTTTACACAAAATGAAACTAATCAATAACCTAATTACAATCTTTAAAAGAAATTTCAAAAGAAAACATTAAAAACGAAAAGGGGGTTTTGTTGATTCTTCGAGGACAGAAGATCATTTTATGGCTGTCATAAAACTTTTTAAAGTTGACGTATTTTTAGTCTTTTTAGATAAACCATTCCAAAGTTTCGCACCCTGATAAGAGAAGCATCTCTGTCCTGTGGTCGTTCTTAGAATTGGGACTCTTAGGTCATAATCCGAATTTCTGAGAGACCGTGTTGTAGAGACGTTGACTTTAGTAAACATGTCACTCATATAGGACGGTGCATTACCATTCAGGGATTTGTAAACAATCCTTGCAGATTCAAGATCAATCATTTCCCTTACTGTGGACCATCCAAGTGCACGAATGACTGGGAGTGGCGAAGCATCGAATGGGCTGTTAGCAGGGAGCGCCGAAGGCGCGGGAGGGGAAACGGCCATTCAATTGATTTCCGATGTATGATGCAGAACTTGAAAACGAGGCTCCTGTTACTGGCGATTTGCGAGAAGAGTCGGGAGACTCACATCAATGGTTGCGAAGAACGAGAAAAGCCCTAAATTTTCGCAGCTACTGCTGTTTTCCTTTGTAAAAAGCACGATAGTTTGTTGGTCGAGGGTACAAAGAATTGCAGCCTTGAATAAATTAGTCATTTGAGTTATATGCACCAATGGAACAGAAGAATTCAAGGAAGATTCCTGTCGCCTGTCGCAATGTTTTGTTTATCAACAAAATGTGTAGGCTTGGCCTAAATTTATGACGGAACTTTGTGGGAGACACAGACTATGCTTAAACTAAGAATCTTCTGGTGTTATTGCATAGCACATAGCAGTTCAACTCAACAAGAATAATACAGCATTTCTGATGAAAAATTGTCAGTGAAACAAAGGAGAAAACAAGCCAATCAAGGAATAAATAAAACATTAAGTTACTGATTCAAAAAGTTGAAGTTTGCCCTCAAATCCTGGCAATGATTGATTGCCCCCAAGTCCTGGCTCTTCACAGAGGTCCTGCTTGAAAGCACTGTTGTGCAGTGATGTTATCCACAACTGGCATAGCCTTCAAATAGAGCCCCTAGCACCACTTTGAGCATTATGACAAAGGACTGACAAAGGTTGCAGACTTGAGCTCTTCTGTAACTCCACAATGTCATGTTCACATTGATATAAACAGATCAAATATTATGCCTTCTTGATATCAGGAGAAACTTCCAGCTGAACCATTGTTTGCTGGTGAATCAAGCTGAGTGAAAGTGCTTTAGATATCACAGTTCCTCAGTAATGGAAAGACTTGATGTTTGTTTCAATTTGTACTGAAAAACTGACACCATTTTTGGAGGGGAAAGTGATATCATGCTACTGTATCTAATGTTTTGCAAGAAATTTTGCGTAGTCCAAAGTGCCAAAACACTCTAAATTGGAAGGATAATTTCATCATTTGCCACTGAAAGTTTCTGAATTAGTTTTTACTATTTGGGGCAAAAGTTATGGTGTAGTCTCTGTGACTGCTGAGATACTTGCTGTATGTTTCCATTTGTTTTCTTTCTTCTTTTTCAAAAGAAAGGGCAGTGTTGTTGCATTGCCAAGTCTCAGAAACACCACACCCACTCTGCTTCTCATTGTGAGTGGTAAATTGATAATAAAATTTCACATACTGAACTGCATTTATTAAGATGAAGCTCCATGAGCAGAAAGAGCAGATAACAAGAATAGACCAGTTTCACAATTAAGTTCAATTTGAGGTAAGAGATGTGATTCCCTGTGCAGAAAGATATCTACATCATATCATTATGTTGAAAAGTCACATACAAAACTATTCCATGAGTTGCTGATATCAATGCACACTTTTGAGATTTAGATCCACATGATATCGAGGCAAGTGATGTTCATGGAATTATTTCAAAAGAATTGACATAATTGTGAAAGTGGTCTATTCATTCATCAAAGTCCCTCTAACAGATAGTTGCACTAAAGATGGCATCAAGGAATTTTAAACCAAGATCCTTTGAGGTATTGAAGAAATCAGCCAATCAAATCAATAAAAATTCTATGTGATACAAAGCATCATGGTAAAAATTCCTGTCTGTCATCTTTAGTTTAATTATCTCTTGGTGCATGGTATGGAATTGATACACTTGAAAGATTTGATACACTACAACAGTTTTTGAACTGAAAATCATATATGAAAACAGCTTAATACAAAATAAACACCAGTATGAGTAGCTTTCTCCAAAATTAAGAAACTCTTTTGGAAGCAATCAGAGGTTAATTCAAGGTAAGGTAACTTTTTTTATTTTTGGTTACAAGATGCAAAGTTTTTTAAATAAACAGCGCATCACTAACCCAAGACAAATTAAAAACTAATTAGAAACAAATTCAGGTATATATTGAATGATAAACAAAGTCACATGAAACTTCTTGGCTTAAGAATATGCAACACAGAAAGAAATCTGCATGATATCATGTTAGCTTTTGGGTTTGATGTCTCATATCTCCCAAGTGTGTCTAGTTTCAAAAGATTAGCAGTTCAAAAATGTAAAATCTTTGATCCTCTAATAAATCTTCTATCTTGCATAGGGAATTGTGAAATTCATGTTAAATGTTCAAAGAGTGTCCATGTGGAATTTATCTGTGCTAACAGCTCTTTTAGAACATAGCTATAATTATTCACAATGAAATTGGTCTCTTGCTGTTAGGTGAAATTGGTCTCTTGCCATCTGCAAGAAATATGCAATCCTCAATTAGCAAGTGAATCCTTCCCCTGAAACAAAATGAAAGAATTATTTCAAACTGTCTTTTACGACATTGATTACCTGGCCACAAGGAAGCGAGTCCTTGATCTACCTTTGTACATACTGCAACCAAGATAAAAAAACACACATTTTACTGTATATTGCAAGATATTGGAGTTCTGAGTGGGTGCAATGGTATCAACTTGCTATCAAGATATATGAAAAACATTAAAGGCCTGTTATAAGACTTGCATGCCCCCATGATGTGGTACACCATTTAAGTTTGTGATAAAAAGGTTGAAAACATGCAATTGTAAAATTGTTATTGCTGCATAAATCAACCTTCTCCATTTTTATCATTGCTTCAAATTGCTAAATTAGAATCACAGTGCAAAAAATAGGACTGATTCTTTTCAAAAAATTAAAGGCCACCATTGCATTTGCTTTTAGTAACAAAATAAATAACATTTTTAGCATCATCAGACAGACCAGGGTTTTGCTGAGTGACAGGAAATAAGAAATTCAATGGTTAGCAGTGAACTTTATAGAAAAGGAAAAGGCAGCTCATTGCTGTGATCACTGGTTTTGGCCAAACATTTCAATAGCAAACCACAAAACCCAGAAGTTGAACCACTCCAAACATGTCAGCTTTGAACAGGAAAAAGTAACAAAATAAAGTGCAAAGATCATCTTTATTAAACAGACACAAGCTTCATTGATCAAATCAAACAAAACATTCAATAGGTGATGGTGAATCTTGCAGAAAATGGATGGCCACCCTTACATTTCCTTTGATCAACCTCAAGGCCAAGCGACATTGTCAAAAAGAAGACTCACAGGCAAAACTGCCCAAAATTGATCTGCTTGAAACTGAAAAAGTGTAACAAAATAAAACAAAACTTTCAACTCCATCAGTTAGACTGATATTTCACTGAATGAAATCAAACGAGAAATTCAACGGGTAACCGGGAACCTTGCAGAAAATTGAAAGCCGCCATCGCATTGGGTGATCCAGCGATTTGGCCTATACAATTCAATAGGAAAACGCTTAGGCCCTACGGTGACCACTCGACATAAATCTGCTTGAAACTTGAAAAGTGTAACAAATAAAACAAAATTTTTAACGCCATCAGTTAGACTGATATTTCACTGAATGAAATCAAACGAGAAATTCAACGGGTAACCGGGAACCTTGCGGAAAATTGAAAGCCGCCATCGCATTGGGTGATCTGCGATTTGGCCTATACAATTCAATAGGAAAACGCTTAGGCCCTACGGTGACCACTCGACATAAATCTGCTTGAAACTTGAAAAGTGTAACAAAATAAAACAAAATTTTCAACGCCATCAGTTAGACTGATATTTCACTGAATGAAATCAAACGAGAAATTCAACGGGTAACCGGGAACCTTGCGGAAAATTGAAAGCCGCCATCGCATTGGGTGATCTGCGATTTGGCCTATACATTTCAATAGGAAACGCTTAGGCCCTATGGTGACCACTCGACATAAATCTGCTTGAAACTTGAAAAGTGTAACAAAATAAAACAAAATTTTCAACGCCATCAGTTAGACTGATATTTCACTGAATGAAATCAAACGAGAAATTCAGCGGGTAACCGGGAACCTTGCAGAAAATTGAAAGCCGCCGTTGTTGGACTGGACAGAATTCAATGTTTATCAGACACACCTTCCCAGTAAGAAATATCCTAGCAGCTATCACAATGGAATGATTGCTGCAACAAAAGCTGAAAAATGAAGATAAAACATCATCAAAGAAACAGCTGCTGGAATCACATACCTGAGTCAGCCAAAATTGTGAAGATTGCTGTTTTTCTCGAAGTTAGTCCTCCAAGCTCACGCCTGCTCCATTCCAAGTTTCACTCAAAAATGAGCGCGCCTCGATCCGAATTTGCATCAAACATAGGGACAATGCGCAGCACTGGCCGTTTCCCCTCCCGCGCCTTCGGCGCTCCCTGGCTGTTAGTGATCAATTTTGCCGCTCGATTTTGCAGTTTTTGCAATTTTCCTGTAATTGATACACCAGTATTACCCCAAACCTGGCAGCAGTATCTGAAATAGGGCTCTACCAAACTTCTATACATTGTTTCAATCGTAGCGGGTGGAAGATATTGCTTTGCATAACGAAGAATGCCAATACCCCTGGAGATCTTTTTCGTGACAGTGGTTAAATGATTCGTCCATTTTAGTTCTTGTTCCACTTGAACTCCGAGGTATTTTACATCACTTACAAGTTTGACACCTTCAGAACCTATTCTAAACTGCGGCTTAGGGGCGTCAGGAGTTTCTATCTTGTGTAGCTTTTTGTTGCTTCCAATTATCATTGCTTCTGTTTTTGCAACGTTTAAGGACAATTTGTTGCCTTCTAGCCAACCCTCAAAGTTGCTTTCGAAAATGATGGCAGCAACTCAGTGACTTTTTCAAGTTGTTTTTTAGCATAATTGCAATAATTTTGCTCGATTTGCTTGTCATGGTCAAAAGATACAGGTATAGTCTCTTCACTACCACTGACTTGGTTAATTTCATTCCTCAAAAGTTTGCTTACATATCGGATTTCATCATAATCGCTCGTGACGTTTGACTTTTTCAGATTTTTCAAAGAGGATTTTAGCTGGTTTTTGCCGTAGTTGCGATATTTTTCGACCAATTGACTTGTTCCGTCATTGTTTTGAACGGAGCCATACTCTTTTTCAAAATATTCGTATATTGTTGTTGAGAACTGTTTGCACGCTTCCTCAAGAACATTAGAAATTGCTTGCAACGGTAGATTTGCTTGGAAAAATTCATTTGCAGTCCTCCATTGGGATTCAGATTTGGGAAGTTTAATGCCTTTTTTCACCTTCGTATCAGGAGAACTACTTATTTCCTCAGTGTCAATGACTTCATCCTCTTGAGACATAGCTGTTTCAATTTCCTTGGCTATATAATAATAATAATAATAATAATAATAATAATAATAATAACAACAATAATAATAATAATAATAATAACAATAACAATACTATAATAATAATAATAATGATTATTATTATTTTTATTATAATAGTTAACAACGAATAAAAACAAGACTGCTTGTGTGAAAATTTTCGATCTTACGTAGATCTTCTTCAGTCACTAAATACAAGTGTTCTTTAAATCGAATAGTTAATAAACGTTCAACGAGAGAATGTAACATTCTATTATAGAAGAATAGTTAAACGTTCTGCTGAGTTATAGAATTTAAGTTTCTAATAATGTGGCGTTATGAAATACACTTTTATTTCGTTTTGCTAAATAATTTGCAATGAATCCGTCCTAGTTCATTACAGCTACTATTTAGGCCCATTGGTTCATGAGTTCCAAGCCTGGACATCCATTGACTCTCTCTGTGCATGAGAGCATCAATGCCCCCTTCAACATTTTCCAAGACGTGTACACGTAAGTCCCTATCAAAGCTGCACGAGTTACTGTCGTAAAAATGTTTGCTCAATTCCGTCGCTGTTGGGTCGTGCTTCGCGTCACTCCGATGCTTGTTGAAACGCTGGCTCAATGTCGTCGACGTAAAGCCAACATAGAGCAAGATATGCTTTTTTTTTTCAACTTATTTTAATTCGATTCTTGCCTAGCTATACATATTTACATATATACAACTAATCTAAATCGAATATACAAATGAATTAATAAAGGAATGAAGAAATTAATTGATAAAAGGCATATATGGGCAAGATTACATGGTAGAACTGAAGTCACAGGCATTACATTTACAGGTCAGGCCATCCCATTGTTTGATCAGATTCTTGAAGCTCTTTAAATTTTCAGCTGATTTTAATTCATTTGGCAAGCAATTCCATATTTTAGGTCCCATGGCTCTCAGGCTATTGGAACCAAAGGTTACTTGATTTGGCCGAAAATGATTCAAATTGTTCGGATTTCGTGACGAATAATTTGAAGTCCTAACACTAAAGATATCATTCATAAATGTTGGATTAAGTTTATTTAATGTTTTGAAAATCTCAATACAAAGTATTCTTTGACGAGAAACCAGCATTGTGGATCTATTTGATTTTAGAAGTAAGTCATCATAGGAGCTTACATGATCATTATGCAGGAATCTCAGCGCACGTTCTTGTATCTTTTCGATTTTCTGTAACGATTTAGTTGACGAAAAATACCAAACCAAAGGACAGTAGTTAAAGTTCGAGTATACAAAACTTTGGACTAAGATTTTCTTCTCGGCAAAACCAATGAAAGACTGAAGTCTTTTCAGGACATTTAGTTGCGATGCAGCTTTCTTGCAAATATTTGATATATGTGGATCAAAATTCAGTTTGTAATCAAGTGTTACACCTAGTAGTTTTACGGACTCTTCGGACTGGATAGATTGTCCGAGAAAATCAAGATTTATTCCAGAAGTATCTGTCTGATCTTTTTTGACAAAGAGTGCATGAAATTTGTTAGGATTAGCAATCATTTCATTTTGATCGAGCCAAGAAAGGGCGTTGCCTGCTTCCTCTTCCAAAACCTCGACAAGTTTCGGCAATGACCTAGAAAAGCAAGCTAGCGTATTATCATCAGCATAATTGTATAAAGACGCTTGCTTTATAAAAAAGAATAGATCATTTATGTAGAAATTAAAGATAATAGGCCCTAGCACTGATCCTTGTGGTACCCCTGAAACAATATGTTGGAAGGAGCTGTACACATTGTTTATCCTCACACTCTGTTTTCGCTTTTTTAAATAGGAATGGATCAATACTAATGCATTTTCATCAAAACCATATGCATGGAGTTTAGCTATAATCAGTTCATGCGGAATTGAATCAAAAGCTTTTGAGAGATCCATGAAAACGGATCCAACAAGGAAGTCATTGTCTAATTTAGATTTCCACTCTTCTACGAGCCTAATCAACACATGTTGAGTACTGTAGGCCTTTCTATAGGCTGCAATGAAAGTCGACAGTGTTTCATCTAAGAAAGGAGTAAGTTGTTCCTTGAGAGTTTTTTCAAAAATCTTTGAAAATGTGTTGAGTACACTGACTGGACGATAATTTTTCTCGACAGTACGAATAGGTTCCCCCTTGTCCAAAGGACAAACCGCAGCAGTCTTTGCATTCTGGGGAAATACAGAATTTCGAATGCTGCAATTTATGGCTCCTGTCAAAGGGGAAGCTAGTTCATCACTGGCCAGACGAACAAGTTTTGGTGGGATTTGGTCCACACCAGTGGATTTTCTACCATCAAGCATTTTTAGCTGTACCCATACATCCTTGGTAGAAACCTCGTTGAAGGAAAAGGTTTGAAAAGTGCGTTCAGTGTTTTGCACTATAGCTACTATGCTTGGATGATTCTTGTACTTATCAAGAATTAACCTAACAATTTCTCGATCGTCATCAATAGAATTAGCTTCGTCAATTTTGCATGGTTTCTTTCCAGAAATATTTTCCACAATATTTATGTAATAATCATTGAAGACTTCACACAACTCAAGATCATCTGTGACAATTCTGTCGCCATTTACCAGGGAAATTTCGTTACCAGTCATGCCACCCTTATTTGAAAGAAACGGTTTTACGAGATCCCAGAAGGCTTTATTTGACATGAGACCGTCACTTGTAACTTTTTTGAAATGATTCTTAATAGCCTTTTTACGTAGAGCAACACATCGGTTTCGCTGCTTTTTGAAAGCTATTTCGTTTTCCTTCGAAGGGTGTTTGTTCAACCTATTTTTTAGCCTTGTGCGGGTATAGATACCTTTTTTCAGTTCTGGGTTCATGAAGGGTGCGTTATTTCCCCTCAGAAACTTTGTTTTGATAGGTGCATGTTTTTCAACTAGGTCTCGGAAAGTTTTAGTCAGATGGTCATATGATTTATCCGAATCGTGATCATCACATTCAAATTTTGCCTGCTTAACATCCTTTAAGAACTTCTCTGGGACAAGCTTTTCACACTCTGCTTTTCACACTCTGCTGCATAAACAACGTTCTTCGACTGACAAGAACCCCCCGAAATTCGACATGTCCTCTTTGAATTTGAATTTACTAACTGGTCTATTTGTGCCATGTGATTACATAACTTACAGGGACGACCTCTCTTCTTTGTATTCTTCTGTGTGCATCTTACGCTAGGTCCCGATGATCTTCTTACCCTTGGCTGACAGGAAACTAAAATGGAATACACAGAAGAATACAAAGAAGAGAGGTCGTCCCTGTAAGTTATGTAATCACATGGGACAAATAGACCAGTTAGTAAATTCAAATTCAAAGAGGACATGTCGAATTTCGGGGGGTTCTTGTCAGTCGAAGAACGTTGTTTATGCAGCAGAGTGTGAAAAGCATAACTTGCTCTATGTTGGCTTTACGTCGACGACATTGAGCCAGCGTTTCAACAAGCATCGGAGTGACGCGAAGCACGACCCAACAGCGACGGAATTGAGCAAACATTTTTACGACAGTAACTCGTGCAGCTTTGATAGGGACTTACGTGTACACGTCTTGGAAAATGTTGAAGGGGGCATTGATGCTCTCATGCACAGAGAGAGTCAATGGATGTCCAGGCTTGGAACTCATGAACCAATGGGCCTAAATAGTAGCTGTAATGAACTAGGACGGATTCATTGCAAATTATTTAGCAAAACGAAATAAAAGTGTATTTCATAACGCCACATTATTAGAAACTTAAATTCTATAACTCAGCAGAACGTTTAACTCTTCTTCTATAATAGAATGTTACATTCTCTCGTTGAACGTTTATTAACTATTCGATTTAAAGAACACTTGTATTTAGTGACTGAAGAAGATCTACGTAAGATCGAAAATTTTCGCACAAGCAGTCTTGTTTTTATTCGTTGTTAACTATTAGAAAGCAAGGCATCTCGATCAATTCTTTCTCCATTATTATTATAATAATAATTATAATAATAATAAATTCTGATATGATTTGACTAACGAGAGCTAACTAAGATGTCTCAACGTCAAATGTTTGTCCAGCATACTCATAACATCAAATTCCAGTCTGTCCGTGAATCCATTTGCATCGGTTTCCCCATATCATGTTTCCACATATCATATTAGATACACTGCACCATTTCATTGTAGACTTTGCCTCCTCACTCGACAGTCCTAATCCCCTTAAGTTCTTTCTTACGTCTTCGTGAACAGTTCCAAGCGATCCAAAGCACAATATTCTTATATTTGTCTTTATCCCATTCCGATTCAATATGTTTTTGAGTTGTTGGTACTTCCTAGCTTTACTTTCATATGACTCTGACATGTACAAATCGAAGCATACAGTTACTTCTATGATTTCGCATCCTTTTTCGTTAGACTTTATCTCTAGCAGATTGTTGTATTATTGTCTAGCCTCGTTCTAGGTTTAGAGCCTCGTTGTGTGTTTAGAGCCTCGTTTTGGTTTAGGCCGCCATCTTAGATTTCAGTGCTTCTTGTGATGTCTCGTGTTTAAACTTCATGGCCTGTTTCTCTGTTTGCTGTTCTTCTCAGCTCTACTGTTGGGTCTAAGCACAGATACAACATGGTGTCAGGTGTTTTAAGTCACTTTCTCATTCAAGAACAGTTCTATTTGGAATAAAAGCTTTGACAATTTGAAAGTATGGATAAACTGGAGCCTCCCTCGCCGTTTTCATTCGATGGAAATGTTTCTCATGGATGGAAGAAATGGAGTAAGCACTTTGATTTCTTTTTAACAGCCACAGAATCAGATACAAAGTCTGATAAAGTTAAAACTTCCATACTTTTATCATGCATTGGGCCTAAAGGTAGAGACATTTATAAAACATTTCAGTTTAGTACTGAAGGAGACAACCTCAAACTCAAGCCAGTTCTTGAAAAGTTCGATGAGTACTGCAATCCTCGTAAGAACATTACTATCATTCGTCATCAATTCTTCACATATAAGCAGCAAGAAGGTCAGTCCTTTAATGATTTTGTTACTGAGCTTAAAAGACGAAGTTCTGAATGTGAATTTGATACACTTCAAGATTCGTTGATTCGAGACATGATTGTTTGTGGCGTAACTGATCGTTCCTATCGTGAAAGATTACTTAGAGATGCAGAACTTACACTAGAAAAAGCTGTTGCTGCAGGTCATGTTGCAGAAGAAACCAGACGTCATGCCACAGAATTAAGGTCTTATCAAGACAATGTAGACGTTCATAAAGTCAACCGTCGAATGGGAAAGGGTCACAAGAAACACGATAAAGATAAACGTGATAATCAGAGCAAACATGAGAAGGATATAATCAATAAATGTAAATTTTGCAACTCCACTCATCCCCGTGGGAAGTGTCCCGCATATGGCAAACAATGCAGATCTTGCAAAAGAAAAAACCACTTTGAAATTTGCTGTCCTCGCAGAGAAGTGAAAGCAGTTGCAGAAAATGTTGACGACTCGTACTCAGAAGTTTCATCCTCCTGTGATACTTGCGATGATGAATTTTTCATTGATTCAATTAATGAAGAAAGCTCCTCCAATTCAGCCTACTCCAAGAATATTTCAGCTGTAGATAATGGTAAATCTGATTGGTCAGTTGCACTAGAAATGAATGGAAGCAATACGCTATTCAAAATTGATACTGGTGCACAATGTAATGTTATCTCAAAGAATCTTCTCAAGAAGTTATCTCCTCGTCCCAAACTTAAGCCAGCAACCGTGAAGCTCTCAGCATACAATGGTACTGAGATACCAGTTGCAGGAAAGTGTATTACTTCAATCAGCACAAGATTCAATCTGTGAATGTTTTGTTTATTGTTGTTGAAACTGACTAAGTTCCTATCCTTCAATCAGTTGCAAAATTGTTGAGCCATTGAGGAAAAGTAAGGTTTTTTGTCCCCCCTCCCCCCATTGCAATGTTGATTGGAAACAAACGTGACTTTTCTGTTGGCAACTAACGATTTACGACTATTCCAACTGATTTCAACATTGCAAAGGGGGGAAGGGGGTCACAATGGCAATAAAACCTTATTTTTTAGAATGGCTCAACAATTTTGCAACTGATTGTCTGAAGGAAAACCCTATAGTTGAAGAAAGTACGCCCGCTGCTATTGCACCAGTAGCAGCCCTATTTGTCAACATTAGTTTCTTTCATGAAGATAAGATGTTTCGCATCAAGATTGATGCATATAAAGTAATATGGCATTGCTCTCTGTCCTCACGCATTGACCTTTCATGAAGTGGGCCATACTAGCGAGTACTGTCAACGGTACTCCCCACGATACTCACTAGCGTTTCAGTCCTTACTAATCTATTTTGTTGGTGAAAGGGGCTAATATGCCCATCAATGTCTTCAGCGCAGTACAAGCTTTCAATTCATGTATTACTTTCATACTTTATATCCAATTTAAGTCAAAATATGATCGGTACTCACTTTTCTCTTAATAAGAGCTATAGATTTGTTCTTTTTAAAGGGAAGAAAGTGAGTACCGTTGAGAATTTTCAAAATACTGCTTTGCAACTGGTCGCATTAACAGCATCAATGTTTGTAAAACGTTCATATGGGTATTTGACATGCTTAAAGCTCATTTATTGGCAGATCCTAAGGAATCTGCCAATTTTATTAGCTTTTTCCAAAGTGAGTACCGTGGTGAGTACCGTGGTGACAGTACTCACTACAATACTGAGTCTGGTTGTCGTTTCTGTGTAGGTGATTTTGACTTTAAACATCCCCTGTGTACTTTGACAAGTAATAAACAATTAAATTGACACATTAGTCGTCAGAATGATCTTAATGGCAGCAAAAACTGGAATTTCAAGAGGGCGTGTCTTATCTTAAAAGGGCGTGGCTTCTTTGTAAAGAGCCAATTCTTGTGGTAAAATTGCAGTTTTTATGCAAGTCCTACAACTTCAAGGATACATTTTATCAAATTGATCAATGTTATGTTAAAAACCAGGATATTTTTGAAGAGCTGGTACAAATAGCCTTAAGGCTTGACCAAAAGAAAGAGCTGGAAAAATTTTCTTTGCGCATGCACTTAGGTTGAATACATCTTGAGCTAGTATTTTTCAAGCAAAAATCCTCTTGAAATGGCAATTTTTTGGTTATGTCCCATTTAGTAATGCATAGTCGAGAGGACCCTTCTTTCCTACCAATGAGAACCTGTGGTATGGGTAGTAACTACGATGTAGTTAAGGCGGTTGCATCTATTGCTCTAGAAGGATACTTTTTGGAGCAATTTTGCCATTTTTGAATGTCACAGCAGAATTGAAAGTCAATAAAATCAAAGATAAAACACTCTCAAAAGCGGTCTTAAACATTGGATATAAAGTTCTTTACCGTCCTAAAATATTATTTCTTATGAGTAAATGCAGATGAAATATAGAAATAAAGTGTTTCTGTATTTCATCCAATTTTATGGTGATTGGAAGTTAAAGTGGGAAATAACCTGAAATGCGGGATTTTTAGCATTTTTTGATAAATTATTGTAGACGAAATAAGAGAGCACAGAAAATGCATTCCATCCCAATGGAAACATGTTAGCCTTCAAACTATTTGGGCCGATTCTCAACTGGCTACTAGTTAAACAATACCTTTAAAATAATTTTTGAAAATATCCACTTTCAGACAATCAGTTGCAAAATTGTTGAGCCATTGAGGAAAAGTAAGGTTTTTTGTCCCCCCTCCCCCCATTGCAATGTTGATTGGAAACAAACGTGACTTTTCTGTTGGCAACTAACGATTTACGACTATTCCAACTGATTTCAACATTGCAAAGGGGGGAAGGGGGCACAATGGCAATAAAACCTTATTTTTTAGAATGGCTCAACAATTTTGCAACTGATTGTTGGTTTGAATAAATCTGAGAAGCTGAATTTAATCAAACGAATCTACAAAATCAGTGGTAGTTCTCAATCTGATTTTCCCATTGAAAAGGAATTTTCTGATTGTTTTGGCGAAATTGGTTGCCTAACACGTACCCATCACATTGAAGTTAGAGATGATGTGAAACCAGTCATCGCTCCTATACGAAAAATTCCACTTGCTCTTAAGTCAAAGCTCAAAGAAGAGTTACAACGGATGATCAAGCTTGATATTATTGAGCCTGTAGAGAAGCCTACTGACTGGGTCAACGCTCTAGTTATTGTTTCAAAGCCGAATGGCAAGTTGAGGATTTGTCTTGATCCTCGTCCACTCAATAAGGCAATTAAACGACAGCATCACAAATCGCCGACTGCAGAAGAAATCATTTCTGAAATGTCTGGTGCACAATTTTTCACCAAACTTGATGCCTCAAATGGCTACTGGCAAATCAAAGTTGACGATGAAAGTGCAGCATTGCTGACATTTGGCACTCCATTTGGATGCTATCGTTTCAAACGCTTACCTTTTGGAATTCACTCAGCAAGTGAAGCATTTCAAGTTGAAGTTGCCAACATCATTGCCGGTATTGAAGGATGTGCCAATTCACAAGATGACATCATTGTCTGGGGTGCATCAAAAGAAGAACATGACCAGCGCTTACGTGCATGCCTCACCCGTATTCGTGACAGTGGTTTAAAGTTGAATCAAAGCAAGTGTATTTTTGCTTCCAAGTCACTTACATTCCTTGGACATACAGTTTCAGCTGATGGTTTAAAGCCAGATCCTTCCAAAATCAATGCCATCATTGACATGCCCATTCCCAAATCGAAAGCAGATCTTCAACGTCTGCATTTAAACCGCAAAGGTACATCTTTCTTAGCAAATAATCTCAAAAATTTCATAGATGATATTTGACTCTATGACAATGAAAAGCAAGAGACTTCCACCCCTTTAGAGAGCGTTCCTAGTAATGTAAGTCAATTAAATGAACAAACTCTAAATGGCGGTTTGGTCAAACTAGGCTCCAAAAAAGGCATGGTTATTGCTTCTATGAACGTGAATAGTCTCCTCCCTCATTTAGATGAGATCGAGCTCTTGTTGAAGGATAATGGCATACATTTTCTCTCCCTAAATGAAACCAAAATTGATGATACTTTATCAGACAACCTTTTCAAAATTGAAGGGTACATATTTCGGCGACTTGACAGAAATCGCCATGGCGGAGGGATTGCATTTTTTTGTCGAGATACTTTTAAATGCGATATTAGAGAAGATATTCCCAAGTCAAATCTGGAAATCCTAAGTGCACAGATCACTCCACCACGAGCTAGTCCATTCATAATACTCTCATGGTATAGGCCTCCCAACGAGCCATTCGAAACTTTCGATAAGCTTGAAAAAGTCCTACGCTTCTTTGAAGCAGAGGGAAAGGAGATAATTCTTTCAGGGGATACCAATTGTGATTTCAGCACAGAGACTGCAGGCACAAATCAATCAAAATCCCCTGTTCCAGGGCACATTAAACGTCTCAAGGACTTATATCAATCGTTCGGACTAAAACAGTTGATAACTGAACCCACTCGGGAGACTGAAAATACCTCCACGATCATAGATCATATTGCTGTCAGTGATATAAACAATATTGTGGAGTCTGGTGTTGTCAAGGCCGCCATTAGTGATCATTATGTTGTTTACTCTGTAAGAAAGTATCAAGGTGGAATCAAACATAATCATAAGCATATCCATACAAGACAGCTGAAAAACTTCAATAAAGAAGCTTTCTTAGCTGATCTTGATGATGTTAACTGGTCTGCTATTTTAGTTTGTTCGGACGATATCAATGTGATAGTAGATAAATTTATGAGGACGTTATCTTTAGTAATTGAAAAGCACGCTCCCTCAATAGAGAAGCGAGTGTCAGAAAAGTACAGCCCTTGGCTATCTCCTGATCTGAAGGCTCTGTTTCGAACTAGAGACAGAATTAAGAATGCAGCGGTCAAGGCAAAATCTGAAATATTAATGAATGCGTATAGACAAGTTAGAAATCAGGCTAACAATATGAATTCTCGATTAAAGAGAGAATACTTCACAAATCAACTAAATGAGTGTGAAGGTGACCTTAAACAAACATGGTCAACAATCAACAAACTCGTCAACAAGCGATCAAAGTCAACTCAAATCCAATCCCTAAAGGTGGGAGACACAGTAATTAAGGATTCGGAAAGCATAGCCAATTCTATGAATGAGTACTTCTGTTCAGTTGGGGACAAGTTGAGTAGAAAAATTCCTGATGAGGAAAATACTCTCTTGAAAGGCGACCATGACATAAACCCAACGGCTGCTCGTTTCACATTCTCGCCAATTCAGCACCTAGAGTTACTGAAAGCAATGAATAAATTTAAGACTTCACAGGGGTCTGGCCTAGATCGAATATCCAGCTTTTTCCTCAAGGTAGGAATGCCAATTTTAGCTCAGCCCCTAAGTCAGCTCTTTAACTTGTCCCTGTCTTTGGGCCTGTTCCCTGACTGTTGGAAGATAGCAAGGGTTGCACCAGTATTTAAGGATGGTCCTGCCGATGAAAGCTCTAACTATCGCCCAATTTCTGTTCTACCGGTTGTCTCTCGCCTTTTTGAGAAACTAATTTATGACCAGCTGTACCACTACCTAGATTCGAATAAACTCATTTTCGGTAAACAATCAGCTTACAGACAGTTGCATTCTGTTCTGTCGTGTTTGCTTAAGTGCACTAATGATTGGTACTTGAATTTAGAGGGGGGTAAGTACACTGCAGTTACCTTTGTGGACCTCAAAAAGGCTTTTGACACGGTAAATCATGAAATATTATTGCAAAAACTTGAGCTTTACGGTATTCATAATAAAGAAATGAAATGGTTCTGCTCTTATTTAACTAATAGAAAGCAATGTTGTAAGGTAAATGGGAAGATTTCGAATATAGAATCTATAACCTGTGGAGTACCACAGGGGTCCTGTCTAGGGCCTCTGTTATTTATCATATATATCAATGACCTCCACCTACAGATGAAACATTGTGACGTTAACATGTATGCTGATGACACAAGCCTTATGTTTGCGTCGGATTCGGTTACGCATATTAACGACTGCGTCAATGATGACCTGAATAACCTTAAATCTTGGCTTCAAGGTAATAAATTGTCCCTGAATGTTGCTAAGACACATAGTCTTGTAGTCGGCAGCAGAAAGCGACTGAAAGATATAAATGATGATAGAGTAGCAAAGCCCTCTTTCGTAGTAGGCGAGGCGAATGTTTCCATAGTAGAAGATATCAAATACCTTGGGGTAATCGTTGATAAACATTTGAGCTGGGACGAACAAATTTCAGCAGTGACGAAAAAAGTTTCGCGTGGTTTAGGGATGTTACGTTTTTCCAAAAAGTATCTGCCCATTGTTACTGTACAAAAAATGTACAGAAGTTTGGTGGAACCATACTTCAGATACAGCTGCCCGGTATGGGGAGTTGCCGGCATCAATGCTATCAATAGGCTGCAAAAACTCCAAAATAGGGCGGCGAGAATCGTCACAAACAGTGCTTACGATGCTTCTGCCTTACCCATTATCAAAAAACTTGGTTGGCCCACCATCAATGAACTTATCGAATCAGAAACCTTGAAGATGGTGTACAAATCGGTAAACAACCAAGCTCCCATTTACCTTACAGAAATGTTTGTCAGGCTGTCCGATACATGCAAGAGAGAACTTCGCAATACTAAAACAGATTTGGCCGTTCCTCGTCGCAAATCGGCTTTCGGCCAGAAATGCTTTTCATATAAGGGTGCTAAATTATGGAACGATCTTTCGGTTGAAGTAAAATCATCAAAATCTCATGAAATATTCAAAAAACGTATCAACAATGCCAACACCGAATGCTGATTCTCTCTTTCATGTTATAGTTAGCATCATTTTAATTTGATTATAAGAAAATTTTGTAAATAGGGTTTTTTTAGTTATGTATGCTTTTGTTAGCTTTGTATTTATTTGCACGGCCCACTGTAAATCAGTCCTTTGACTGACGTGGCCACCGTGCCTAAACAATTTAAAATCAAACGTTTTCTCGGAATGATCAATTACCTTGCAAAGTTTGTGCCTAACCTATCACAGATCACAGCCCCCCTTCGCGCCTTGTTGAAGAAAGAAATTCAATTCAGTCTGCAAAAGCCACAACTCGATGCCATTGCAGAGCTCAAACGCCTCGTCACCACTTCACCATGCCTCAAGTTTTTTGATCCAAACTTACCAACACGACTCAAACCAGATGCTAGTTCAGAAGGTCTTGGAGCATTACTTGAACAAAACCATGGATCAGAAAATGAAGAAAAATGGCATCCCATTGTATATGCATCCAGAGCCCTACAACCTTATTAGACGAGATATGCTCAAATTGAAAAAGAAATCCTTTCAGTTGTATTTGGAACAGAGCGTTTCCATGAATATCTGTACGGACGTCATTTCACTGTTTACAATGACCATCAACCACTAAAGTCGATTTTCAGCAAATCAATCATTGACTGTCCACCACGCATACAACGCTTCTTCCTCAAACTTCAGAAGTATGATTTCAAACTTGAGTATCCACCTGGAAGAACAATGGTTGTTTCAGATGCCCTAAGCAGAGCATACTTGAATAGTCAGACAACAGAGATTCAAGAGCCTGATCTCATTCATCAAGTCAACTCCACCTTTCAGCTCCTCCCCATTAGCAAAACCCGCCTTGCACAGCTACAACAAGAGACCGCCTCAGATGAAGTACTACAACAATTAATCAACTTCACCCTGAATGGATGGCCTTCCAAGCATAATATTCCACAAGTTGTAAAACCGTACTACAATGTTCGCAGTGAAATTGATTGTATATCACGAAGGACTCCTCCTCAAAGGTCAACGGATCATAGTCCCATCTGCACTACGCAGCACAATGAAAGAAATCATTCATCAAGGTCATAATGGAATGGGAAGATGCAAATTTCGCGCCCGACAATCTTTGTACTGGCCAGGATGTATGCAGAAATTGAAGAATTAGTTGCCAGATGTTCATATTGCCTAACATACAGAAATAAACAACAAAGTGAACATTTGATAGATCATGAGATACCAAATTCACCTTGGATAAAAGTAGCATCAGATGTTTTTCACCTGTTTGGACATCATTATGTCATTGTTACTGATTACTACTCCGGATACATAGAACTCGAACGAATTGCTGACACAACAAGCCCGTCTGTTATTACCAAGTTAAAGAAGATTTTTGCACGTCATGGTATACCACAAGAGTTATTTTCTGACAATGGTCCAGAATACATTGCCAACGAGTTTACTCGCTTTTCAAAGGAATGGGATTTTAAACATACCACTTCTAGCCCGTACTTTGCACAATAATAACAATAATAATAATAATAATAAACAATTTATTTTAAGTTGGCGACTATGATAGCAGTAACGCTAATTAAAGCCAACTATATAAAGAAATAACAGCCTATTTACATGAATTTCTAAAATCTAAAATCATAAATACCAGTGCAATCTAGATATGTCCAAGGTTTGCAATAAATGTTTTGCAAAGCTTGCAGTTGCACTTGTCTGTTTTCCAGTTTTTGATTCGACCCTTAAAGATTTCTAGGGTGCGAGACTCTTTGGTTTCACTTGGTAATGTCTGCCAAAGTCTGCTTCCAACATATCGTATGGTTTCTATACCATGAGCAGTTGTATTTGCCCTTGGTATCGGGGGACCATCATTATTTCTAAGGTCGTATGTTATGTTAGGTCTTTCGACAAAGATATCTTCCATGAACGATGGATTTAAACTGTTCTTGGTTTTGTATATCTCTATCATAAGTAACTGCAAGTTTCTTTGGTGAACTGATACTGAGTTATCTTTTGCAAGAAGCTCATCAAAGGAGGATTCAGTGTCTCTGTATACAATTCGCAAAGCTCTTTCATGAATTTTATTAATTCGACTATTTGTGGCTCTGTCATGAAACATCCAAATTAATGGACAATAGCTGAAATGTGACATTATAAAAGACCTCATTATCAGTTTTACTTTTTCAGTATCCATGTAATTTGATACCCTTGCTAAAGCATGAAGTTTTTGACACCTTCACACAGAGTTGAGTAACATGAACATTAAAATTTAACTTGGAATCTATTGTTACACCAAGTAATTTTTTTCAGATTCAGATTCTGATATTTGCGAGGCACCAACATTTAGTGTCATTTCATCATTTTTTGCTCCGAATATTAATAGATGACTTTTTTCTTCATTTAGTTTCATGAAATTGTCAGAGAACCATTCTGACAGTAAAAGCGTGTCTTTTTCTAATTTTGAGAGCACTGTCCTAAGGTTCTTATCTCCAACATATAACGTTGTATCGTCTGCGTAATTGCATACTTCAGTATCATTCACTAGATAGAAAATATCGTTGATAAAGATATTGAAAAGGAGGTGCCCTAATACTGATCCCTGTGGTACTCCTATTTTTGAGTAACACCAGGTGCTGAAAGTACCATTTACCTTCACCCGTTGTCTCCTGTCAGAGAGGTAGCTACATATCAAATTTAGAGCGTTGCGACTAAATCCATATGCATCTAGTTTTGCTAAGAGTAGGTCGTGATCTAAGCAATCAAAGGCCTTTGAAAGGTCCATCAGGACAGCACCTACATATCCTTTTTTATCGAGAAACTCTTTACATGTTTCCAACAGTCTAAGGAGAGCATGTTGGGTGCTATAGCTCTCACGAAAACCGCACAAATAATGTGAAAATTGAAAAAACACATTTATTTGGTCATACATGATTCGCTCGAATATTTTAGATTCGGATGTAAGGATAGTAATGGGGCGATAATTTTTTTTGTCATTGCATCTTGATTTTTGAAAAGTGAGGTGATCTCCCCCTCTTTAAGTTCATCAGAAAATTCGCAACATTCAACCATGTTGTTAAAGAGAGAAGTCAGATATTCTGCAAAAATATCTCAGTTTTGTTTTAGTATCTTAGCTGGAACTCTTCCATACGGAGTTGCTTTTTTGGCTTTAATTTCCTAATTTGCTGTTCGACCTCCATGACAGATGTCTTTTGAAAGTCGAATTCATTGGCCAGGCTGACATTAGCTCTTATTCTTTGAATACTGGGATGAGATCGATATTTTCTTATAGCCCTCTCAACAGGATCAGTGTCCTCGATAATAGGGGACACATTTCCTGCATCTTTTGAAATTCCTAATGTCTCCGTAATGTTTACAAAGTAATCGTTCATTATTTCTGCAACTTGGAAATCGTCTGAGATAAGGGCTCCATTTTCAAGAAGGGTGATGTCAGACGATGTTTGGACTTTTTCAGGAAATAAAGGCTTCACTGTCTTCCAAAACTTTCTATTATCCGTAATGGATTTCACATCCAAATTACCATAATAGTCACGTTCAATGGTCTTGTCGAAAGATCTATCCAAACCGTCAAACGTGCATTCAAAAAAGCAAGAGATGCAAGAGAAGATCCCTACCTCACACTCCTAATCCTCAACACAATACCAGGTTCAGACGGAGTATCTCCAGCCATGCGTTTGTTCAATCGCAATCCGCGAACAACATTACCATCCTTGATGCAACACCCTCCACCAACAGATTCTTCAAAAAGAGCAAAGCATCTTAGCAACAAGAATGCAAAAGATTTACCGTCAATCAAACCAGGTTCAGTTGTTAGAATGCGCGTCAACGGAGACAACGATTAGAGAAAGAAAGGTAAAGTCATAGAGAGATCCAAAGAGCCACGTTCGTATCACGTTCTAAATGAGAAAGGCAATATAGTTCGACGTAATAGACGCCATCTTATTCCATGTCATGACAAATTCACCATACAGCATGATTACGATCCGATTGAGCCCAATCACCTGCCACATGCCGCGCTTGTCCCCAACCTAAATCCACATGCCCCCAACCCAGATCCACATGCCCTCAACCCAGATCCTCAACCCAGATCCCAGATCCAGAGTCCGGAGACCATTTCCCCACTTCCAGCATCGCCAACACAGCCAGTCATGCCGCCTGAAACTTCCAACCAATCCACCTCTGCAACAGTTCCAGTTCAACATCCAAATGAACAATCAGAGCCGGTGCAAGTTACACGTCGTGGAAGAGTCATTCGGAAACCTCTACGTTATCGTTGAATTTACAAACTTTGTTGATTTTAAAGAACCTTCATTGAGAGAACCTAACAAAGAAAAGGCATTTTATAACTTTTAGAATTCATTGTTGTTTAATGGACATTTATCTCGTAAGGGAGATGTTGTATTATTGTCTAGCCTCGTTCTAGGTTTAGAGCCTCGTTGTGTGTTTAGAGCCTCGTTTTGATTTAGGCCGCCATCTTAGATTTCAGTGCTTCTTGTGATGTCTCGTGTTTAAACTTCATGGCCTGTTTCTCTGTTTGCTGTTCTTCTCAGCTCTACTGTTGGGTCTAAGCACAGATGCAACACAGATCAGGCTTCCGGTTATTGATTTGCTGCAGTTCTGTTCGTAAATGTGGAAATTCTGTTTCTGCCATCCTGTTAACAAACTTGACTGACGTTTCACTGTGCCGACGAATCTTTTGATAGATGGCTTCTACTATCCTATCGTGTCGTTTTGAGTAAAGATCTTTAAATCTGTTGCAAGAGTTCATTAAATGGGCTACCGACTCTGTGTGATGGTTACACAACGAGCAGTTTTTTTCGTGATCTTTATTCCAAAAATTGATCAGCTGGTTGCAGGGTATTTGGTTCATCCTTGCTCGTAACACAAATTTTACTAAACTATCTGAAAGCTTCCAACCGTAGTATATTTGATGTGATATTTTCCGATCAATGGCATCTATTCCTATGAATTTCCCTTGAAACCTGAGTTCTGAGCACTTTGCTACATCAAGTTTTTCCAATTCTCCCTCGATCTCCTGCTTCAGATTTTTATGGCTAAGTTTTTTTCCATTGACAACAACTTTCGCCAAATTATCCTCGTATATGACACACCCTTTCAACTTATTCACTTGGAGAAGAAGATCTGGCCAATCTGAATTTCCACCGTAAGTTTTGTTTTTCACCAGTCGGTCGTTATCATCTAATTCATAGCCTAAAAAGCTCTTTTCACAGTTTGTAGCTCTTACACCCCGGGCTCTCATATCCAAACTTAACGATTCTCTTTCTATATACCTTATATTTTCTTCTTCGTGGTTTAGCATGTTGACTAGATTTGAGATTCGTGTAGCTCTGTAAACGTTGGATGGCTTCTTTATACCAAGACCCCCTTGTAGCCTGCCAATGAAAAACACTTTATCGGTTGTTTTAGGGTACAACCCAAACATATTTTTTACGACACAGCTAACTTTACTGTCCATCTCTCCTAGTTGTTGTTCCTCTATTCTTGCGTTGTCAAAGTGATGTAATATTTTGGCTAGAGCCATGTTGTTAAACGCACTAAGCCTGCCCTGTACAAAGTTTTCCTATCTTTAGGGTTTTGATTTGATTTCCATATTCCGCCTGCCCTGTCTAAGATGGACCACCCTTGTCTGCGGGGCTCTCTCGGTCCGGCTAGTACACTTGTGCTCCTAGAAGGTTTATCATCATATGCTTTTGTGCATTATAAACTCTTCAAGAATTTACGATCCTTGGCCAAAGGCAATCTTTCATTGAATGGCTCTCTATTACTACGCTAACATTGTGCGTTATTGCACATTTAATTTACTGAAATTCAACGCCACCTTACACTGCCGCTGTCATTTCTCAGTGATTTATGACCCATCCTTACAAAAACATCCCTATCTTCAACGTTATACGGCCTAGTCACATGTTTCTGAGTCCATTTGAAACTGGCAGCATCGCAAAGAGAGACCATCGCCGTGAATACGCAAAGTTAACCGATATTCGGGTTCAGCAACGTTAATGCGTCATGATTAGATCAGATACCAGCCCCAGCTATAACACCAACAGTGGTGAGTCACTCTTATATCTACGTATCTGTTTGCATAATTACAAGAGACATGCAAAATATTTGATAATAACTCCTTTCCCCGAGAAATCCGCACAAGGAGTTTCATTTGCAGCCAGGCTAAAAGACAAAATTAGAGGCTGCAAAGCTCTACAAATTTAATACGATTAACCGACAACAACCACGAAACACTGAAGATACCATTTGTAAGACCATATAACAACGTCGCTGTACAAATCGGTAGCATACATATACGAAACAGGCACATAATCAAAAATGATGGCGTTCTTTACTATATTAAGATGATAAAATTTGTGTAACGCTCACGGAACATTTATACCAGAAGGCTTACTGGCTGGGCCTAATTTCAATAAATATGGTTTAATCAATAACCTACAACCAATACTAAGATACTAAAACATTGGTGTTCTTGGCAATCCTTGAACAATAAAGCTCTTCGTGGCTGTAACACACGACCCACGTCTGCATGATACACTGGTTCGGCCTACATTCCACAGTAATGACAATAACAGTAACCAATGAACTAAGATACTAAACAACGCCAGATGCAATGGTGGACCAGGACGCTGGCCTGCTGGGGCACCTGCACCAAAAACACATTCCGATTTAATTGCTCCGAAATGTAAAATTTTGGTGCAGGAATTGGCTGAAGAATTGCATCTATAAACTCTGTATCCATATGTAATCATGGTTTATATTTGAAATTATACATACAGCATAAACAACTAACCTTACCATTATGGCTAAACATACTGACCACTGAGACTGTACTAGCGGCTAATACAAAGATGGTGCTTACTTCTCCTCAGTTACAGGGCTTTGCAAATGTGCCACTATATCTTTAACCTCGTTGAGCGCAGCTGGGTGAATGGGTATTGGTTCGCATTCATGAGGAAGGTACTACTCTTCCTTTCAATTTCATGATTTAAATTTTATTTTCATTATCATATTATCAGTGAATATCATTCTCTTACTGCGCTCTGCTCTGTCCACAAAAAAAGCCCTGTACAAAGTTTTCCTGTTTTATGGTTTTGATTTGATTTTCATACTCCGCCTGCCCTGTACAAAGATTCAGGCAGAGGTTTAATGTTTACAAATCATATTTCAGGTCGTACGCGCGCAAACATAATGAAGGCACGCTTGAAAGGGGGAAATTGATTCCACAGGCAAATTTTTTCAGTCATTTTTCGAAACCAATCATCGCGGAAAAATGGGGCAGAAAACGTATTCCGCCGAAAAGAACTTTTTTGGCAATATCGATTGGGAACATTTTTACCGAGGGGACTTAATGAACGGGCTGCGGATGTCGAGCTAGATATGTTTGCGTGCGGGATCGCCTGAGTCCTGCAATTGCATTTACTTCCTGAAGATTTGGTGGGCGTGGCTTTGCGGCCCTCTTCTTTGACTTCGTGTGTTGTTACACGTGGCGTTAGGGTGGAATCCCCTATCATGCTGTTCCATGGAGCGAATCGTGGAAAGGTCATCGGGAAGGTCCGCGCGGTTTCCTACTAGATCTTGTATTTTTGCCTTCTCGGAGTTTCAAGCCTCTCCAGAGACATTCATCTAACATGTTTACAATGAGCCAAAAAGCAAAATTATGCTCTCTCGAGGTGCAGCAAAAATTGCATTTTTCTTAAGCTTACTGTTTTACTCTCACTAGGCATGGTAATCTTTTGTTCAAACTTGTAAAATTCAATTTAAACCTTCATTTTCTTGCAGCTTGTATGTTTTTAACTTGTACATCATCTATAAATACTCGGTTGCTCTCTTGAGAAGTTATTCCTGACGAAGATTTTTATATCGAAACGTAGAAGTTTTTAGAGAGTTGTTTTCATTTAATAATAATAATAATAATAATAATAATAATAATAATAATAATAATAATAATAATAATAATAATAATAATAATAATAATAATAATAATAATAATAATAATAATAATAATAATAATAATAATCTATATATATAAGCGATGAAGAGTTTTGTTACGCACATTCCTGTTTGTGACACTTTCCCGCACGCAGCTCCTCACGCCCACTGCTTACCTCCAAAAATTCCAGAAAAACGATGAAAAATAGCTGACAATAAAGGCTTGCCTGTGGTCCAATACTTTTCTTCGTAACAATATCTTGGGGTAATGTGAAGAGGGGTTTTGTACCCAAATTTTAGCAATTCAATTCAACAATAGGCCTTAACCTTCGACCTTTCTTTGTGGATGCTGATGGCAGCCATAGAAATGTGATGGAAGCGTTCAATCTGAGCTAAAAACAAGTTTTGCAGCTGCTTTTTCCAAACACCAAGGGAGTGAAAGCTTCCAAATAGTTGATATTAGGTTAGCTGCAGTATCTATCTGGCTTGTAGTAAAGTATTTTGATGCTCACGTTGGATACAACGAAGTTTAGTACAGACCAGTTTAGTACAATGCGTATAGATCTCTTTGGTCAGCTCACTGATATTCCAGGCTTAGATATCACGAATTTGGAATCAAACGCCCTATGCGAACTGTTATTATTTGGAAGTTCTCAACTGAACATTATGGCGAATCGAATCATTCTTGAAGCTACAATAGCCTTTATTGACAAAACGAATCGTTTTGATTGAATTGCACCGGGTGAGTCAAAAATGGCGGCTGATGTTTGTGAAGCTATTCGATTTCATCTTCCAAGCATTCCCGCGTGCTGTGGCTCACCTTGTGGCGGGAGTGTTGGCTTGGGTGTGAGGGTGAGGTTTCTGCCTAACTGTATGTGGTGGGGGGAGTCCTTGCATCTTGGTTGGCATTTTTGCTGTGGGGTGAGTGCATAGCGCGTGGAAATGGCTTGATTACTCGAAATTTTTATGTAGTACACATCGGCGGACATTTTTGACTCGGCCGGTATATCATATCACAACACAAAGCAGCAATCCCTTCCCTTTACCTGTTTATCCTTTGTTTGTTTTTGTTTTCTTATTGTATTTAGTATAGTTGAATTGTAAGTGCCAGCCGCAGTGGAGACCAGATGACCAAGTGTCCTTCCCCGCTGTGGCTGGTACATAGAAATGTATCAATTTTGTATTTTTAACGTTCTTTTTAGATCTATATAAAAAAAAAATACAACGAAGTTATTGCCCTATTTTGGAGAGACCCTCCTCTTGGTTTTGTTGCGGTGCCACAAATTCAGAGTCTGCCCTTGTAGTTTTTTAGGTCTTCTGCTTATAAATTTACTGATTACAACGCATAAAACCTTTACTCAATTCTTAGTGAAGATTTAGCCCAAGTTATAAAGTGATTTCTCTTGAAGCTGATTTTTGACGCTTTTATTAAAGGCCATACGCATAGTATGAGTTTCTCTGCTTCGGCCAAAATGGCATACAGTACAAATCAGACCGGTGACCCTAAGAACACAGAGTCGTCATTTCCAAATGTTGACGGGATGACTAGCTCAAGGCCAAATCCAAAAAAAATCCTGTTTACCCGTATAAAGAATGTTGATTGCAACCTGTTCCTTAACAAAGCTTTTAAACCAAAGTAGAGTATGATTAAAGTTTCACAGCGAGGGAGAGTCCTCGGTTATTACAAAAGGGGTGACTTGGAAATAACCTCAATAACAGTTCAGCAATTCAGTCATCGCTGGGGCTAAGCTAAGTAGCATAACTGAGGTATGCAGAGTCTGAATTTGGCAAAACAATTTTCTTACTTGATGACGAAATAGCTATTTCTTGGGTTCTGCTGTTGAATGAAAATAATGCAAGTTTGGTAATGAATTAAGCAAAGCTTACTTTTGAGTCCAGTAACTGCCTTTGGTACTCCCTTGATTCATCGCTTTTCCATGATTTCAAAATTATGTAGATGTCTGTAAATAATGATGAAAGGTCCTTGGTCTATTTTTCAATGAGTTAGTAAATGACCTCATCACTATTTTCCTTCTATCAGTATCATCTTTTGTACTACTTGTTTACGAACTCTGAAAGAGAATTCAGCACAAAAGGTCCAACAATGGACAGATTTTCTGCTTTCAGATCATTTCTAAAGTCTTTTTACTTGTATCATGCATGCAGCCGTTAGCTTGCCAACTCGCAATACTAAAAATCTGCCCTATCACGTAATGTGTTCATATTCGCACAAAAAACTGAGACGTTCTTTTGACCGGACTCGAGGACTCTGCGACCCTGGACTTACAACCCCAGATCATACGACAATACTACCCCAGGCCCAGGCCAAAGTTTTATGCATTTGGTTAACAAGACTTTGTTACGATGTATTGATACTTCCATGCTCCTGAGTGACAGGGGATCTGGATGAGAATGAAGAGATGTTTGCATTTAAGTTATAACTTTCTTACTTCTTTGTTATTGTTCTAAAAAAATTAGAGAGGCTAGAAAGACTGGAGAAACCATAACGGTCGAAATGCTTTATAGCCCTCTATTCTGAGTCTGTTACTTTCATTGCCTATCAACTGAAACATGGAAAATTTGCTTTCCCTGATTAGAATCAAGCAAAGAAGTGGATATTCAACATAGATATTCATCCATTCTAATTGTATTCAGAGGGTCCGGTTTTGTTTACAACAACCCGCTAGCTCAGTATGAATACACGGAATTCTACGTGACCAAGAAAACCTTGACACGTACTAATGCCTTACGTGTTCACTAAACCATCGGTGGAGCAAAAATCTAGTAAGCTATATATATCAAACTTTGGACCGGGGTCGTATGGTTGAATGGTCGTATGATCGTATGGTCCACACTTCAATAAAATCGCAGTTTATTCATATGAAAAGCTGAATTCTAACATACCATAGTATTTTCTCACAGAGCACCCTTATTTCTAATTCCTTACATATCAATGCACACATCTATTTTATAAATGTACAGTTGTACAAAAAATTTCTTTCATAAAAAACTGCTTATAAGAAACCCTATTCTTAGATCATCAAAAATTAAGAATCTCCAGTGCTAGGACTTAGCAGCTATTAATTTCATTCAAGGAAAGCCTTGGCATAATTTGACTTTTTTCACTTATTTCCTGTATCATACTATACAGGAAATAAGTATTACTACTGCCTTCGCAGTTTCCTGTATTGCTGCGAAGGCACTAGAGCAATTTTAAATATTGGTAGGCTTCTGTAACAGTGGCAGAAATTGTAGGGATTGGGGACATTGCCCCCAAATTCCGAGGGGCATTTCAAACCTCTTCTACATCTTCCGCAAAAGTCCTTTTGTTTCCACAAATGTTCCGCCAAAATCCTTAAAAATTCTTCCGTCCTGAGAAAATCTTGCACGCTTTTTCGAATGAGTGAAATGCCACTTATCAAATTCGAAAAGATTGGGAAACTTTATTGAAAAGTCAGAAATCCTTAGGTAAGATCGAAACTGCAATGAAAAGACGATTAACCGTGGAGAAAAAGAAGAGCTCCTATTTGCAAAAAGCAAATAAAGAGGATATGCTCAAAAGCATATTGTTCAGCTTTTATTTACCCTTTCATTTCTTTCAAATTTGAGAAGAAAGTGGTCGTGTCTGTTAGCAATCTTACCAAGCGACGTTGGAGCGTGGAAGGGAACTAAAGATAAATAAGCTTTTTATTTGGTTTGGCGCTATAAAAGTTTTAATGTAGTAGTAGTAAGGGAGAAGCTTTCTTCTCAAAATCTGACCATTCATGAAAGATTAACCCTGGGTGCCAACTTTTTTTAGATATTTGAAACGAATCTATGCATGACATGTCTTTATCAATAGGCTCCCGGTTTGAACTAAACTGTATGAAGGGAAACAACCATCCAACCCCTCTTTCGAATTCCTGGGTACGTCGCTGGCTTAGAGACAGATGTATCATCTATCTATAGTAGATTTAGAGCATCAATGGTCGGCAGCAATTAAAGAGCAATTGTCACCCAGGGTCCTTTGCAGGCATGTTGCAATGTCAGACTATTTGAAAATAAAACTTGGCCTACGTAAGCGGAAATATGTATTCACTTTGCAGCAGATGAACTGATGCAAAAGTCATCTAAAGTCAAATTTTCATCATCAGTTCAACTATTACCGTGGAGACTCGTATCTTTTACTAGGCCAAATTTTATTTACAGACTTTCTGAAGATGCAGCCTGTACACAAAAAACTCTGGGTGACAATAGCTCCTTACGAACTCAGAAAAAAATTGAGGGGAACAACTTTAACATTTGAATGAACTAAGAGACTCGAGGGAACTCTAAAGCATCTGCTACTGGATTCATGTGCTGAAAACGTAACAATTTTGTTGAGGTTTATGTGAGGCTTATTTGGGAGTAAAGGGATGTTATAAAAAGGGGCATGTATGGTTTTCTGATTTTCTGGCGTATAGCATACCATTCTTACTTAGTTATTTGAATTCTTATGAATGACCATCACTGCTCTGATTTCATACAAGGTTGGTAACATGGCTTTTTTCAGCCAAATTTTGGAAATTTGACTCGTTTCTCTTATTTTTGGCTTCAAAACTTAAGTTTGGCTGTTTGGCTCAATTTTGCCTTCTTTTGAGATTTTTGGTCAATTTTCATTCAATTCTCTTCAAACTGGAGTACAGCAGACCATCACAATCTAGGACATTTTTCGTTGCAAGGCAATTTCATCGCAGCTACACAATATAGTATGTGAAAACAATGAAATGCAAGTGTCCATTGCTAGAAATAACAATGGAACAATGGGTTGTACAACAAAAGGTCATTGTTTAGAAAGGTTTGGCTTTATCTGGCCATTTTCCGATCCACGGTTTGGCTTCGGGGCGGTCCGGGGATCTACCAACCCTGATTTCATGCTGAATTTAAATGGTGGTCACTCATGGAGTATGGTAACCATAGAAAGCACTCCGCAGGAGCTAGGAATCTTAAAGCGCGAGCGAAGCGAGCGCTTTTACTTCCTAGTAATATATAATGATCTAAAGGAAGTTAAAGTACAAGATAAAACTTTAATAATACTGTTATACTACAAGTAAGTTTAAAAGTATAGTTAAAATTTTCTACAGCAACATATTAGGTAGATCCCAAAACATTGTTCACTTGCAGTGCAAGGTCAATGTGGGAAAGGTCCTAGACCAAAGCTTAGCGAGAACACCAGGTACTTAGTAAAAATACAAAAGTTCTGGGGTCACCCAGTCCTTATTCCTCATGCAGAAGATGTAGTAGGATGCACGTAGTGCACTTTCCATACATTTACTTATAAGTCTCGTGTAGTTTATATTATTCTTCTTTGCAAACCTTGTCAGTCCATCAATATTATTCGTAACAAATCCTAAGGTTGTGATTTCAATGAAAATTATTTCAAACTTGTTACAGTGAATAAGAGAATCGTCCTTTAGTTCCTTGTATCTTCGTTTTTTATATTCTCTTGACTTGATCGAATTTGTTTCGAAACACACTGTGAGTTCCATTACTATCATTTTGTCGTGATCCACCAAGACAACGTCAAGTCTCATTGTTCTGAAACACATAGCTGGCTTTCTGTAAACATCAATATCCACAAAAAGATTGATAGCATGACCAACAAGCGGTGCCAGATAGTGAGCTATTGTCAACAGAACCGAATTGTGCCTCCAGGTATATCTGCCTTGCGTCAGAGCAGCAGAACAGTTTGACAAGACATGAAGCTGCGTTTGAGCCTTTTGGCAGTGTGTACAAAGATTATCGTTAGCCATCTTCCATCTTTTGAGGTTACTCTTATTTGGAAGCGAGAATATTAAGGATCTTCTGCAGAAGCTGTAAATATTCTTTGGCATTCTGGATGTCATAAGATGCCACTTGTCAATCAAAGATTTTTTACAGTTTGCAACAAGGTGTTTAATGATGACATTCTGTTTTTTTAATTTTGCAAAACTTGCAGCTATTTCATCTTCTTTCCTTTTTAGTAATTTTTTGTCACAGATGGTCTTTAGGTTCACTCTAGCATTCTGCTTCTGCTCAATGATTGAACTCTCGACGATTTCATCTTCTCTGACATGTTTTGATGATGTTATGTTGTACAGTTTATTTATTTCGGGATTCTTTGATGATCTTAATATTCTTCTCAAGGTAACCTTGCAGCTTCGTAGTATGTCCGATGGTAGGCTAAGGCCAATACCCAAGATCCTTGAACGCATTCTCAGATTATTAGTGTTGGCACCTGGATGAAATTGTACCCATTTTCTTACATATTGCAGGACTTTGCTATCGAGGGCACTGGCAACCCATGTCTCCTTGATGTCATAGATGGTAAATCGCCATTTTAATTTGCTGTAAATGAAGTTTGTCACGATTTTAACTTTGTTCAGTGGATGGGGTAGTTGCTGATCTGTTTTAGTCAAGTATGACTGTAGCTCTTCATCGATGTCCTTCTGTATGTTTTTTGTATCCATCTTGAAACTGAAGGTTTTTCCGAGATAGTCAAACGATTTGTCCATTTCGACTGGCGGACTTCTCTCTCTATTGATAATAATCTTTGGCAAATACTGTTTTGCTTCAGTTTTCTCTTTCTTCATACCAAAGACATGACATTTGTCTACACGTACCTTTAGGTCAGCCCACTGAGACCACTTTGAGAACACATTAACTAGTAGTTGATTATCAGATTCTAGTGCCGTCACAATTGCTGTGTCATCTGCAAATTGAAACCAATGCTTAGGAGTAATTGTATTATCGTATACATAACCCCAGCATTTCAGCTTTTCATTATCGGTCGTCTTAATCAAGGTATTCAAACAAATATTAAACAGCAGTGGCGAAAGGCAATCCCCCTGAAGAACTCCTTTTTGCACGTGAATAAGCGGCGTCGTAAAGTTGTTTGCTGATATTGCTATGTGAAAATCTTTATACAAGAGAAATATTAATTTCTCAATTTCCTGAGGAATGTGATGATATTTAAGCACTGAACGTAAGAGTTCGTGGTGCACTTCCCCAAAGGCATTCTTCAAATCTAGCAGTGTGATGGTGATGCTGCGTTGTTTCAACCTAGCATGATTAATCAGGTAAGACATAGTTTCTGTGTGCTCAATGGTACCAGATATTCCTGTCCAGAAACCTTTCTGTATGTTGGTTTCTATGTACTTATTCCTGCACAAAAAGTCATAAATGCGTTTTAGCGAATTATAGTAATAATAATAATGATAATAATAATAATAATAATAATAATAATGGAAACTTTCATTCAAAACAATTTAAAATACAATAAAAGCTGAAACCTAGTCTATCCAGCCAACTCTCCAAAATTGGGCATTGGTTGCATACTCACACAGTTCAAAAGTAAGATCTATGATGTCCTTATATACTACCATTAAAAGCTTAAAAGTTCGGGGGATGTCCATTCTTTGTTTCTTAGACAAAATATATAGTACGATGATCTTATACAAATATTTGTTATTCGCTTAGTAAGGAACAGAATTTCATTCTCTGGTACCCTTATAGAACGTAAAAGTTCGAAAAAGTTTCTGCTGTCTTTCTCTATGAAACCGCAAGCACCCATGGACACATTAACATAACGAACGTCATCATATTTCGGTAGTAAGTTTGACTTCAACGTTTTGTATTTGTCGCGTTTTCTTTTGCTGTTTCCCTCCATATTTGTTTCAAAACCAATGGTAAGTTCTATGATGGTGACGACTTTCTGCTGAACGACAACAATGTCAGGCCTTTCATTATTACCTGTTACGATGCATGGGGATGCAAAGGATGGTATATCCGCGTATGCATTCTTGCAGAATCTAGACAACGTATTTGCTATGTAACTGAGGACGGAGTCATGTCGCGCATTATCATTATGATAATAATGATAATAATAATAATAGTAATAATAATAGTAATAATAATAATAATATTAATCTAGTAATAATATTAATATTAATCTAGTAATCACCTGGCACCAAAAGTTTAAGGGACTCTCCAAGATTTTACATAGACACTACAATTTCATGGTCATTGAACATCCAGATCTCAAAAAGGTGTTTCCAGAACCTCCAATGGTTTCATATCGTAGAAATCCGAACTTACATAACCATCTCGTTCGAACAAAGCCAAAAGAGAACGCAAAGGCCGGTTTTTCCGTTCGCTGTACATTAGAAAAAACAAAGAAAAGAGGGCGTCCGTGCAAACTATGCACCCACATGGGACAAAAAAATGAAATAACGAATGCAAGGACTGGTAAAACATGTCATATTGACGGTGGATCTTGCAACAGCAAAAACGTAATATATGCCGCTGAATGTACCAAACATAAACTGATCTACGTCGGATACACCTCTACAACATTGAGTCAGAGATTTAACAAGCACCGAAGTGACGCGAAAAATGATCCGGATGCCACAGAACTGGGCAAACATTTTCACGAGAGTGATTCATGCAGCTTCGAAAAAGATTTGAAATTGCACATTTTACAAAGATTAGAGGGAGATAGGGACAAACTTGAACACTTTGAAAACTTATGGATATCGCGGTTAGACTACAAAGAGCCAAACGGCCTAAACTCTGGTCTTAATGAGCTCGGTAAGACATATTACAAATTATTTAAACATATTTAGCAGTTTGATCCATTTTCGTCACATTAATCGTACTCCATTCTCTATTTCATTATAGGAACTTTAGACTCTTTCATTAATGGAAGTTTACATTCGTATTTGATAGCGTTAGATTGTAGAGCATTTCTTCGAACATTATTTGACTGATGAAGATCTACGTAAGATCGAAAATTTTCAAACAAACAAGTCTTGCTTTCTCTGTGTATCATCTACTTTAAACAAGGATAATCAATCTTACTTGACGTAATAATAATGATAATAATAATAATAATAATAATAATAATAATAATAATAATAATAATAATAATAATAATAATAATAATAATAATAATAATAATAATAATAATAATAATAATACAAATCTCTCCATCGCTTGGATTGACTATCGTAAAGCTTACGATATGGTACCACATTCGTGGATAATAGAATGTCTTAACATGGTGGGAGTTGCAGACAATGTCAAAGAGCTAGTAGTAAGAAGCATGCCTAGTTGGAAAACGATATTGACAGCAGGGAAAGAAGAATTAGGTGAAGTAACTATTCAGAGAGGAATCTTCCAGGGTGACTGCCTGTCCCCGCTACTCTTTGTGATTTATCTTTTGCCAATGTCGATGATACTTAGAAAGTGTAAGGCTGGATATAAACTTGAAAGGGGAAAAACTAAGGTCAATCACCTCCTTTTCATGGACGATTTGAAGTTATTTGCAAAGGATGAAAATGAGATCGATTCACTGGTAAGAACTGTAAATGTTTTCAGTGAGGACATAGGTATGACGTTTGGAGTTCAGAAGTGTGGAGTGGTTGTAATGAAAAGGGGAAAAGTTGTGAAAAGTGATGGGATACAGCTGCCGAACGGTGAATCAATCAAGAGTGTCGGTGAAGAAGGATATAAGTATCTTGGTATGCTAGAGATAGATGAGATTATGAATTAAAATATGAAAGAGTTTGCACAAAAGGAATACCAACGAAGGTTGAAAAAGATTCTTAAATCAAGACTGAATGGAAAGAATATAATCATTGCAATAAACACGTGGGCTGTGTCATTGCTTAGGTATGGAGCTGGGTTGATAAACTGGACCAAGAATGAACTACAAGAACTTGATAGAAAAACAAGAAATAAACTGACCATGTATGGAGCGTTCCACCCTAAAAGCAATGTGAATAGACTGTATCTAACAAGGAAGGAAGGTGGAAGGGGTTTGATTGGTGCTGAAGAGACTGTGCGAAGTGAGGAGAACAATTTTGGCTGGTATGTGATTAACAACGACCACGAAATAATGAGATTGATCGAAAAGGAAGGAATATTGAGATTAAAAGAAATCAAAGACCCCAAAATATGGAAACAACAGAATAAAGAAAGCATAAGAGTGGTTGGATGGATAAACCGCTACATGGGCAAACAGCTGATGCTACAAAAGATTTAATGGACAAGGATAAGAACTGGAATTGGTTAAAAGATGCAGGATTAAAGAAAGAAACAGAGAGTACTATATTTGCAGCGCAAGAGCAAGCAGTGGGAACAAATTCCGTAAAGAACATCATTTACTAAGAAAATGTATCAAAAGAATGTAGACTATGTGGAAAAGCGGATGAAACGATTGCGCACATTGTATCTGAGTGTCAGCAACTAGCGCAAGTACAATATAAAGGCTGGAGACATGACAAGGTAGCTAAAATTGTCCACTGGAAGTTATGTCAAAAATTAGGGTTAGACCATGGAGATCGATGGTACAACCATAAAGTAGAAAGTGTGATCGTAACAGAAGACTTAAGATTATTATGGGATTTTCCCATACAGACAGATCATCGACTGGAGCATAACCGACCAGACATTGTTTTTGAAAACAGAAAGAATCGATCGTGTTTGCTGATTGACATATCCTGCCCCTTCGATACCAGAATTGAAAGAAAAGAAAAGGAAAAAATTGAGATATATCAAGACTTGAAGAGAGAGATCAAGAGGCTATGGAATGTAAGATAGTACCAATAATCATTGGAGCTCTGGGAACGATTGGAAAGAACTTTGAGAATTGGCTGAAGAAAATTGAAATAGAATGCAACACGGAACTTTTACAGAAAGCTTGCCTGTTAGGAACTGCAAAGATACTAAGAAAAGTACTGGATACCTAGAGCCGAGGGACTTGGCCTGCTATCCAGCAGATAACCGGCAATCAACATCACCGCCGAGTGAACATTGAACAGTAATAATAATAATAATAATAATAATCATGATGATAATGATAATAATAATAAAAAGAAACACAACTGTTAAAACTCTGTACGTTTCGATTAAAAATCTTCGTCAGCAATACTTTTCTAATTGGACGACCGAGGATTGATACTCCGTTGTAAACAACTTCAATACAGTTAAAAATAAACTAAAATTACATTTCATTACAAAGAACCCTGTTATTAGTAAACATGACTGACCCCAAATTTAAGACCCAGTGGGAATTAAAATCACGTTTTAAATTCAAACTTTCTTCAGCGTAGACAAGAAATGAAGTAACTGGCACATCAGCAAATGTCCCCTCCCATATGACCCTCCCGTATGTCATTTTACCCCGTGGGATCAAATAGATCACAGAGCAAACCTCCAAGGGATGCAGCCGGCAACCCCACGGCCCTCCCACTTGACCTTTAAATGATTCGCAAATTGCTGAATCTTGAATGGCTTGATAGGGAATTCCACCCTAACGCCACATGCAAAAAAACATGAAGCCAAATAGGAAGACAGCAGAGCACTGCCAACCGAGCCCGCCAGAGAGAAACCAGATACAATGGCAGGAATTAGGCCATGCCACACGCAAACATATCGAGTTCCACATCTGCAGCCCGTTTATTCAAACCCTTGGGAAGAAAAGTTCCCAGTCTGTATTGCCAAAATAATTCCCCACGTCGTAATGAAAAAACATTATCAGCCCCATCGATCATTTTAACCCTAACCTCAAACTTACCATTGTGATTCCCCTCAAAGAAATGACTAAAAAAGTTTGCTTGTGGGATTAATTTACCCCTGTCCAGTGATCCCTCGTTATGTTTGCGTGCGTAAGATCTAAAATAGATTTGTACACGTTGAATCTTTGCCGAAATTTGGTTTTGGCAAATAATAATAATAATAATAATAATAATAATAATAATAATAATAATAATAATAATAATAATAATGATAATAATAATAATGATGATGATGATAATAATAATAATAATAATAATAATAATAATAATAATAAGAAAATTTGACAGAATGAAAGTGAAGGAGAAAGCCTTGATTATTGATAAAGTATTGCAGCAAGTTGAAACAGGTAACATCACAGATACGAATAAGCTAATCAAAGGTGGTGCGTTAGTAACGCAAGAGCTGCTAGGAATAAAACGTTCACCTGCAAACGAAAAGAAACATGAACCCTATTGGAAAAGAAGAATCGAAAACTCGATCAATAGCCTTAGGAAAGACTTAAGTCAAATACAGAGAAGAGGAAATGAAAAGATTAGAAAGAAAATATAGCATCAAAAAGAAAGGCAGTCATGTGGTAAAAGAGGAGATTAGGCAGCGAATTGTTGCAAAAGCTGCAAAGGTGAAAAGATACAGTGACAGAATAAAACAGTTTCGGCAAAACAGACTTTATCGGGTTAATCAGAAAGAGTTATTTAGAGAGATCAATGGTAATAACAACGTACATATTATACTATGTGTCAAAGAATCATTTGAAAGATCGGTAATTTGCCTAAATGGTCGTATTAATTCAACAATTCCAGCGAAAAGATCCCGACGTTGAGCATCAAAAGTTGGGCAGAGCAACAGAAATTGCTCCGTATCCTCAATGCCATCGCTGGTTGGGCACAATGGGTTTATTGTATCCCTAAAATTGTGCTTGAATTTGTGGAAATTCAGTTTGCTTAGACCAACCCTGAGTTGGGTAAGATAGGATAATCCTTTTGGGTCGTAAATTCCAAACACAGATTTTGCAGGGGGGCGGATTATCGATAAGAGCTTTTTCTTAAAAACAGCAACAGACGGTGCAAGTCTCAATTCAGGCTCAAGCTTATTCCATTCGGACAAACAATTTGGATAGAAGCTAGATTTGAATTTGTCTGTCCTTGCCCTTAATCGCCCAATGACATCCTGATCACGAAGACGGTACTGCGACTGATGAAGAGGGGGAATCGGATCTACTGTATACTCAGGACAAAGATTATTTACAAACTTGTAGAACAAGGTAAGGCGCCTGCTCCATCTTCTGGAACTTAATGACTCCCATCCAAGCTCTGTGTACAGCTTGTCGCGAGACATTCCTCTCCATGTTCCTGTTACAGCCAAAGCAGCAGAATACTGAACAGACTCTAGCTTTTCCATTAGATTTGGTAAAATAATGTTTTGACTGAATTCACATACTTTAGCAGGGATATGGTAAATAACATCCAAGTGGGGTCGAAAATAAAGCTTATATAATTCATTTAGAGTATGCCTAGGCAGATACTTGGAGAGATATTTCAGCAAACCGATACCCTTTCTAGTTTTTGAAATAGCTGATTTTATGTGAGCTAAAAAAGATAGCTTTGAGTCCAAGGTAATTCCTAAATGTTTATGTTCATCTACTTTCTTCACAGGTATGTCGTTGAAGTGGATCACTGGATGATCAATTTCAATTTTCTTCCTTGAAAATGTTAATTCAGCAGCTTGTTTTTGTGGGTCAGGATTAAAAGACATTCTCCAAGCGTGAGCCCACTGACTTATCGAATTCAAGTCATGGTTCATATCGTTGGCTGCTGTATTTGAATCTTCAACCACTGTGAACAATGATGTATCATCAGCAAATAACTTTACATTGCATTTTAAGCCTACGGCTAGATCATTTATGTACACTAGGAAAAACAGAGGTCCCAGAATAGAGCCCTGAGGCACCCCGGCTGAAATATCTCCCCAAGTAGAACTCTGACCATTCAGGACAGTCCTCTGCTTTCGATCCTTAAGAAAACTTTGGATTAGAAGAAGAAGTTGTCCCGAGACACCACATCGTTTTAATTTATAGATTAGACCATCGTGCCACACCCTATCAAATGCTTTAGATATGTCTAGATACACAGTACGAACATCGAGAGGAGGATTACAGTCAAAAGCTTTAAATATGGTATGTGTTATTGAGAGTAACTGATTGACTGTTGAGTCTCCTGGACGAAAACCTGATTGATTTGGGTTAAGCAGTTCATGCGATACAAGATGCGAGTATAGAGAGTCGTATATGAGTTTTTCAAATATTTTCCCAAAAATTGGTAAAAGAGAAATAGGACGGTAATTTCCCTTCAGATTTTTCTCATTTTTCTTATGGACCGGAACTACATTTGCGTATTTCCATATTTCAGGAAATAAACCACGCCTCAAACAATTTGTGAAAATTGTTTTAAGTGGGAGAACCAATGCAACATCGCTTAACTTTATCATCCTCACGGATATTTCATCCCAGCCATGTGCTTTATTAGGATTAAGCGATCTTATGATATTAAGTATCTTTTCCTCAGAGATGAAAAAATCACTTATCCGAGTTGTAGTTATTGGAGTATCTTGTGGGATTTCACTGCCTGTATTAATGGTCGTGCATTGAAGTATAAAATAGTCATTAAAGATTTGAGCCTTTTCGGCAAAATCTGTTACAAATAGCCCGTTTTCTAGAAGAGGTGGTATCGTGGGAATCTTAACTTTGTTTAGAACAGTATTAATTAAAGTCCAATAAGTTTTGCTACTTGTTCCAGGATTTGCTAAACTTTTGCCTGCCTTAAGGAAGTAATTCCGTTTGGCTTCTTCAATCAGTCTTGCTCCTTCAGATATCATATTTTATATGCCTTCAAGCTTATCATCTGGCCGACCATAATAATAATAATAATAATAATAATAATGACTCCACAACAAGTCCAACGTAGAAAGGCTTTATATACCACATATATTTAATATTATTTGTACACAAAAGAAACCCTTCAGCAAATCAAAATATACAATATCTAATTACAATGATAAAACCCTAAGAATAAAAACCTAAAGCCCTATAAACCTAATCATTGCTGTTCTTCCAGGGAGTTGTGTTTGAGAGTCTAGCTCTTTAGATGCGTTTTCAGTTGTTTTTTAAAACGATCTAATGTCGGTAGCTCACGAATTTCGGCAGGTGTATCATTCCATGATGTGAGAGCTGCGTAATGAAAGCCTTTTTTGGCAAATTCAGTCCTATATCTAGGGATCTGGAGATCTTTACAGTGCCTCGTCGAATGAAAAGATCTCAGTTGGAATTTATCCCATAGGGTTTCAGGGCATAGTCTATTCATAATCTTGTAGGTCATGACATTCCGATCATAACGGAAAAGATTTTCTACGTTCAACCAGGAAGTCGACCAGCTATCTTTTATTCTTGCACTTGATATTATTGAATAGGCCCGGTCTTGAAGGCGTTGGAGGGCAGCTAGTTTAGTTTTAGACAGATTACCCCAGATAACATCAGCATAACGCAGGTGACTCTCAATTAATGCGTAGTATACGTTACACAGTTGGGATTGCGGAACGACATTTTTCAATTTCTTTAGAGTTGCGAGTCCTCCACGCATTTTACCTTTGGTGCGCTTAAACTGTTCATCCCAATTTAGCTTTTCATCAACTATGACTCCGAGGGATTTTGTCTTATCGAAGTTTCAGCATTTCTGGCAGGTCCAAATTTCTGGTTTTAAGCGGATGCCCTATGATCATGAATTCAGTTTTTTTCGGATTCGGGCTAAGTTTATTCACCCTCATCCATTCAGAGAGGTTGGAAAGCTCTTGATGTGCTTCCTCGATTAGTTTCACGTCGTTTAGGTGGAAGAGGGTTACTAAGCATAGTAAAACAGTACCAGAAACAAATCATAAATCTGGTTCACTATCTCCGAAATAGAAATTCCCGATTCAATGAACTACTGCTAAATGGGATACGCAGAGAAAGGCGAAGTCGCTACCAAAGAAAGCACAGGAATTTGCAGCTGAGATGAAAATAGACCTTGATAATCTAATGAGTAGAACAAGAGAGCAATGCAAAGCAAAAATAAAAAGCGCGATGGTGGATGAAAGTATGAAACAGCTGAGCGAAATGCTACTTCACGGACAGCATCAAAGATTGATAGAAAAAGATTTCGTAGATAAAAATTTATCTGTTAAATGGTTGAAAGATTCCTGGTTAAAGGGCAACACAGAAAGCATGGTGTTTGCTATGCAGGATCAGGCGATTAAAACAAGGTACATCGAGAAGAATATTTATCACACAAGGGAAGATGATACATGTAGAATATGTAATGAATACAAAGAAACAATACACCACGTGGTTAGTGGATGTCCAAAATATGCAAATACCATGAACCTAAGAGACAAAAACAATGTTGCGAAATACATTTACAATAAGATATGTGAGGAAAATGGTCTACCATCAATAAATCAATGGTACGACGTAGAGCCACAACCGGTTGTCGAAAATAGCGAAATCAAAGTGCTATTGGATTTCACGATCCAAACAGATAAAGAAATAACGGCGATTAGACCCGATATTGTATTCATGAACAAAAAAGACAAAACCGCTTTGTTAATAGACATTGCAGTACCAAGAGATGACAACATTGTTGATAAGCGTATCGAGAAAGTGGAGAAGTACCAAAATCTTGCTATCGAGTTGAAAGCATTATGGCAACTCAAAGAAATTGCAATAGTCCCTATCGTTGTTGGATGTACAGGGGTCATTGACAAAACGTTTGAGAAATACATTGAAAAGATACCAGGAAAGATCAATATCTTCGAGATACAAAAGATAACATTATTGGGAACGTGCTACGCAGTAAGAAGATTCTTAATGAACTAGTGAAACCATGGAATTAGTGAAGACTGGGACTCAATGCAAACAAACAGTGATACCTTACCCCATTTCTGGGGTGGAAGCACTTGAAGACAGAACTCGTTGTAAATAAAAAGACATGAGAAATAATAATGATAATAATAATATTTCTGTCAAAGAATTTGACAAGTTGTCAAATTACAAAGACCTTCAAATTGAGATAGAACGGATGTGGCACCTTAAAACAACTATTGTACCTGTCGTAGTTGGCGCACTTGGGATGGTGAAAAAGGGAATCCAAAATCATCTTAATACAATCCCTGGAGAACCAAACTTGCAAGAAATACAAGAAATAGTATTAAGGTTCTTGAGTTTTCTGTAATCCACTGATGACATTATGCAATTTGAAGTTGTTTAACACATTTTTAAGCTTTTTGCCAAGAGCTTGCTCGTCCTCAGTTTTTCCCCTTGTTAGTAAATCAGAATTTAGGTCTCCAACTATAGCTACATTCTTTCTCCTAGCTAGTGTGTTCTGTAATTTTTCATAAAAACCAAGATCTTTTGGGTGTCTGTAGAGGTTTCCAATGAGAATCTCCTTCGCTCAGAACAATGAAGTTTTACTTTTTTTAACCTGACTTGATTGTTCAGAAGTCATGTCTGTTAAGAGGAAATCTAGAATAAAACCAATGAAAAATGATTTCTGATTTAGATTAAAGCGATGAGGTCTGAGTGCTGCTACCTGTTGTTTTTGTCCCTCAAAAATAACCTTAACCTCAAAAGACGCGCCATTATCGTCAGTTTATTTGCCTTTTTGAAACTGACGCTTGATTTTTGCGTTTGAAGTACTCAGTGGTAAACAAGCAAGTATCAGAAGATAAAGCTATGTTCTTGTTACAACTTTTCACTGCAGAATAAGCCAGCTTGTTTGGCCATGAGCCATAACGGGCAACAGTCTAAGAAAATGCTGTTTTTTCCCTACATTCAATATCGTCTAAAATCAGTACGTAGAGTTTATGCAGAGACTGAACAATCTCTGTTGTTTTTCTCCATTGGTATATAATCGGGCTACTAGATTTTTCGTTGACATCGCTGTGAGGACCTTATTCAAAACTTTGCCATGACATGGGAATAATTGGCGAAGCCACTCAGCCCGCATAGTACAGACAGGGAAATTTCTATCTGCAGAATTCAGTTACATCTTCCGTAGGAACTAAGTTCTTACTGCCTAGAAGAACTACGTTTCCAGTTGTTCTTTGATGATGATGTTCTTTGATTCTTTTAATAAGATATTGTTTCGTTCAGCATCTCATTGTAGATCTTAAAGTCCTTTTTAGCAGTCACCTTATTAACAATTTTCTAATGTGTGTAGTCAATGAAGAAAGCTGCCTATTTCCACAAGGGGGTCGACATTTTTTGGTTAGAATTAAAATCAATAATTTCTGTCGTGTGATTTAAATCCTCTTTTTCGAGTTTCAAAATATATCGTATTCATTACAGAATCATCGAAGCTCGTGATTGCATTGCTATCACCTCCATATATCAAGTCAAAGGTGTGCCAGGAAGAGTACAATCTTGCGTCAGCAATGCATTCAGATCCCAGTTACGAAACGAAGTTACTACCACTACTTGTTGACGATGTTGACCCGCTGCCAATCTGGTGTTGTGGCTACACTCCAATCGACTGTAGAAAGATTTCTGGCTGTTCATTGATGAAGGTCTTGACAAAAATTGATCTTCTTCTCGGTACGTGTCATATTTTATGTGCCAAAAAGTAGCCGCCCCCCCCCTTTTAACAATAACAATCACGAGGCATGTCAGCTTTGGATGTCGAACTGCCTTTGCCTTCCCAAAAATCATTAGCTCTGCTCTTGAGGAAGCACTGATTTGGGCCTTGGAGGAAATTTCACACTTGGTGATTTACTGCTCTACAGGTACCGAAAATGATGCGGAAAATGCTAAAATTTAATTCAGCTATTGAAGAAGAAAGTTTAAAAAGGTTCTTGGAGTCAGAAGTTTCCCAACTCGTACACACTTTTCTGGGAAGCTCGTTCTTTCCATGGAAATTGCTCAACCGTCAATATGTGTGTCAATGGGTTCGATGATTAGCGGTTTTGTTACATTGCTTTTGCGACCATATTTTTTCAAATCCTCATTTCTCTGTCACTACTGTTGATAATGACCTGATTTTCACTTAGAAGTTGCAATCCATGCTGTACTTAGTGCCCCATAAATTGCATCAAAGTTTTATATCTAGAAAGCTTTTCAGAAATTTTCCTATCTTGGGGGCTACCTCCCTCGGTCCGCCTATTGTGTTCTCAATATTTGTACCAGAGAATTTTCTATTAAGAATCACGAATAAACGTAGCTCGTGTATTACCAAAGACGCTTTGCTTTTGCCAAAGTCGCTTTCCTTAGTCCCAATCCATCGTCGTTTCGATGATATACAATTTGCTTGCCTCAATAGAATTATTTATTATAGAATTGATATTGAATAAGTATGGCCCATTTCAGATGCAGCATATCCATTTTCATTGATCATAATTAAACACAAAACTCTATCTACTAAAAATGAAAAAAAAAATTATACAAATATCTATTTACATAGCGGGTGAGCCAGAAAAAAGTTCCCACTTCTGAAAATTCATGGAATCAATAGCACTTCGCGAATTTGAATGATTCAAATTTTAATTGAAAGTCGAAGATTGAAGTATTTTCTTGATTTTTATGGTTGTCTTACCAGCACTAGAAGTATCGCAAAATCTCACTTTTCAAAAACTTCTTGGTTGCAAAATGACTGAAAAATGACACAAAATACTGATCAAATTGTAAGGACTCTCCTTAGACAGAACAATAGGCCATGGACGTTTCACCTCTCTCAAGGGTTATGTAAAATCAGTTTACTAACAAATATTTACAATTTTCAGTCCCATGGCAATAAATGTGGGGCGGATATCTTTCACCCATGAACAATCGCATTTTCTTTATTGATCTGTGCGAGGAGTCCTTTTTGATTTGATCATGAAATTTTGTAAGTTTAAATTTGCCGACGCTTCTAGTGGTGGTAAAACAGCGAAAAATCACAAAAATTCCTTAATCTTTCAGCTTTCAAGTAGAACTTTAATCATTCAAATCTGTGAAGTACTGGTGCAATGAATTTTCAAAAATTGGAACTTTTCCCTGGTTCACCCGGTATATATAAAATCTTAGAAATTTGCTTGTCTTCTTAGGGATCGTGCTTCGGGAAGGCTGCTGATTTTGCAGGAATTCCTTCAGTTTCCTTTTGAACATGGTAATCGTAGAACTCATTCTGATTTCTAATGGGATTTCATTCAACGTCTTTGCACCAGAATAGAAAAAACTGCTTTTGAAGAATTCTAGGTTCTACTTTGGAGTATCAAGATCTAACTGAGATCTTTTTGGATAGTTACATATTTGAGATCTGGTAACAAGTCTCCCTCTTACGTTGTCCGGGCAGAGGCCATTCATTATTTCATAGATCATCTCGGTCCCGTCAAATATCATTAAGTTTTAGACTGAAAGCCAATTGCGACTCCACCCATCCTTAATCTGGAGCTTTCTATTAGTGTTCTTTTTCTAGTTTGCAGACGCTAAAGATGATCAAGCTTTGTGTTTGACAAACTACCCCGGAGTTCATCACTGTATCTCAGATGGCCCTCGAACAGAACTTGTACACCTTCTCCAATTTTGATTGCGGTAGTATGTTCTGTAATTTCTGCGGGGATGAAAGGGCATTTTTGATTTTACCTTTGAGGTTCTTATATTGCTCATTCCTTGTAAGGTTTTCGTCGACTATAACTCCAAGGTATTAAACTTTTTTGACCCTTTTTAATGGCCCTCCATTTATGTTTACCTCTAATGGACCATGGATACGGTTTGTTTTCCTTTCGTGACCAACGACGATGTATTCTGTTTTATCAGTGTTCAGACGAAGTTTATTATGCCGTAACCATTCAGCAATATTGTTAACCTCAGTTCTTAAATCGTTGCAGAGTTCGTCAATATCTTCAACAGAGCAAGTTACGCTAGTGTCATCTTCATACAAGTTTAAGGTGCATTTATTAAGGCACTGCTCAAAGTTATTGACATAAAGGATGAAGAGGAGCGGCCCCAAGCACGAGCCCTGAGGAATACTATAAGAGGAAATTCAAGACCTGTTTTGTATCAAAACGTTGCGAGACAGCCTTAGTGAATGCATTTTCAGGTCTGAAAGCACTTGAAGTGATACCCTTACGTAGTAAACATACACATGTACTCCTATAACATAAATTCATTCAAAGATGAGCTTTTATCAAAGTAATGCTCTTACTAAAATAGACCATTACTTACAAAAACGTCAATAGACCACTTCACAGGAAGCAAAGCTCATTGGTAAGTAGGGCAAAATTTGATTCTTGAAATGCATGTTCAACGAAGTGTTTCATTTCTGTCATCTCGGCATACCATGCAATTCTGGCTGTTACTCGTTTAAAGTTTTGTCCAAGTTCATGGGAACAACACAGCACTTACCTGGAACACAGGGCTTTGCATTTTCAATTTGCTTTTCCGCATGGACTTTGCTAAATTTATGCGGTTCCTTCACAAACGGCAGCCTTCTTCGTGTTTGATACTCAATCACAAGTCTTTACTAGTTGATCCCTGCTCCTCCCTTGATTGCAAGAACCATATACAGCACTGCATACACTTGATTTCCAAATGAAAGCACTTCATGTCCTCAGTTCAGGTCCTCAGTTCGGTTCCAAAAAGTCTCCTTGCCGTATCTTTCTTCGTTCAAACCAAAATACGGTTGCAATATTTCATTTTCTGTGGTTGAGGTTCTGCAGGTTCTCAAATCAATTCAAACGTACCTGTGAAGCCCTTCTAAAACTGTCTGGAAATGTTACCAATCGTGTCAGGGGGTGAGCCAAGGGGTAAAGCAAGAAAGAGGCAATGGGGCTAAATTTCCAGAAACTGATCTTATGTTGTTCTTGCCACTTTTTGTGGTATACGTGGTCTTTAGTGAAACTGCTTACAAGAAATTCCACTATCAAATTCCCAAACAATTTGGAAGTTTCAGTAATGGAAAATCACATGTTAATAAGAAACTGTTAATTTTAGAGGTAGTTCTTCGCATGTTTTTGTGTTTATTTTTACTTCTTCGTGTATCGTAACTCGTCACAGGTATAGACTATGGGTAGTCCAGCGAAGATGGCTCCAGAAAAAAGTTCCTTGGACCCAACCTGGAGACTACTTTCTGACACCATAAAATGAAAGAATATACCTTTCTGATCACTTTTCCACTTGTTTTCCGCTGTAACATAGACCCGCAGTTTGTTGAAAAGTAAGTATTTTGTCCTCTCGTTTTGCCCTTGGAAGATCCTTTGTCCAGCGCCATTTGAGCTTCGATTTTAGTGCATAGCAAAATGCCGACCAACATTTAAGAGAGGCTACGTGGAGATTTTGCATTGATGTGAAAAAGAGGCTGGACTGTTCCAGGACCTCAAGAACTTGGTGAAATGTTGGATGATTTTTTGAGTCGCTTTATCACACGAAATCGGCCAAATGTTTCCATATACTAATGGATCAAAAGGAAAACATAAATAACCTTTTGTCTGCTTGTTTTATAATTAACTCGTTGTTTGAAGTGAGTTCTTCTGAGGGACTTCTTTCTACTGGTGTTAAATTATCGTTTGCATGTACTCGGTGAGGCTGCAAAAGTTCTATAAGATTGAAGATATTATTGATTTCTTGATTTTGTGTATAAATCTGTCTGTTTGATTTATGTGGATTAAAATGTCTTCATTTTCTTTGTCGAAGAATTTCATCATGAATTTTGATTTTTCTTGTGAAATCTTTCAAGTCAGTCTTGATATTTTGTCTTGGTTGGGATACGGGTGTAAATTTGGGTCCTCTTGTTAGCAGGGAGACATGACGTTGTGCCAGCTTGTAGGATGAAAGGTTGATGAGTTTAGCGGTATTAGAGGTGGTGGTCGTAGGAAGGGGCTGTTGAAGTTTTTGGGATGACTGAGCCTTAATGATGTTGTTGTGAATGATGATGTTGAAACTTGGGTCTCGTTGAAACGAAGTCTTAAATGGTTAATAGATTGTAACTATCCAAAAATTATCATTAAGCAAGCATTCCACGGGGCAAAACTTTACCGTTGGTAACAACACATTATCCCGATCTTCAGTTCAGTCACATGATGAAAACAATTCATTCGTTGCTCTTTAATCTTTCTCCAACAACAAAAGAAAATTTTCAAAAACACAGCCCGTCGTAGCACTTGAACAGCCCCCAAACATTTCATCAATATTAACAAATGCCAGATTCTCGTAATATCGACGACCACATCAACAACAGCCTCGTTTGGTATTACCCTTTGCAAGGATAGTCGATGCAAACTTTGTAAATTATATCTACAAGCCTTTAATTCGTTTAAACAGCAAAGAACGTAACTTGGAATATAAAATGTAATATTTCGTGCAAGAGCAAAAACGTTGTGTATTTCTTATCATGCAATTCGTGTCACGGAAAAGTAACTTACATTGGTCAAACGGCAAACTTTCGCTTCTGCATGAACAATCACATTGCAGAGTCGCGGTCAGGAGCATCTTCGTGCGCTTTTCTGAGACATGTTTTTCAGTGTGGAAATAAACATATTAGCTCAAAAGAACCGTTCTTTAAAGTCTTTGCATTCATGTCATTAAGTTCCTCGAAATTATTAACCACATGCGAAGAATAACTATTTAAAGCAGGACAAGCAACCTATTGACATCTCAACGAATTTACACTTTTACCGTCTGTCATTATGTAAACATGTTAATCCTCGTAATATATTATAAAAAGTTCGATTCAGATTGTCAGTCACACTCCCGGGGTGGGGGGGGGGGGTACTTGGCCTACGAACAGACGGGGAGGTGCCGCTGGAATATCTAAAAAGCTACCCTGTCCCGGAGTCAAATTCCTGAAAATGCTACCCAGTCAAGGAGTAAAATTTTTTTAAACAATACCCTTTCCTTTAGTTTCTTCAGATAAGATTGTGCTTTGTGAGGACATTTGCACGAAATTAGTATCCAATTTATTGTTTCTTTGCTGGCAATATATATATATATATATACACATGGTTGTGTTGTTTTGATTTTAGCACTGAGCTTTTCGTTAGGGACACACGCTGTTTTTTTAGGGTTTTCTGTTCTGCCAATCCGCTCTCGGATCTTTCTATTGTTTGTTTTGTTGTAACATGCGATCTTTTTCAGCTTCGGCGAGACAGACACAGCCACCGACTTCAGCAGCTCTTCACTCTGCGCTTTCTTTGATCTTTCTCCCGCTACCTTTGTATTACCGGCTGCTTTAAAACATTTTAATTACGCATTGTAATAGGTAGGACCCGCTTAGGCTATTGTTTTATATTGTTTTTGAAATTCATTATCTGTACTTATGCCATGGCGGACAAGGGATCAGCGGTTGTAGTTTGGGATCGGGAGGATTACATAAGTGAGGCTAACCGACAATTAGACGATAGGCAGGTATATGAAGAAATAGAGTTGGACCCCACGGTAGATTTGGGTAAGACCATTAATTCTAGGTTGAAGGAGCTGAGGGAGGGGGACCCGGGATTAGAGGAAGTGACTGAGTATTTAGAAGTGAAAGATTCTAGGCTAGGTAGATTTATCTGTTGCCTAAGATCCACAAGGGTCTTAGTAGTGTAAAGGGGCGACCAGTCATTTCCAATAGCGGTACAATAACAGAACATATTTCAGAGTATTTAGACCACCACCTTAACCCGTTGGTTAGCCAAAGTAGGTCATATGTTAAGGACACCAACCACTTTCTATCTAGGCTAAGCAAGTTAGGTAAGATACCAGAGGGGGCTTTGTTGTGCACAGTTGTTGTTCTGGGACTCTATCCCAGCATTCCACACGGGGAGGGTTTAGAGGCCATCAGGGAGGCGCTGGATAGAAGGAAAAAACCCGGGCGTGGCTACTGATGCCCTAGTGGGGTTGGCGTCCTTGGTCTTGGAGAATATTTATTTTGAATTTAATGATAGGTTTTATAGGCAGAAAATGGGGACGGCTATAGGCACGAAGTTCGCTCCAGCCTATGCCAATCTCTTCATGACCCGGTTGGAAAAGAGGTTGCTGGAAGCTTCACCTTACAAGCCCCTCATCTGGATGAGATTCATCGATGATGTTTTCTTTATCTGGATGCATGGGGAAGAGAAGTTGGAGTCTTTCATCAATTATCTCAACAGTAGCCACGCAACCAATAAGTTTACTAGCGAGCAATCACGGGATGGTATTAGTTTTTTAGATGTTCAAGTTAGCGTGGGGGAGGGGGGAGCCCTTTCGACAGAATTGTTTTGCAAGCCTACTGATACACATCAGTACTTGCATAAGAAGTCTTGTCACCCCTGGCACACAAAGAAGGCGATCCCCTATGGTCAGGCACTTAGGTTTCGTATGTTATGTTCGGAGGATCGCCAATTTCAGGAAAGAGTAGACGAGCTAGCTGGATGGTTTAAGGACAGGGGCTACGAAGAGTCTCTAGTTAATGAACAAATAGATAGTGTACGTAGGTTGGATAGGACGGCTCTTCTGGCAAATGCGGAAAATAGGACCGATACCCAAGGGAGGGGGGAAAGGGTACCACTTGTGGTAACATACCATCCAGCACTCAATAGTTTGGGTAAGGTGGCAAGGAGACTCCATCCTATGCTCACAAATTCGGAGAAGCATAGGGAAGTGTTTCCTGAGCCACCTTTGATAGCATTTAGGAGATGTAAGAACCTTAAGGACATACTCGTTAGGGCCAGGCTGAATAATGAGGGAAATTGGGGGACTGGTAAGAAGGGATGTTCTCGTTGTGGTAAATCTCGTTGTCAAGTGTGTAATGTCATGAGTAATAGTGAGCATTTTCATTCGAACATAGGTAGCCGCGATATAGGATAAACTATTCGTTTAATTGTGACTCGTCAAATGTTGTGTATTTGTTGGAATGTACTGTTTGTGGCGTACAATATGTTGGTAGCACCTGCACGCCTTTTAGGCTTAGGTTTAATAATTACAAGGCGTCTAGTCGTAAGTTTAGTTGGGGGGCCTCAGTACCCCAGGCGGAATTCTTCAGACATTTTACTGAAGAAGGCCACCAGGGGATTCTGAAGGATATTAGCATACAGATAATCGATAGGCTAACGGGGGGAAATAGGATGCGGGAAAGCTTCTGGCAATATCGGCTGGATTGCTTTGCCCCTAAGGGTTTAAACACTAGGCAGGTTGATACATAGATTTCATTTTTGTTTACATTTTGGTTGTTATGTTGTTTTGACTTTTTGCGCTTAGCTTTTCGTTAGGGACACACGCTGTTTTTTTAGGGTTTTCTGTTCTGCCAATCCGCCCTTGGATCTTTTATTGTTTGTTTTGTTATAACAGACAATTTTTTCAGCCTCGGCGAGACAGACACAGACACCGACTCTAGCGGTTCTTTATTCTGCGCTTTCTTTCATCTTTTCCGCTGCCACACCGGTTACCGTAATTTTAGCACCTTTGGTCTCACACATTGTAATAGGTAGGATCACAGAAAAAGAATAAAGGCAGAAGGGCAACTCCTGTCGGATCCTTTGATCTTTTTGCGACACGTTTTCAAACGAGGCTAGTCCATGAGAACAATGGTTGCTTACTTAAACTCGTTTTTACAACGAGGTTTAGCAGGAAACAATCTCACGGAACTTAAGCCGATATCATGAGTTGAAAACATCGAGGAGGAAGAAACTGAAGTTGTGGGGCGTTTCGTCTGGAAATTCATGTTGGTAAGCTGCATTTTTGTTATTATCTCTTCTTACTAAGCCGTTTATTTTCAAAATTCATTATTCTGTTGATCTCCTCCCTGAGATTGTGATATAGACATGCAGCCTAGCTAGCTAAGCAAAGGTTTTCAATATTGAGGAAGATGCAGACTTGGCAGAGAGGAAGACTTGGTTCTCTCTCGAGCATCACCTGCTTTGTAACATTATTAAAATCACGACATTTCCTACCATAACCAGGAGAAATTTTATGCTTGTCGTTACAAATATTTATCACATTCATCACAAGGTATATACTCAATTATTTCTTCTAACTCATTTCAGAGATTATTTGGCTGGTCGTTGTGGCACGAACAGCGATGCATGCAAGCAGGCCTGGTTCTTCGCCGCCCTAGCGGCGCAAGAAGGACAGAAAGACAACCATTGAAACATTAGTATATTTCTGTTAATTTCAAGATTCTGTAACAGTTACAACAAGTTCAAGGTATTTTGAATGCATTTAGATATTTTTAATAAGTATTCAAGATTTCACTGAAAGCTGTGGTACTCTACTACGTTTGCGTGAACTCTCTCAGTCGAACTAAGGGTAGCCAGCCCACGGGGAGATGGGCCTTGCTAAAATGCCGTATCGAAATCTAGTATAAAGATCCACCAGTAGCAGAAAATATGAATTTAGTACATAGAGGGGTATCGCCCTGGTTGAGGGTAAACGCGTTTTGACCGATGTTAACTCTCTTGCGTTTGTTGCTGAATAACAGGCGTTTGGGCCTAGTTAAAACCAAAAAGTTCGCATAAATAGTTTGGTGACGCCATTTGCTAAATTTTTTCTGGTTTGTGTTTCTTAAAATTCCGTCCACAAACAGAGGGAGAAGTGCACAAAGAAGATCACCTGAGATGTAACAGTAAGTATCCGCCATTGTTCCTTTCACTTTTTGCTGCACAATTTTCTTTTTGCTTGGTTTCTGGACGTTGCTAAAACTTTGACAACAAACAAATGACCTCTCACCAAGCTCCGCATGTCCAGAATAAGTACTTGAGGTAACTTCAGAGATATGACATCCGCTTCCACCACGACGAGCTTCTCTTTGCATGCCGTCTGATTGGCCTAAAGTCGCCCTGGTTGAGGGTACTGTGGTATCTTCCGGTTCTTTAACGAAATCTGCACTGTCAACGCATGGCAGGCGACTACTATTTGCTGTAAAAGCACATATTACGGTGCAAAAGCAGGTTTGTTCTATCAGTGGACTGTAAGAAATATTTTTTTTTAAATCATGAATTGATTTAAGCATCGTTCAGTTCACCGAAGGAGGAAAACTGATGTCAGCGTGCTTGAAAAGTCTTTCAACGAAAGCGGCAACAAAGGTCAGTTCTTAGGATGGCGAAACTCAGTAAACGCAATCAAAAAACATTTGATAACAACAAAAACTCTTTAATCGTTGATATGCTGCTAATTTTCGCATCGAGTTATCTTGAATTTACCTGAAACCATGTAAAAGTTTGGATACCCTCAATCAGGGCGACGTTGGAAATTTAGGCCCTCTCGACCACTCTGTTCTTGAGTAGCACGCTCTTAAAGACAACATCACCAATGACAAATGTATTCTATATGATCAACAGTGAAGAGTTAACGAAGGTGTTCATGGTAAGTTTCGTTTTGAAAATTTTTTCGTTTAGCAGGAATATTTGACCAATGTAAGATACCCTCAATCAGGGCGATACCCCTCTATATATACATTTTACAAATTTTATGAAGGCCGATAGCTTAAAAGAAAAATATATGAAAATACCTGTATGCCATGAAATGGCAGAGAAAGGGCCGACCTTGGCTTTTACCTGCCAGTAGTGATCGGTGCGAAAACGACCAAGAAAGATGTAGAAACCAGCATTTTTTACTTATTTACTGTGGAATGTATGCTTGTACATACAAAAATGCGATTTTATTTTTGATTTTCTCAGTATTTTCTCTGAAATTCCAGTTAGAAGGAGATACCTCAATAGCCGCCCGTGCTGTGGAAGCGAATTTAACTTACTTAACCTCGTTTCCATGATCTCCTTTGTTCTAAGAGTGTCGCGCTGTCGGAACAATAGAGTTTCCCTTCTGCCTTTATTTTTATTCTGTGGTAGGATCTCCTTTTGGGCTATTGTTTGTATTGTTAGAATGTTTTAGGATTGATATGTATTGCTCGGTTTGATTATGAATAGTCACTGATGAAAGCTTACGCCGAAGCGTTTACACGAAGTTGTATTTTCTGAGTTTATATTAATTTGTTAATACAGTTTAATGAAGGAACTTAGGAGATTATATATATATATATAGGCAGGAGATCCGTGGTTCGATTCCCGGCTGTGGCGCATTTTAATTTTCTCGATTTTCCTGAGAATTTTAAAAATTGTTTCCGTTTGCACCGAAAAAGGAGAAATCCTGGTTGCTCGCTAGCTGTTGAATATTTATAAAATAAGCTGCTTGAAAAAGGCGAAAGCCGAAAGCAACCCATAAGGTGCTAAAATCGAGAAAATTAAAACGTGCCACGGTAGCCTAAAGGTTAAGGCGCTTGCCCGGAAAGCAGGAGATCCGTGGTTCGATTCCCGGCTGTGGCGCATTTTAATTTTCTCGATTTTCCTGAGAATTTTAAAAATTGTTTCCGTTTGCACCGAAAAAGGAGAAATCCTGGTTGCTCGCTAGCTGTTGAATATTTATAAAATAAGCTGCTTGAAAAAGGCGAAAGCCGAAAGCAACCCATAAGGTGCTAAAATCGAGAAAATTAAAACGTGCCACGGTAGCCTAAAGGTTAAGGCGCTTGCCCGGAAAGCAGGAGATCCGTGGTTCGATTCCCGGCTGTGGCGCATTTTAATTTTCTCGATTTTCCTGAGAATTTTAAAAATTGTTTCCGTTTGCACCGAAAAAGGAGAAATCCTGGTTGCTCGCTAGCTGTTGAATATTTATAAAATAAGCTGCTTGAAAAAGGCGAAAGCCGAAAGCAACCCATAAGGTGCTAAAATCGAGAAAATTAAAACGTGCCACGGTAGCCTAAAGGTTAAGGCGCTTGCCCGGAAAGCAGGAGATCCGTGGTTCGATTCCCGGCTGTGGCGCATTTTAATTTTCTCGATTTTCCTGAGAATTTTAAAAATTGTTTCCGTTTGCACCGAAAAAGGAGAAATCCTGGTTGCTCGCTAGCTGTTGAATATTTATATATATATATATATATATATATAGATACTCAAAGAAAAACACTTCTGGTAAACGTTTCGGCCAAAGCCTTCATCACTATAACTTTTCAAAAACAGATGGAGCATACATATAGATAATGAATTACAAAAACAATACAAAACAATAGCCTAAGCGGGTCCTACCAATTACAATGTGTAATTAAAATGTGTAAACGCAGCTGGTAATACAAAGGTGGCGGGAGAAAGATCAAAGAAAGCGCAGAGTTAAGAACTTCTGAAGTCGGTAGCTGTGTCTGTCTCGCGGAAGCAGAAAAAGATAACATGTTACAACAAAACAAACAATAGAAAGATCCGAGAGCGGATTGGCAGAGCAGAAAACCCTAAAAAAACAGCGTGTGTCCCTTACGAAAAGCTCAGTGAGCATATTGTGATAGTGAGCATTTTCAATAGATACGAAAAGTAATAGTGAGCATTTTCATTCTAATGTAGATAGCCGGGAATATAGGATAAATTATTCGTTTAATTGTGACTCGTCAAATGTTGTGTATTTGTTGGAATGTACTGTTTGTGGTGTACAATATGTTGGTAGCACCTGCACGCCTTTTAGGCTTAGGTTTAATAATTACAAGGCGTGCAGTAGTAAGTTTAATTCGGGGGCCTCAGTACCCCAGGCGGAATTCTTCAGACATTTCACTGAAGAAGGCCACCACGGGTTTCTGAAGGATATTAGCGTAAAGATAATCGATAGGCTAACGGGGGGAACAAGGATGCGGGAAAGCTTCTGGCAATATCGGCTGGATTGCTTTGCCCCTAAGGGTTTAAACACTAGGCAGGTTGATACATAGATTTCATTTTTGTTATAATTTTGGTTGTTGTGTTGTTTTGATTTTAGCACTGAGCTTTTCGTAAGGGACACACGCTGTTTTTTTAGGGTTTTCTGTTCTGCCAATCCGCTCTCGGATCTTTCTATTGTTTGTTTTGTTGTAACATGTTATCTTTTTCTGCTTCCGCGAGACAGACACAGCTACCGACTTCAGCAGTTCTTAACTCTGCGCTTTCTTTGATCTTTCTCCCGCCACCTTTGTATTACCAGCTGCTTTTACACATTTTAATTACACATTGTAATAGGTAGGACCCGCTTAGGCTATTGTTTTGTATTGTTTTTGTAATTCAGTATCTATATGTATGCTCCATCTGATTTTGAAAAGTTATACTGATGAAGGCTTTGGCCGAAACGTTTACCAGAAGTGTTTTTCTTTGAGTATCTATGCTATTTTTAAAGCATCTTTTAGAATTAGCTTTTGAGAATATATATATATATATATATATGTACTCAGAAAAAACACATGCTTCTGAACGATTCGGCCAAAGCCTTCATCAGTATAACTTTTCAAAATCAGATGGAGCATACATATAGATACTGAATTACAAAAACAATACAAAACAATAGCCTACGCGGGTCCTACCTATTACAATGCAGAATTAAAATGTATAAAAGCAGCTGGTAATACAAAGGTGGCGGGGGAAAGATCAAAGAAAGCGCAGAGTTAAGAACTGCTGAAGTCGGTGGCTGTGTCTGTCTCGCCGAAGCTGAAAAAGATCGCATGCTACAACAAAACAAACAATAGAAAGATCCGAGAGCTGATTGGCAGAACAGAAAACCCTAAAAAAACAGCGTGTGTCCCTTACGAAAAGCTCAGTGCTAAAATCAAAACAACACAACAACCAAAATTATAACACAAATGAAATCTATGTATCAAGCTGCCTAGTGTTTAAACCCTTAGGGGCAAAGCAATCAATCATCAATCAATCATAATTTATTTGTTTACGCAGGTTAAAAAGTGGCAGCCTCAAGATGGCTGATGTGGACCTGCAAAATTAAAAGTATACATAACTAAAATGGTAAAATTAGGAATGATTTAACACTGTCCTTACATTTGCTTTGATTTAAATTACGACTATCCTAATACAATGTGACATCTTTGGTTTAAAATTCTTAATAATATATATAATTTTTCAAATCCTTGTTCCTTGTAACTGTTGTTCCTTTAATGAAAGTTGTTGTTTTCAGTTCAGTTATTGATTTATTCTTTAGTTCATATTTGAAATTTTGAATGTTCTTAGCGTCCTTCACAGTATCCGGCAGAGCATTCCACAGCACTGGCCCTCTAAAACTTAACATATTTCTCTCAAACTCTGATGTTAGTCTTTTAACTTGGAGTCTATCCTTTTTGTATGGAGACATTGTAAAATGATCTTTCAATGCATGCTCTCCTTCTCCTTTTATTATCTTGTACATCTCTGCTGCTACCTTTTTGTTATACATATATCCCAAGTTGTTCCAACTTGGCAATCCAACCAATCCAACCGATATTGCCAGAAGCTTTCAGCTTTCAGCAATAAGCTCCAGCAATCCAACCGATATTGCCAGAAGCTTTCTCGCAACCTAGTTCCCCCCGTTAGCCTATCGATTATCTTTACGCTAATATCCTTCAGAAACCCGTGGTGGCCTTCTTCAGTAAAATGTCTGAAGAATTCCACCTGGGGTACCGAGGCCCCCGAATTAAACTTAAAGCCCCCTCTGGACACGCCTTATAATTATTAAACCTAAGCCTAAAAGGCGTGCAGGTGCTACCGACATATTGTACACCACAAACAGTACATTCCAACAAATATACAACATTTGACGAGTCACAATTAAACGAATAATTTATCCTATATTCCCGGCTATCTATGTTCGAATGAGAATGCTCACTATTGCTCATGACATTACACATTTGACAACGAGATTTACCACAACGAGAACATCCCTTCTTATCATTCCCCCCTTTTCCCTCATTATTCAGCCTAGCCCTAACGAGTATGTCCTTAAGGTTCTTACATCTCCTAAATGCTATTGAAGGTGGCTCAGGAAACACCTTCCCATGCTCCTCCGAATTTGTGAGCATAGGATGGAGTCTCCTAGCCACCTTCCCCAAACTATTGAGTGCTGGATGGTATGTCGCAACAAGTGGTACCCTTTTCCCCCCTCCCTTGGGTATTGGTCCTATTTCCCGCATTTGCTAGAAGAGTCGTCCTATCCAACCTACGTACCCTATCTATTTGCTCATTAACTAAAGACTCTTCGTAGCCCCTGTCCTTAAGCCATCCAGCTAGCTCGTCTACTCTTTCCTGAAATTGGCGATCCTCCGAACATATCCTACGAAACCTAAGTGCCTGACCATAGGGGATCGCCTACTTGGTGTGCCAGGGGTGACAAGACTTCTTGTGCAAGTACTGATGTGTATCAGTTGGCTTGCAAAACAAGTCTGTCGAAAGGACTCCCCCCTCCTCCAAGCTAACCTGAACATCTAAAAAACTGATACTATTCCGTGATTGCTCGCTAGTAAACTTAATTGTTTCGTGGCTACTTTTGAGATGATTGATGAACAACTTCAACTTTTCTTCCCCGTGCATCCAGGTGAAGAAGATATCGTCGATGAATCTCATCCAGATGAGGGGCTTGTCAGGTGAACTATCCAACAACGTCTCTTCCAACCAGGTCATGAAGAGATTGGCATAGGCCGGAGCGAACTTCGTGCCTACAGCCGTGCCCAATTCCTGCCTATAAATCCTATCATTAAATTCAAAATAATTATTCTCCAAGACCAAGGACGCCAACCCCGCTAAGGTATCAGTAGCCACGCCCGGGTTTTTTCCTTCTATCCAGCGCCTCCCTGATGGCCTCTAAACCCTCCCCGTGTGGAATGCTGGGATAGAGTCCCACAACATCAACTGTACAGGACAAAGCCCCCTCTGGTATCTTTCCTAACTTACTTAGCCTAGATAAAAAATGGTTGGTGTCCTTAACATAAGACCTACTCTTGCTAACCAACGGGTTAAGGTGGTGGTCTAAATATTCTGAAATATGCTCTGTTATTGTACCACAATTGGAAATGACTGGTCGCCCCTTTACACTACTAAGACCCTTGTGGATCTTAGGCAACAGATAAATCTACCTAGCCTAGAATGTTTAACTTGCAAATACTCAGTCACTTCCTCTAATCCCGGGTCCTCCTCCCTCAGCTCATTCAACCTAGAATTAATGGTGTTACCCAATTCTACCGAGAGGTCCACCTCTACTTCTTCATAAACCTGCCTATCGTCTAATTGTCGGTTAGCCTCACTTATGTAATCCTCCCGATCCCAAACTACAACCGCTGATCCCTTGTCCGCCTCCTTGATGACTATGTCCCTATCAGATTTAAGCTTTTTCAAAGAAAGTTGTTCAGAAGGAGAAAGATTACTAAAATTCTTACCCTCCGGCGAGACAGACATTACCTCCTTCTCCAGCAGCGAAAGGTAATTCTCCAGAACAGGGTCATCCTTTGGGGGCTGCCACGTAGACTTAGCTCTAAATTTATCTTGATCGTCCGGTGTAGAATTGTCCTCATTATTTCTAAAGTGCCACCTCAGCCTCATTCCTCGTTTGTAAGCCTCAAGGTATATAGATATATATAGATACTCAAAGAAAAACACTTCTGGTAAACGTTTCGGCCGAAGCCTTCATCAGTATGACTTTTCAAAATTAGACGGAGCGTACATATAGATTAGCGTACATGCCTTAGATTAGACACTGATATTTCTGAAGGATATCAGTGTTAAGATTATCGATAGGCTAACGGGGGGAAATAGGATGCGGGAAAGCTTCTGGCAATATCGGCTGGATTGCTTTGCCCGTAAGGGTTTGAACCATAGGCAGGTTGATACATAGATTTCATTTTTATTTACATTTTGGTTGTTTCGTTGTTTTGAATTTTGCGCTCAGCTCTTCTTTAGGGACACACGCTGTTTTTAGGGATCTCTTTCTGCCCATCCGCTCTTGGATCTTTATTTTGTTGGTTTTGTTCTAACAGATATTTCTTCTGGCTCCTGCGAGACATACACAGCCACCGACTCTAGCGGTTCTTAACTCTGCGCATTCTCTTATCTTTCTTAAGGTGTTCTCCCGCCGCTTTTGTCATTACCCTCTACTTAACACCTTTTAAATACGCATTGTAATTAATAGGATCCCGCTTAGGCCTGATTACATGACACACTTGACAACGAGATTTACCACAACGAGAACATCCCTTCTTATCAGTCCCCCCATTTCCCTCACTACTGAGCCTAGCCCTAACAAGTATATCCTTAAGGTTCTTACATCTCCTAAAAGCTATTAAAGGTGGCTCAGGAAACACCCTCCTATGCTCCTCCGAATTCGTGAGCATAGGATGGAGTCTCCTGGCAACCTTGGTTTCTGAAGGATATTAGCGTAAAGATAATTGATAGGCTAACGGGGGGTAATAGGATGCGGGAAAGCTTCTGGCAATATCGGCTAGATTGCTTTGCCCCTAAGGGTTTAAGCACTAGGCAGGTAGATACATAGATTTCATTTTTGTTTACTTTTTGGTTGTTGTGTTGTTTTGATTTTTTGCACTCAGCTTTTCGTTAGGGACACACGCTGTTTTATTAGGGATTTCTTTCTGCCCATCCACTCTGGGATCTTTCTATCGTTTGTTTTGTTTTAATAGACATTTTTTCCAGCTCCTGCGAGACAGACACAAACACCGACTTCGGCAGCTCTTAACTCTGCGCTTTCTTGTGATCGTTCTCCTGCCACCTTTGTCATTACCGCTACTTTAACACTTTTTCAATGCGTATTGTAATAGGTAAGATCCCGCCTAGGCTATTGTTTTAAATTTCGTAATCTATATGTATGCTCTGTTGGATTTGGAAAAGTTATTACTGATGAAGGCTTACGCCGAAACGTTTACCAGAAGTGTTTTTCTTTGAGTGTCTATATATATATATATATATATAGACACTCAAAGATATATATATATATCTATATATATATATATATTTTATATATATATATATATATATATATAGAAACTCAGAAAAAACACATTCGTTTAAACGTTTCGGCCAAAGCCTTCATCAGTATGACTTTTCAAAATCCGACGGAGCATACATATAGATTTCGAATTTCAAAAACGATACACAACAATAGCCTAAGCGGGTCCTACCTATTACAATGCGTAATAAAAATGTGTAAAAGCAGCTGGTAATACAAAAGTGGCGGGAGAAAGATCAAAGAAAGCGCAGAGTTAAGAACTGCTGAAGTCGGTAGCTGTGTCTGTCTCGCCGAAGCTGAAAAAGATCGCATGCTACAACAAAACAAACAATAGAAAGATCCGAGAGCGGATTGGCAGAACAGAAAACCCTAAAAAAACAGCGTGTGTTCCTTACGAAAAGCTCAGTGCTAAAATCAAAGCAACACAACAACCAAAATTATAACAAAAATGAAATCTATGTATCAACCTGCCTAGTGTTTAAACCCTTAGGGGCAAAGCAATCCAGCCGATATTGCCAGAAGCTTTCCCGCAACCTAGTTCCCCCCGTTAGCCTATCGATTATCTTTACGCTAATATCCTTCAGAAACCCGTGGTGGCCTTCTTCAGTAAAATGTCTGAAGAATTCCACCTGGGGTACTGAGGCCCCCGAATTAAACTTACGACTACACGCCTTGTAATTATTAAACCTAAGCCTAAAAGGCGTGCAGGTGCTACCGACATATTGTACACCACAAACAGTACATTCCAACAAATACACAACATTTGACGAGTCACAATTAAACGAATAATTTATCCTATATTCCCGGCTATCTATGTTCGAATGAAAATGCTCACTATTGCTCATGACATTACACACTTGACAACGAGATTTACCACAACGAGAACATCCCTTCTTATCAGTCCCCCCATTTCCCTTATTATTCAGCCTAGCCCTAACGAGTATGTCCTTAAGGTTCTTACATCTCCTAAATGCTATTAAAGGTGGCTCAGGAAACACCTTCCCATGCTCCTCCGAATTTGTGAGCATAGGATGGAGTCTCCCGGCCACCTTCCCCAAACCATTGAGTGCTGGATGGTATGTCGCAACAAGTGGTACCCTTTCCCCCCTCCCTTGGGTATTGGTCCTATTTCCCGAATTTGCTAGAAGAGTCGTCCTATCCAACCTACGTACCCTATCTATTTGCTCATTAACTAAAGACTCTTCGTAGCCCCTATCCTTAAGCCATCCAGCTAACTCGCCTACTCTTTCCTGAAACTGGCGATCCTCCGAACATATCCTACGAAACCTAAGTGCCTGACCATAGGGGATCGCCTTCTTGGTGTGCCAGGGGTGACAAGACTTCTTGTGCAAGTACTGATGTGTATCAGTAGGCTTGCAAAACAAGTCTCTCGAAAGGATTCCCCCCTCCCCCACGCTAACCTGAACATCCAAAAAACTGATACTTTCCCGTGATTGCTCGCTAGTAAACTTAAATTGTTTCGTGGCTACTGTTGAGATGATTGATGAACAACTTCAACTTTTCTTCCCCGCGTATGTATATATACCGGGTGAGTCAGAAAAAACATGGGGCGTTTGGCGGACTTTGACATCGAATTTAGCTATCCGATTGCCGTGAAAAAAATTTTTCCATAAAGCCAAAGGTCTAACTTAGATCATAACCTTTCCCAACGGGATCGGTCATTTGGTGAATTTGTTAAAAAAGATTTTCGTTCGTAAGACTTTGTATGGGAGTCTTGCAAAATGGTGAAATCTTTTTCCAATCCCCTTCCGCATTTTATCTTGGCAAGGTTTACAGGTACACGTGGTATTATCAGGGGAAATTAAAATAGCCAGGACATACTGTTTTCTCCACTGGGATGTCTTATTATAACTTGCCCTGAGTGAAGAATATCTTTGAAAGACATTAATAATGCACACTTCTTTGCCTTGCGAAGAGGTTTCTTTATGCAGATCAACCCTCTGTAAATCGTAATGGGACTGCTTGCAGACAACACTTTTCCCTAAAGCCTGGTGCACACTAGATCTTTTGAGTCCTTAGAGTCGTTCATCAAACCCCGAGTCGTTGTCTTCAGGGTCTCTCTGCACAACCGCAATGACCCAAAGAACTAAGTAGTGTGAACCAGGTCTAACTATTTCAGTATCCCCTGATAATACCACCTGTACCTGCTACTCTGGCAAGGCTAAAATGCTGAAGGGGCCTGGCTAAAGATTTCATCAGTTTGCCAGACTTACATACAAGGTCTTACGAAGAAAACATTTTTTAACAAATGCATCAAATGACCGATTTCGACGGGAAAAGGTTTATCATCTAAGTTAGACTCTTGGCAAAATGGAAAAATTTATTTCACGTAAATCAGATGGCAAAATACGGCGTCATAGTCCGCCAAACGCCCCACGTTTTTTCTGACTCACCCGATATTATATATATATATATTTTTTTTTCATTCTGCATTAGCTGACGCGGTGATTTATATTTATCACGAGTGGGCTACCACAATTGGAAAATTAAAAATATTTTCCTGCCCAAAATCGAACCCGCGACCTTCATGTCAACAGACTCTCCGATAATTCCACTGAGCCATTCAAGCTCAATTAAATTATGGAGAAATCTGAAGTCATTTTGATCTAAGGTCCTACACCGTCGATAGGAGAAATATTTTGTTTTTTCGTGTTTCGGCTTAAAGCCTTCATCAGAGCCATGCATACGTATATTTTTTCATTCGGCATTAGCTGACACGGTGATTTATATTTATCACGAGTGGGCTACCACAATTGGAAAATTAAAAATATTTTCCTGCCCAGAATCGAACCCGCGACCTTCATGTCAACAGACTCTCCGATAATTCCACTGAGCCATTCAAGCTCAATTAAATTATGGAGAAATCTGAAGTCATTTTGATCTAAGGTCCTACACCGTCGATAGGAGAAATATTTTGTTTTTTCGTGTTTCGGCTTAAAGCCTTCATCAGAGCCATGCATACGTATATTTTTTCATTCGGCATTAGCTGACACGGTGATTTATATTTATCACGAGTGGGCTACCACAATTGGAAAATTAGAAATATTTTCCTGCCCAGAATCGAACCCGCGACCTTCATGTCAACAGACTCTCCGATAATTCCACTGAGCCATTCAAGCTCAATGAAATTATGGAGAAATCTGAAGTCATTTAGATCTAAGGTCCTACACCGTCGACAGGAGAAATATTTTGTTTTTTCGTGTTTCGGCTTAAAGCCTTCATCAGAGCCATGCATACGTATATTTTTTCATTCGGCATTAGCTGACACGGTGATTATATATATATATATGCATTCATTAGCTCAATCTTTGAATTGTATTAAAAGACTAATATAGACGCAAAAAATACAACTTGTTAAACGTTTCGACTTGCGTCTTCATCAGTAATGCTGTTCAAATCCAAATGAGCGTACACATAAACCAAAATACAATTGATTTATCAGACAATAGCTTCCGACGAGCCCTACCTAGTACAAGGTGTAAACGAAGCGTGAACGTTATATCGGCAGAGGAAAGATCAGAGGAAGCGCAGAAATAGGAGCCACTGAAGTCACCGTGTCAGCTAATGCCGAATGAAAAAATATACGTATGCATGGCTCTGATGAAGGCTTCAAGCCGAAACACGAAAAAACAAAATATTTCTCCTGTCGACGGTGTAGGACCTTAGATCTAAATGACTTCAGATTTCTCCATAATTTCATTGAGCTTGAATGGCTCGGTGGAATTATCGGAGAGTCTGTTGACATGAAGGTCGCGGGTTCGATTCTGGGCAGGATATAAATATATATAGATATATATGATATATATGATATAGATTATATATGATATATGATATAGATTATATAGATTATATGATTATATATATATATATATATATATATATATATATATATATATATATATATATATATATACATACACATATATATATATATATATATATATATATACATATATGTATATGTATATATATATATATATATATATATATATATATATATATATATACATATATATATATATATATATATATATAAATATTCAACAGCTAGCGAGCAACCAGGATTTCTCCTTTTTCGGTGCAAACGGAAACAATTTTTAAAATTCTCAGGAAAATCGAGAAAATTAAAATGCGCCACAGCCGGGAATCGAACCACGGATCTCCTGCTTTCCGGGCAAGCGCCTTAACCTTTAGGCTACCGTGGCACGTTTTAATTTTCTCGATTTTAGCACCTTATAGGTTGCTTTCGGCTTTCGCCTTTTTCAAGCAGCTTATTTTATAAATATTCAACAGCTAGCGAGCAACCAGGATTTCTCCTTTTTCGGTGCAAACGGAAACAATTTTTAAAATTCTCAGGAAAATCGAGAAAATTAAAATGCGCCACAGCCGGGAATCGAACCACGGATCTCCTGCTTTCCGGGCAAGCGCCTTAACCTTTAGGCTACCGTGGCACGTTTTAATTTTCTCGATTTTAGCACCTTATAGGTTGCTTTCGGCTTTCGCCTTTTTCAAGCAGCTTATTTTATAAATATTCAACAGCTAGCCTATATAGAAACATATATAGAAACTATATAGAAACTATATATATAGAAAATATATATAGAAACTCAGAAAAAACACATTCATTTAAACGTTTCGGCCAAAGCCTTCATCAGTATGACTTTTCAAAATCAGAAGGAGCATACCTATAAACTTCGAATTCCAAAAACAATACAAAACAATAGCCTAAGCGGGTCCTACTTATTAAAATGCGTAATAAAAATGTGTTTAAGCAGCCGGTAATACAAAGGTAGCGGGACAAAGATCGAGGAAAGCTCAGAATTAAGAACTGCAGAACTGCTGAAGTCGGTGGCTGTGTCTGTGTCGCCGAAGCTGAAAAAGATATCACGTTACAACCATAAAACAAACCATAGAAAGATCCGAGAGCGGATTGATAGAACAGAAAACCCTAACAAAACAGCGTGTGTCCCTAACGAAAAGCTAAGTGCCAAAATCAAAGCAACACAACAACCAAAATTATAACAAAAATGAAATCTATATATCAACCTGCCTAGTGTTTAAACCCTTAGGGGCAAAGCTATCCAGCCGATATTGCCAGAAGCTTTCCCGCATCCTATTTCCTCCCGCTAGCCCCGTTAGATTATCTTAACGCTAATATCCTTCAGAAGCCCGTGGTGTCCTTCTTCAGTAAAACGTCTGAAGAATTGGGGTACTGAGGCCCCCGAATTAAACTTACGACTGCACGCCTTGTAAATATTAAACCTAAGCCTAAAAGGCGTGCAGGTGCTAACAACATATTGTGCACCACAAACAGTACACTCCAACAAATACACAACATTTGACGCTTCACCTGACAAGACTCTTGTCTGGATGAGATTCATCGATGATGTATTCTTTATCTGGACGCATGGGGAAGAAAGGCTGAAGTCTTTTATCAATCATCTCAACAGTAGTCACGACACCATTAAGTTTACTAGCGAGCACTCACGGGGTAGTATTAGTTTCTTAGATGTTCAGGTTAGCGTAGGGGAGGGGGAAGTCCTTTCGACAGACTTGTTTTGCAAGGCTACTAATGCACATCAGCACTTGCATAAGAAGTCCTGTCACCCCTAGCACACCAAGAAGGTGATCCCCTATGGTCAGCCTCTTAGGTTTCGTAGGATATGTTCGAAGGATCGCCAGTTTCAGGAGTGGTTATGCGAGTTAGCTGGATGGCTTAAGGACAGGGGCTACGAAGAGTCTTTAGTTAACGAGCAAATAGATTTGATTTGATTTATATCTTTGATTTTATATTTTTTACCCATGGTAGCCACTCAGTTGGAATAACTGATTTACAGGGGGCCATGCTAAAAACTTACAATAATTAATAACTTACAATAAAATCCAGTATTCAACATTTAGCGTTCATTGACAGACACTGTTTGTCACAATTAGTGGAATTGGACAATTAATGGCTCAATCCCCACATCCTCTTGGCAAACTGCTAGATTTATCATCAGATTTTTCATTGTTAAGAGCATCATCACCACCACCTCTCTCTATGTGTCTATTATGTGTATTGGGTTGCGCCAAAACTTCACATCAATTTCTTCAGCCAGATCAAGTGGTGGACTAGCTAAATGTTAGTTGCTACAATGTGTGGTCTGCAGGGTTGCAATGGTAAGGTTGGGTGGAAATGGAGTGGTGTTGATTGCTAAAAATGGTAATGTTCAATCGACATTCAGTACCTCAAGGAGGGTAGTTTTAACTGGCATAGCTAGATGAAATCTGCACTGAAGATGTTTATGTATATGGAGTCTGCCGACATTTTGCTCAAGCCATTCTCAACAACAACCACCCATTAGATATTAAACGTGGCGGCGTCGGGCTCTATGTAAAAGGTTCTTTTCCTGCTATCAGGCGTCCTGAGTTGGAGATTCTCCCAGAATGCATCATCTGCGAAATCCAGCTTGATAGGAAAAAGTATTTCTTTGTTGTGGTTTATAGGAGCCCTAGTCAAAGTCATTTTGAGTTTGAAAATTTTATGAACACTTTTGAACAAATGCTGACTATGTTGGCTGCGGAGAACCCTTATAGTACGATAATAACTGGAGATTTCAACTGTCGTTCGTCTCAGTGGTGGGAAAACGATATTGATAATTACGAGGGTAAACTTTTTGAGCCATTTACATCTGACCTTGGTCTAAACCAGCTGATTACTGAGCCAACTCACCTTATGGGTGAATCTAAATCTTGTATAGATCTAATATTTACGGACCAGCCGAATCTCTTTCTTGAGTCTGGTGTTCATCCAACGTTGCATGATCAATGCCACCATCAAATCATCTATGGGATGCTCTCCATCAAAAATCCTGCTCCACCCCCTTATAAACGCAGGCTATGGTATTATGATAAAGCGAACATTGCGGCAATCAGGAAAAGTATTGAAATGTTTCACTGGCGCGAGGCCTTAGAGAATATCACTTGCCCAAGCCATCAAGTCGAAATCCTGAATGAAGTCTTGTTGAATATATTCTCCAATTTCATCCCAAACGAATTTGTCACTGTAAAGCCCAAAGACGTGCCATGGATAACTCGCTCTATAAAGAGCATGATCCAGAAAAAGAATCGTGCTTACAAGACTTTTATGAAAAACGGTCAGCCAGATGACAAAGTGGAAGGTATCCAGGATTTGATAAACCGTACATCAAAAACTATCGAGGATGCTAAGCATAAATACTTTATGAAAATAGGAGAAACTCTCTCAAATTCTGACACTGGTAATAAGAGATATTGGTCCTTAATTAACAAGATATTAAACAAAACGAAAGTGCCACTAATTCCCCCCTTGTTAGAAAATGATGTCTTCGTTTTAGACTTTGAAGCCAAGGCCAAAATATTCAATGATTATTTCATCCTTCAATGTAGTACTTTAGATACAGGAAGTGAAATTCCTGATGAAGTTATCTCGGATGTACCACCACTTGTTAACATTGCCATTTCAGATGAAAAGTTGCTCAAAATTATTCGCTCACTAAATCCAAAAAAAGCGCACGGGTGGGATGGCATCTCAGTACGAATGATAAAAATATGTGACAGTTCTCTTTTAGTACCTTTGAAAATGATATTCCATTCTTGTATGATACATGGTTCCTTTCCTGAGGCTTGGAAAAGAGCTAACGTTGTTCCAATTCATAAGAAAAGCAGCAAAAACCTTAAACAAAATTACAGACCTATTTCACTGCTTCCAATATTTGGAAAGATCTTTGAAAAACTCATTTTTGACAGTCTCTACCAACACCTGAATGTCAACGGCTTACTCAGTCCTAACCAGTCAGGCTTTCGGCCCGGTGACTCAACCATTAACCAGCTACTCTCCATAGTTCATACAATCTCTGCTGCTTTCGACTGTAACCCTACACTCGATGTTCGCTCTGTCTTCCTTGATATTTCAAAAGCTTTTGATCGTGTGTGGCACAAAGGCTTAATATACAAGCTACGTCGGTGTGGAGTCTCTGGCAACCTGCTATCCCTTATTCAAAGTTTCCTAGCAAATAGAAAACAGCGGACACTCCTCAATGGCAAAACATCAGAATGGGGAAATATAACAGCCGGCGTCCCTCAAGGATCTATCTTAGGACCTATATTCTTTCTGGTTTATATAAATGATCTGGCAGATAACATTAAGTGTAAAGTGAAGCTATTTGCTGACGATACATCACTCTTCACCGTCGTTTGTGATACTGAGCAAGCTGCTTTGGATATGAATCACGATTTAAGGATCATACAAGAGTGGGCGTACAAGTGGAGAATGTCTTTTAATCCTGACCCCATGAAGCAAGCTGTCGAGGTCATATTCTCCAGGAAACGCACCACAGTAAATCATCCCCCTATCTCTTTCAATGACACGCAAGTTGTACGAGTTAACGAGCATAAACATCTTGGCATCATATTGGACTCTAAACTGACATTCTCTAGTCATATTCAATCAATTATTTCTAAAACCAGACAAGGTGTTGGGATGTTACGCTTTATGTCCAGATACCTGCCTCGGAAAACACTTAATGAACTGTATAAGTTATATGTTCGCCCACATCTTGATTATGGTGATGTTATATACCATATTCCATCTAAAAAGTGTGACTTCACTAACAGCCATACACTGAATAACTTCATGGAAAAACTAGAGTCTGTGCAATACTCTGCTGCTCGTGCAATAACAGGTGCATGGAAAGGTACTTCTCGAAAGAAACTTCTCGAAGAGCTTGGTTGGGAGACCTTAGATCTTCGGCGATGGAGCAGACGTCTTGTCCTTTTCTATAAAATTGTCAATAATATTACACCTGCCTATACTAGAGACCCTATTCCTCTTCTTCATGAACTTCCTTATTCTTTTCGAACGAGACCCGCGACTGGGCAAATATATGCAAGAACTGACAAATATGAGTCAACGTTCTATCCTAATTGTCTGGCAGAATGGGAGAATATTGATCCAGAAACACGTAACGCATCCTCATTAGGTATCTTCAAGGAAAAATTAAATAAGATTATCCGTCCCACTCCAAAACAGGTCTTTGGTATTCATGACCCTAAAGGACTAGCCGCTCTCACACAGCTTCGAGTTGGGTTAAGTGCACTTAATTTTCACAAGTTCAGGCACAATTTCAATGACACATTAAACCCGATGTGTCCTATAAACGATGGCGTTGAGGACACGGAACATTTCTTGCTGCATTGCCACTCTTACCATCTGCAGAGAAATAGTCTCCTCAGCCGCGTACAAGCAATTTTGCTTTCATACGGTTTGTTGAACCTTTCCAATGAGGAACTGGTTTCGTTAATCTTGTATGGTGATGAAAGGTTACCTATTGAATCAAATAAAGCGATCATTAAAGCAACGCTAGAGTTCATCGAATCATCAAAAAGATTCTCGTAAATCATTTCAATGAAATTACCTCTCCTCCTCCCACCTTTGTATCATTTTATTTCTTTTCGTAGTTTGTAGTTTGTGCTGTAATGTACTGTTCCTTCATTATTCTTCGTGTAAATGTTTTATGTTAATTGTTAATGCCACAGGGTTGCAATGTATTCTCATTCTCCTTGTGGCATCGTCTTGTAACTATGTTCTGTCATTGTAAAATTTTAGACTGATGTAGAAAAAAAAAAAAAAAAAAGCCATTCTACCCAAGTAGCCCCTAGTCTTTGAAACTTGATACAAATATCACATTGGTCACTTTTTGTAACTAAATTGACATTTATGATGGATTTTAGCAGATCCCCCCCTGCGGCTCAATTCTATAAAGTGTGATGAAAATTGTCTGTCTAGGACCTCTTAATAAGTACTGCAAAAAATGATTTCTTTCTGGAAAGTAGAATGCCTCAAAAATATGTAACTACTTCAAAACAACAGCCATATTACATGTCAAAGTTGTGTTACTATGCATGGTTCACATGGCCATTTCAATGTTTGTTACAAACCCTTCTACTGCAGTGGCAGACACCATGTGGCCAGTAGTGAAGTCATATCCTAAACAATGGCAAAATGCAATATTCTTGTATTGAACAATTGGTGCACATATTTTTTGCTGACAAAGTAGTTTCTACCATCTGGAATGTATGGCAGCCAGAGGAAAGGGTTCTCAGATATATTCAGGATAGGGGTCCTCAGGCTAGGGTACAGAGCATCAGCCCTAAATAATTCCTGGCATCGAAAAAACCAAAAAAAAATTCTGATCCAACATACCAGAGTCATGAAGCATGCTTAAATCCAAGGAGAAGTGCCATTTCTCATAATCTATTAGGATGTTTAAGTATTTTGATTTTATTAAAGCTACTTGATTTTAGGTTTTGTCTTTGCACTACGTTTATCCCAATTGTCCAACTTTTCCCCAAACTTGAGACCCAAAAAAGGAATGCAGCATTTCAGGAAGCAAAAAAGTAACTGTACATATGACTAACCCAAAGAATAAGCTTGCCCAAATTTTAAGACCGAAAAAGTAACCCGAGCACCCTTATCTTAGACATAACGGAGTATCCCCAGGGTATGGCATTGCTGCACTATAATTGTTGATGAAGATTTCTGAATATGTTTACCTAAATTTTCCATAGAAATTAATAAACAACTGATAGGACTTTTCATAATTTAACACAGGTCACACTTCCCAAGTTTAGCTTTGCAAACCAAGTGTTTCCCACTATTTTGGAAGAAGATTACTGAAACAGAAAGGAAAAAATTCTCCTTGTTGTTCAATTCACAGAAGTATATAATTATCTTCGTTGACATACACTGTTTTATGCACTTGATTTTTTATCCAATATCCGAATTCATTTGAATGCAAAGAATGTGAAAATCAAATGACTTTGTCTCTCTTTTCATTTGTACTTTCCTTCTACACAGTGTGAAGTATGTGTACATTGACCACCCGGGGACCTAAAAAGAAATATCATTCATTTTCTAAATCGATAATAGCCTAGATCTCCAAGATCTACCGGCTCAGCAAATAATAGACTCCAACTTGCAGCCTCGGAAACAATCTTTCAGCTCAGGCAATTTTGCTCAACTCGATCATATTGCATACTCGTTGGCTTGTTCTAAAGATATAACGTTTAAATGTTGTCATACTGATTTTTCTTTGCATAACTGTTATGCTGTCTATGTCTGTATAAGTAAGCTTCTCAAACGAACTAGCAATATTTTTGAAAGATTTCTTACATCAACTCAAGTACACTGCTAATAAACATAACAATGTACTCGCAAAAAGATCCCTCAACAACAATCGATCACAAATAAGGGCGAGCCAGATTTAGGCCCGTTATGAAACTATCTCGAAGTTCTGCTAGCCGTGGAAGTTTCTCTGCCTTTCTTATGGGTCTATGCCAGCTCTGTAAACGTCCATTTGTTTCCCAAACAATTTGCTGTTGACAAGGACAACGAGCACCATCACTGTTAGGTTCTTTCGTTCTCAATAAAAACAGCCAAGCAAATTCAAGCGCCGATCGTAGCGTGGATTCACAAAGGAAGTAATTCCGGCCTAAGTAGCAAAGGATGTTGAAAGCCTTTGTGTGTGTTCCTGGGTAGATGAACAGGGGGGAATTTGGTTCTGAGCCAATCAGTGACTTTGTTTAGGTTGGAAACAACCAATCATATTGCTTAATTAAACGATAGGAACAATAGAGGTCTTGACGTCACAGATGACGAACCAAGATGTAAACACATCTCCTCGCAGCTTCTCGCTGCAAAACCACTGACCCTAAAATCGACACGATGCACTACATTTTAGGGTACTACAAAGAGTATCATGACTTCTTTGCATTATTTATGAGTTAATCTAAGTTCTTACCGAGAACATATTTGATATCTGCCCCAAGAGCAGAGAAAACGTCAATACTAAAATAGGCATTTTCTACTGTATTTGCTTAGGCCCATGGTCGCGACTCTGGTGGTTATGGTCATTTTGAAATGCCTTCCTCGAACATATCTCTATGAAATGTACCTTGTTAAACACTATTCAAAAGGAAGAGCATCCCCCTTTGAAACAAAGCGTGGTGTTGCATTCATGAGCACCACAATTACACTTAAAACAGCGACATTTTTGGAGGCAAACTCAATAAGAAACCCAATGCCCTAATGTCAAAAATAGGTCGTAAATATCGGAAGGTACTCACCAGACCTGCATTTGCGATGATTAGCCAAAACTTGAGAAGTCTACAAATCTACACGCTCCATGTGAAAGAAACGAATCTAGGAAGGATGAATTGAACTAGCATTTCCACAAGTTTTACCAATGCAGTCTTACTACACCATCGTGCTGATCAAAGGTCTATTCAATCCAAAACCTGAACTGGATGGCTGGAAATTGATTACGTCTACGGAAGTAGTATTGTTTGCAAAACAAGTTGATTTCTGATCTTGAGATCATTCTTTTTAGTTTTTTGTAATGAAAGTTGGGAAATAGACTTCTAGGTAAATTCTGATGAGGGGGCCAGGTTAGATATAATCGAGGCGTTTGCAGCTGTGGACATGTTTTTATTGTACCATATCCTAACCTTGTTTGCTCGATTTTTGCAAGAAATTTGGATCGGAAAATAGTGGGAAGGTTTCTTAAGTTTGGCTCAACTTTTATGATGAAAGTTTCTTGCAAATTTTCTTCATTTACTTCAACTGAATTTAACGATTTATCACATGCCATATTTTGAGCTCATATCAATGAAGAAGCAATTCATAAATGGAAATTATATCGCCTTTAGTATCATTTGGTAAACTTTGCAGCTCATGTGCTAAAATTGAAACTGTTTCTTAACGTTTTTTATTTAGCTCTGATGACTTTTAGGGAACGACTTTTCTAGAAGAGACGAAGTTTCTTTGAAGCGATTTCTTATAAATAAAGGCACATCTCGCAAAGAGGGATCTACAGACATTTTAGCGGTTCTGAGATAGGTCAGTTTTGGACTTGCCCATGCTGTCTTGTGAGAAAGAATTAGGTAGTTTCTTTCTTTCTTTCTTTCTTTCCTTCTTGCTTTCTAAACGACTTGGGCAAGTCCAGATCAGTGTCGTAGATTCGTTAGAAGGGTCGATTAGATTAAAGGAGGGATCCAGTCCTTCGCTTTCGAAATAGACTCTCTCAATTTCCAGAAAAGACAGTGCTACCCACCTGTAGACCCATTGTCCAAAACTTATGATAACTTTTTCCATATGGATGATGGGCTATTCTCATGGGTGACCTTTATGCAAGAAAGACTCCTGTGGAAAGTGGTATGCAACGTGAACCCTTTAAGGTTCTGACATAGGTTTGAGAGCAAGGGAGAAGGAGCAAAGCAGAAATTATAAGGGTTTCGGAGAGCACATGCCCCCAGTTCTTGCCAAAAATGCAGAATTCAAAAACCGTGGATTTGTTTAAACTTTGAAGCCTGAGGCGGTTGTCTGTGCTCAAGGCCCTTACAACCCAAAGCAGAGTTTGAAAATTTGGCCATTCTTGTGATGGCTTCCCCCTCCCCCTCCCCCTCCCCCCACTTGAAACCTGACTTTCTGCCACTGCTCTTAGACGTACCGAGATTAGAAAGATGAAAAAGCCGGCTGCTTTCAAAGAGAACCAAGTACGGAATGATTGGCCTATCCAGCCTTATACTCTCTTCACTGTATCCTTAATCGCAAGTTATCATAACGCACCAGGAGGATAACTGAGTTGTACATTTCAGTTTCTTTGCGCGTCAGTCCCTTGAGACCGGGTTCAGTGATTGCCATCATTTAATTCACATCATACTTAAAACCAACTCCAACCAAAACGTATTAGATTTCGCGATTATAAAAAGTTTTCTGAGAGCCAATTTCTATCAGATCTAACGGGTGAAATCCTGGCAACAAACCCAAAAGACCTCACAGAATTTGAAAATGTTTTTGTGGAAACATTGAATAAACATGCCCCACATAAAACGGTCCGAGTTAGGGGTAACAACAAACCACATGTGACGAAAGAGCTCCGAAAAGCAATTATGTTGAGAACTAGGCTTAAGAAAATCACAAATAAGAGCGGAAGCGAATTTGATATAAAAAAGGTACCGTGTACAGCGAAATCTGGTTGTCAAAATGAATAAGGATACCAAAAGAATGTATTACAGTAAAGTAAACCCGACAGAAGCAGGTAAAGAAAAGACTTTTTGGAAAACATTTAAGCCATTGTTCTCATCTACGTGTACAGCTACTGATAAAATAATTTTGGTTGAGAACGAGGCTATACTGACTGATGATAAGGAGGTCGCTAAGTTTTTTAATTCTTATTTTGCAAATATTATAGAAACACTTAATATTCCCCCTATGAAAGATCTCCTGGCCCAATTCTTGATGCAATCAATAAATATGCTAGCCATCCAAGTATAAAGAAAATCAAGGATATGCATGGGACGCAAGAAAAATTTGAATTCACCGATGTAGACCCCACCCAAATCTTTAGCGATTAGATAAATCAAAGAAAACAAGGGGTGATATTCCTGTTGATATGCTTCGGCTAACTGCTAACCATTGCTACAAAGAAATTACTCACCTTATAAACAGTGGAATCAAAAATAGCACATTTCCATCTAATCTTAAGCTAGCTGACTTATCACCTTGTTTCAAAGCCAGGGATTCTACTGCAAAGAAAATTTTCGACCATTGAGTGTGCTATCATGTCTATCTAAAGTATATGAGAGACTAGTGTACAGTCAAATGCTCTCATTCGTGAAGGACAAGCTTTCGGATCTATTGTGCTGTTTTCGGGAGAAATATAGCACCCAGCATGCCTTGATTAAGTTAGTTGAAGCGTGTCGCAAATGCCTGGATGGTAAAGGAATCATGGGCATTGTACTTACGGACCTCTCGAAAGCTTACGACTGCTTGCCCCATGACCTTTTAATAGCAAAACTTGTGGCCTATGGCTTTGGGACTGGTAGCCTGAATTTATTACATAGTTACCTCTCAAATAGGAAACAACGAGTCAAAATTGGCTCTACCTTCAGTGATTGGCACTATATCTCATCGGGTGTACCACAGGGCTCAATTTTTGGGCCTCTACTGTTTAACATATATATAAATGATCTTCTGTTATGCATTGAAAAATCAGGAATATGCAATTTTGCTGATGACAATACACTGTATGCCTCTTGAGAGAACATAGGAGATGTAGCCACATGTTTAGAAGTTGATATTGAGAATGTTCTTAAATGGTTTGACTCGAATCGTATGGTGGCAAATCCTGAAAAATTTCAAGTGATGTTCCTTGGGCGACCAAAAACTGCGAATATCTGTATTGAAATTGATGATTTGGTTTTGGTTCCAAAAGACAATGTGAAACTCCTTGGCATTACTATCGACTCTGAACTGAAGTTTACGGATCATGTCAAATCCCTATTCGCCAAAACAAGTAGAAAAGTAACGGCATTTTCAAGGGTGGCAAAACTACTTGACTTTATGAAAGCAAGGCTGCTATACAATGCTTTTATATTGTCAAGCCTAAGCTATTTTCCGTTAATTTGGACGTTTTGTGGGAAAACTTCAAACAGGGAGATAAACAGGATCCACAAACGTGCTCTACGCATACTCTTCAATGATTATGAAGCCTCCTTCGAAGAGCTTCTACAAAGAAACGATGAGCAGACAGTGCACACAAAAAACCTCCATAAGCTGATGACTGAGGTCTATAAGTCTTTAAATCACCAAAATCATGCGTTCATGTTGGATATATTTATAAGAAAGGAAGTGACTTTCGACCTCAGAATAAAAGACCTGTTACAGCTACCTACAGCTAGAACTGTTTTAAACGGCTTGAATTCAATTGTCTTCAGAGGCAGTATTTTGTGGAACGCTATATCTGATGAGATAAAGTCCAGTCAATCTATAGCCTCGTTCAAACGTAAGATCAAATCATGGAATGGAGATGACTGTAACTGTAATATCTGTAATTAGCTGAAACTGCAAATATTGTATTTTTGTAAATAGTTGATTTTAAAGGGAGTACCTAGACCAGCATGCTTTGCGCGAAGATAGCGATCTGCTCGCCACAGCTTCGGAATAACTGACTGTACGAAATTACTAAGTGTTTTAAATCTACCTAATCCTACATTAATTCAATCAAACGAGCATGGATGTGAAGTGAAAATGTGTCAAGAAGTATTAATCTAATTGCTTGGCGTTTCATTTTTGGTATTGAGTGATGGCAAGTGTCGAGAAGGAAGTGCGACGTGGACGGCCTTCGCGAGGAGAAGAACGATGCATGGTATACCTGTTGGCAAGTGAGAAGTGGAAAATTTGCAAAGTACGTGCCGGTATGGAGAAAATACAAACTCCGAGTTTGCAATCCAGCTTCTGCAAAAAATTGAAAAAGGTTTGTTCAAGCCCAAAGCCTCTTTCTAGAAAAGAAGACCCTCGTCTTAGATCCTATCTATTTATGATCAGATCCAGGAGGCCAGACAGCCAGACCTCAGGAACGTATTGACTTGGTTGTTAAGTTTATCAATGATGTTTGGCAATTTGATTTCCTGGAAGCAGGTTTATTTTACAGTATCTCGTATCTCCAGTCCAAACTCCTTCAAATGTTGTCTCTATCAAGTTGACCATTTCATTTTGCAGCCAAACATCAGACTCCAACAGCATTGCTGCTTCTCCAGAAGTTTCACAGAGACCAGCAGGTATTTACAAATATTGCAATATAATAAGTATATATAGTATCAAGCTTTATCAGGTATGATGCAATTGGGTTTTGGGAATAAAGCTATCTGTGAGTAAAAATGCTGCAGCCAGCCAAACATACAGTAAGATCCCTTGCACCACCCAGTCAAACACACATTACCTCAAGTTGTTCCTTCTCCAATGCAGTTGCATTGATGATTTATACATTACATAAAGATTCAAAACAATTCATAGCTCTTGTCACATGCAAGGCATAGGCACTAAACCCACTTTGCACCACAGATTGGAAAGCTTGAAAACTGTAAGGGGGATTTTGAAGCAGGGATGAAAATGGCACCCCATTCCAATTTATTTGAAAAAGCGCATGTCAGCCTCAACTTTTACATACAATACAAGTAAATATCCAGTCCTGTTAGTACAAATGTTGCAAATGCGCGGAGGGCTGTGCAGATAACATGTCAAACTTTCAATCTGGTTTAATCTGAGGACTGGCAAACACAAAAATTTAATTGCGTTCATTGCTTGTTTACTTAGGAGGAAAACTCATCAGTTCAACTCCAATGGTTCCAAAGAGGAGAATTGGTTTTGATGCGAAGATAACTAATGTCAGTGCTATTGAAGACAGGTAATTAGCTATCTGCATGTACTCTAAACATGTACAAGATTCCTTCACAGGACTCCATCCAAATTGTATTTGTGTGGAATACATAGTTCATAGTTTTATTTTGGTACACATTTTTATAGAAGCCGCTTATAAATACAGACTCTCAGATCACCAAAACATAAGAAATTCCTGTATTTTCATCACTTGGTAAGTATATACTTGAATAGGCTTCTAAACATTTAGTTTTGAAATGTTTGGGGGTGACAAATCTGATTACTTTAGGAACACCTAATACTGGCTAAATTCTTAGTTCCTATCAAAAAAGGCGTAGATGTGATGGAATATATAGGCATTCCAGGGAGGGATTAAATGTATGATTACTGCTTTAATTAAATGAATGATAACCTTCTTTCTTGTAGTATGGTAGATCTGACTGGCAGCTCAGTCAAGGATACATTGAGCAGTGAGTGTCTACAGTTACGAACAGAGCCAGCAATGAATCGCATGACTCAATTGCCATCCGTTGATACATCATCACGTTTTTTCAGATGGAATGCCATATTTGGCCTTTCAAGTGGAAATCCCTTCCATGGAAAAATGTTGAAAAACATGGATGGAGATTCAGACGGGTATAGTTCTGATTCTGAGAGTAGCTTCAGTTCTTCATGTAGTTCCAGTTCAGTTTCTGATTCAGAATTGGATGAGTATGACATTGAAGATCATAGAGCTGATGGCTGCAGTGAATTGGAAGCATCCATTCTGTAAGCGTGATAACATTTTGCATTCGGACCATACATTCATTGTATCCTCAACAATTGTTGATTTTCAGATCTCCTTCCCAGTGTCAGCACACACACAGTAGATCAATGTATTGCTTGATTTCAGCAGATTAGTTCTTGACCCCTCTTTGTATCTAAACTGAGCGCTGAATCTTGCCATTTCCTTTACAGGGATGATGGCATTTCAGATGAGGCCATTGAACAATTGAGCAATAATGGGCTTTGTAGTGAAGGCCATGACTCAGAAAGAACAATCACTGTGATACATGAGAATTCTGATAGGCCAGGAGAATTGGCTTTTGACATTATATCATCAGAAACTGACAATTCAGAAACCATTCATGATTGCTATGCAGAGGATGATAAAAGCAAAGAAAGACCAGATCAAAAATCCTGTATAAGTGAACTGTTTCTCGACTTGCTTCGTGATGATTCTGCCAAGAATATGTTAACATATGTAAATATGCCTAGAGTCATTGTTACAATTGAGAAGTTGAAAGAGTTGAAAGGAAAAACATGTAGGGAGATGCAAAATGACAAAATCTGTGGATCTATCTTAACCTACACTTCTAGTGAGAGAGGGGCCATATCTATTTTGTCATGGCCTTGTCCAAGAGGCCATGCAGGGATCTGGAGGTCTTCGGAGGTCCTGAAAGTGACAAATAATAACAATGTCTATGTAAATGACATTTTGATACCAGCAGCTGTTGTCCTATCTGGAAATAATTATTACAAATTGGCCAACTTTTGCCAAGCAATGAACTTGCAAATACCTTCTGGCCAGTCATATTTGAATTCTCAGAAGCACTTTATTACCCCAACCGTTGCTGAGTTTTGGGATCGCATGACCTCTGAAACCAGAAGCTTCCTTGCTGAACAAGATGTTTGTTTATTACGAGATGGTCGAAGTGACTCCCCAGGCCATTCTGCAAAGTACTGTACCTACATTATGATGGACAGTAGGACAGAAGTTGTAGTTGATATGCAAATTGTGGATAAGCGAGAAACCAAAGGAGTTTCAACAAATATGGAGGTTTTTGCTGCAGAGAAGCTGCTTGTTCGCCTTAAGGACAAAATGCACAAAACTGAGTTTGTTACTGATGCATCCACGACAGTTGCAAAGAGAGTTGATGAGCTCAAAGGTAGGCACATAACCAAATGTAAAAATTGGCAGTTAAGAGTTCTCAACTACAAAGGAGCATTTTCGGATGTTTCCTCATTGTGGAAAGCGCTTTATCAAAATGGTTTTTGAAGCCTGCACACAGTCTTTCTTTTGTAAAATTGAAAGAATGGAAAATTGAGATATTAATCATATGGCTGACTCAGAAAAGTAAATTCAATGAATACGTACTTTGTTTTATGAAACTTTTCAAAAGAAAACAAAACAAAGACATACATAAAATGATTGTGTTGCAGTTTGGAAAATTTCTAACCAGGCTCTAATTGGCTCAAATTCAACAAAACATGAGAAATCGTCTGATAATGTGCAGTCTGTCGACTTTCTTTCATTCAATTGCCCAAAAGAAAGACTGCCTGCAGACCAGGTTTTTTGGAACCAACCAAGGAAAAATTCTCTGCCAAGCACGTTTTTTATATCATACAATAAAGTGGTTTATAAAAAGCTAAGTACCAACTCAAGTAACATGTTTGAGAAGCATGCTTTACAGTACATGCAAAAAGACATTTACATTACGCAAGGTCATGTAATTTGAGTTCATGTGATGCTTGTTTGCAGATTGTTGAGAACAAACTGACATCTAAATTGGCTTTTTAGTTTCAGTGATTTTGTGTTCTGTTCATAAGAATTCCACAAATAAGAATTTGTTATGAGACACTGAAGTGGATGTTGTGCCTCCTTGTTAAGTCCAGTCAGATGGAATGTTAACAGTTTATCTCAGTTTGTTGTATACTGTGCCTTGATTGTCTTGAGTCTTCAAATTTATAGTAAACATAAACATTTCTCATTTATGCAGCAAGATATGCAGAACTACAGGGTACTTTCCATGCATTTGACACATGGCACAAAAGCAAGAATATTTCAAAGCTTTTGCATAAGAAAGCGAAGATGAAAGGCAACGAGAAATTGAGTGTTTGGGTGAACGATATTGTCAATCATTTTTGGTATTCTTCAGAGACTTGTGGTAGAAGTATTGATGAACTGAAGGTACAGTTGTAATTAAAGTTATTTATAACAACAAATTTTGTTTTATTCCAGGCTTTTACATGTTGTGGACAAAGGATACATTTACATGCCTGCAATCTGTTGACCCAAAGAAGTATTGCATGTCATAAGAAACAAATTGGTATTTTTCCCCAAGTGACATGTCTTAGCATGACCTTTTCGTAACACATGCATAAACCAACGAGTACAAAATGAAAGAGGAGTTACTGTGCATACTCTGGTAAAAGAAGCATGTGGCATTATGAATAGACCAATAGTTCCAACATGTTACATCAAGCTTTTTTTACCAGAGTACTGTTCCAGATGACTGATAATCAAGACAGTTTTCATGATGATTTAAGATATTTCTTTGCCATTTTCTACATTCCAGGACCATTTGTATTGAAGGAGGACTCATGTTCATCTGGCAGCTTAAAAATACAATCTGCAATGATCAGCTAAAAGGACTTGCCAAGAGTTGCATGATTGTCCTAGGGGGGGGGTATGGTTTCCGGAAGTTGATGTACTACATGCATTAGAAAATGCCAATCTTATAAAATATATACAGGTTTTTTTTTTATAAAAAATGGGTTTATAAGAACCTAGTACTAAGATGGCCAACATTTTAAGAAACTCTAGTACTATGTCTGAGAAGTGCTAAGAAACTTTTCAAAGTTAAAAGGATGAATTTTATAGCAAATAGATCGTTGAACCTTTATTATTGGGAATATTATCTAATCATTTGTGTTTTCAGCATAACAGAACACTGTTTATTCCTATATGATGTTTTGAATATCAAAAACCTATCTGCAGCAGTGTTAGCAACCACATTGACAATTCATGCATTCAAAAAACAAGAAACCAATTAAGAAACTTTTAGTACTAAAATGGACAAAATTTCTTGTTAAATTAAGAAACTTTTTGTACTATGGCCTGATCCTAGTTTCTTAAAAAAAACGTGTATATGAACTCTGTTACTTCCTCAGGAAATGTGGTTAGGTGTCCTACACCACGTATGTGGGGAACATTCCTGGGCTGGAGGGAGCTGCAAGCACAAAGAGCTGCAAGAAGAAAAACCACCAATGAAGAAAGACTCCAAAGAGATGGATGCACTGAGAGAAGTCATCTTGGACAAAAAGATGGTGAAATCTCTCAAATACTACACAAACTTTAGGTATGTATTGCATTAAAACATAGACAAATTGAGACAGAACAGTAGCATCTATGTTGTATTGTTGATTAATGGCTGTGCTGTTGTCTGTTTTGTGTGGCTTCACCAAGAACCAACAAGGATATTTGTCTTTAATTTATCTTGGGTTTTCTCCTCAGGAAGGGTAAATCCCCAATCTGAGATCAGTGGATCTTTCACAGCAAGGCTTTCAGTTTCATATTTGCCGCTCATCGTTGCTGCAACAAATTGATAAGTGGGAAAACCCAAAGATGTGTGCATGCGTCAAAGAGCTTCAACCACAAGCAATGGGGAGTTCCCAGTATCCTCAACAATATCTGATTTTCATGATCATCATCACGTTGGTGATTATGCTGCATATTTGCTCTCTAAAGACTCTTTTCACAATTTCAAATAGTAATAATCTTCCCTTTTAGACACACGGGTGCTGTGGAAAACTTCAATAGTTTGTTACTGAAGTATGCGCCGAAAAGGAATGCTTTTGAGTAAGTTATTACACTGCAGATTGTAATAACCATAGTTGACATTCACCATTTGACCTCGCACAAAGTAATCAAAATTAGTTTAAAAACCAAATATTTGAGATAATAGGCAATTGAGATGACAAAATGTAAATTTTGCTTTGGATATGTTGCATTCCAATAGTCAGTTGTGGTGTGTGGAGAAGGGATAAAAACTTCAAGGATCCGAAGTACTGCTGGCAAAATATTGATTATTAAATTTTATGCACAATTCTATTTTCAATGAAATTGAAACTTTTGGACAAAAAAACTTTCTGACATCACCAGAATTCGGACAAATGACTTTCAAACTAAATTTTGTCCAAAAGTTTGATAATCTGAAAGTGTTTATTTTTAATGTAAGTGTCACACCTAAATGGTTAATGTATTCTTAAACTATATTTTTTCACTAATTTAGGTACCCGTACTTTGTCACTCGATGCAAGGTAGCTGGAATTGATCACAATTTCCACATTGGGAGGTCATATGCAAAAACAAAGAATGGTAAACAAATTTACATGCGCAAATACTGCAAGAGAACAAAAACTTGGCATGCTCAGAAAGTGAAAGTAAAGAAGAATTATCCTTATTTATTTTTCCTCATTGCAAAAGTACTACAACAGCGTCTAGGAGACGAGGAGTCATCATCAAGGAGAGTTGAAAGGTTGCCTTCAGACCCAAAGCATATAGCCCCAACTATTGGAGGTGCTAAGAAGCCACCACCAACTGAAGAGCTTGTGCAGGAACATAGAAGCAGATTCGTTATTAAGAGTGAGGGCAGCATGTTCATATAGAAAATGTCCTTCTAACTATAAACCGTAGAAGTGATAATGTACCAGGTGTCCCCAAAAAGAGCAAACAGGTGTGGTTGGGACCAGTGATGTGAATTTAGCTTTAATCAATGGCTAATCAATTTCAGTATGTTCCATAATAGTCAGCTTGATTGTAGACACCTTTTTTTGTTGATATTGATGCTTTGCAAGCTATGTTAATTTTGAAGCCTCAGATTTGTGTATGTCTTCTGACCAGAGCTTTGGCTGTGTGGCCTAAAGCAATTTCTTGAAACACATCATGATAAAAAACCAAAATTGAAGACATATAGAAATGAAATGTACAATGGGTACATCTAGCAAACACGATCTAATATTTTCAAATTTTAGGCTATCATTGATGTACTTGGTCTGCTTCAAGAATTTGTTTAGGCCAAAAGGCCAAAATGCTGGTTTGAAGATGGGCACAAATTTGATCTTCCAAGATCAATATTTCTGCTTTAGAGGCAACAGTATCAACAAACAAGGTATATATATAGTACTTGTGTTCAAGTTTAGCTATTGATGAACATTGTGAGAGTGATTAGCCATTGATTAAATATAAAGTTCACATTGCTGAGAGGTACTCACATCTGTGTAATTTTTTGGGACACCTGGTTTATGGCGGCCAAGCAACTTTAAATTGAAATGTTAGTCATAAATACAGTAACTGATACAGCATGTAATAGGTAATCGTTTTGAAACACTTGATAAAACAAAACTTGAGTCTCCTTCAATGTTTTCTTTCAAGACCTTTTGAAACCCATGTATTGATCATCAGATGATGGATAGGCTTTCCTTATCAGACGGACAACACAAGCAGGATTTGGTCGCCTGTTTCCTCTGCCCAGTTTCCCATATTTCCACATAGTAAATTGGCGATATGCTGCTTTCCTCATAGTATTTGTTGAGAAATTCACTTCTTCTGCTCTTGTGTCACAATGATACTTTATTGCTAGTTCAAGCACATCTCTGTTTATTATACACTGTTTGAACATTTGATATGAGGTAACACAAAGTTTCTTCCCACAGCAAATATTCTCCTCTTCCGAGTTTAGAGGTCGGCAAACACCACATTTACACCATTCAGGTACTTCTCCATCACCATCAGTAGGTTTGTATTCCTCTTTGATGTGGTCAACCATATCCTTGAGATACTGGACACTGCCCTGGCCATTACATGCAAGCTCTATAACAAGGGCTTCCAAAATTCCCCGTTCCTGTGTCTCCAAAAATACCTGAAAATGAAAGGCATTCTCACAGTCAAGCTCATATAGGTCCAAAACTACTTAGACAGGCAAGAACCATCCCTTTGCAAAACTTTGTACAAAGTAATTACTAAACACCCTGGTTGGATATTGCATTTGATATTTGATATTTCATTTTATTAAGGAGGGTAGCCCTTCAAGCAGACTTGTTTTACAAGGGCCATCAGGTGTCTTCTAATTTTTCCTTTTTGGCAATATCAAAGTTATATACAGTATGTAGGTATGTGTTATGCAAGTTTGACTGTTATGAACAAATATGAAATTTGTTGTATCACTAATGAGGAAATGGTTACATACACTCTTCTTTTGTACGAGACTTGGATAAGCCCATACCACAATTTTTGGCACTAAAAGACTTCATTTGGGCTTGAAACATAAAATTAACAAGAGTATCATTCATTATATTCAAAACTTGAGGCTAGACAAAGGTTTTCCCATGATTTTATTTACATTATTTGGCCTTCAGAACTTCCTTGTCACTTCTCAAGAGTTTCTTAATTTTTTGCTGTCCTAAATAAGGTTTTATAAGAAATGTGTGGCTTGGTATATCTTGTAGCAGGTAGAATAATGAAATGAAGATTTACCTTGGCTTCTTCTTTTGCCTTTTCTTGGTCTTGTTTGAGTCTTTCAAACCCATCTGCTGGTGGCCTCACAAGAACAGGTGCAGCCACATTTGTCTGACTGGAAGGCTAGTAATGAAGAAAAATACTGCTCAACAAAGGCAATCACAGTTGTTACAGTTTGTCAGAGATCACTTGAGATTTGCCTAAATAACTGTGTTGGATGCTTTGCGACAGAAAAACAAGGGTTGGCAAAAATACACTTATAGATTCATTTAAACAGCCGCTGCCACCATTCTGGAGAGTAGAAAAAGGAAACTTGTAGAAATATTTCATGTTACTGTAAGTAGTCAAAATGACAACAGAGAAACAGCAGGTCTACAAAAACCGTCTCGTTTTTGGCTTGATCCCTGAATTCACCTTCCATATACTGGGATATCAAGATATATAAATATGCCTATGATTGACTTACCTTTCCATTTTTGCAAGGTTTGATGACCTGTTCTCCGCTCTTCTTCCCACAAATGCATCCAGCGCAACAGTTCTGGCCTAAATCTCTACATGGACAACCAGGGCTCTTCCCACTCTTACGGGTACACATGGTGTTGCATGTACATACCTAATGAGATAAAGCGAAATGAATTCATAGTGGAGATCAAATAAAGGTACAACAGTGAAAAAATTTATTCTGACCCATTTGTGGACAATTTTTGGACATAAGTGGGCGCAAACGCTGAATGGCCTAGGCCAATAGATTTGCATCGTCATGGACATGGAGTGGCAGGATATACCAAACAAAATCATTATTGACCTTACCTGGCGTTTTGGTGCCTCTATTTTTGTTTCATCTGAAGAGACACTCAGATCTGATGTACTCCCGTTGCTGCTGACTGGTCTTGTCGGTGATCCATAAAAATTAACTCGTGTTTCAACAGTCGTGTCGTCCAGTTCCGCCATATTCAAGTTCACTGAAAACAACTGCCAACAGGCTCGCGCTCGCGGTATGTGGATATGGACGCTTCACGGAAGGCACAATGAAACTGTGACGGCGTTCTTCAGAAAAACAAAAACAAACGATCGCAAAGGCTGCTGGTCTATGTACTCCCTTTAATTAGTTGCTCTATTCTTAGAGTAAACTATGTTGTTGTACCCAACTTTAAATAAATTCTTTATTATTATTATTCATTTGACTTGAACTGAACAAAACAACTGAAAAAGAATTATCTCAAGATCAGAAATCGACTTGTTTTTCAAGCAAATACTATTTTCGAAGACGTAATGAATTTCATGCCATTTCAGTTCAGACTTTGGATGGCATAGACCTTAGATCAACACGATAGAGCAGTAGGAGACTGCACCGGTGACTTGCTAAATTTATTTGTTTCGCATGGAGCGTCCAGATTTGTAGACTTCTCCAGTTTTGGCTAATTATCGCGAATGGAACTGGTGAGTACCTTCTGATGTTTATGACGGATTTGTGACGTAAGGGAAGACTCACAAATCGATTTTGGTAAGCCATACGTCAATCTGACGTATTGGGGGGGGGGGGTTCAACCAATGATGTTTAGAAAAGGAACAAAAATTCCATAAAAATTGACCAGGGCTACTACAATCAGTTGCAAAATTGTTGAGCCATTCTAAAAAATAAGGTTTTTTTGCCATTGTGCCCCCCTTCCCCCCTTTGCAATGTTGAAATCAGTCGGAAAAGTCGTAAATTGTTAGTTGCCAACAGAAAAGTCACGTTTGCTTCCAATCAACATTGCAGTGGGGGGAGGGGGGGTAAAAAACCTTATTTTTCCTCAATGGCTCAACAATTTTGCAACTGATTGTCTGAAAGTGGATATTTTCAAAAATCATTTTAAAGGCATTGTTTAACTAGTAGCCTGTTGAGAATCGGCCCAAATATTTTGAAGGCTAACATGTTTCCATTGGGATGGAAAGCATTTTCTGTGCTCTCTTATTTCGTCTACAATAATTTATCAAAAAATGCCAAAAATCCGGCATTTCAGGTTATTTCCCACTTTAATTTCCAATCATCATAAAATTGGATGAAATGTAGAAACACTTTATTTCTATATTTCATCTGCATGTACTAATAAGAAATAAGATTTCAGGACGGCAAAGAACTTTACATCCATTGTTTAAGACCGGTTTTGAGAGTGTTTTATCTTTGATCTTATTGACTTTTAATCCTGCTGCGACATGCAAAAATGGCAAAGTTGCTCCAAAGTGTATTCTTCTAGAGTAATTGATGCAACCATCTTAACTACTTCGTAGTTATTACCCATGGCACAGGTTCTCATTGGTAGGAAAGAAGGGTCCTCTCGATCATGCATTACTACATGAGACATAACAAGAAATTACCATTTCAAGAGGATTTTCGCTTGAAAAATACTAGCTCAAGATGTATTCAAGCTAACTGCATGCGCAAAGAAAATTTTTCCAGTTCTTTCTTTTGGTCAAGCCGTAAGGCTATTTGTACCAGGTCTTCAAAAATATCCTGGTTTTTAACATAACATTGATCAATTTGATAAAATGTATCCTTGAACTTGTAGGACTTGCATAAAAACTGCAGTTTTACCACAAGAATTGGCTCTTTACAAAGAAGCCACGCCCTTTTAAGATAAGACACGCCCTCTTGAAATTCCAGTTTTTGCTGCCATTGAGATCATTCTGATGACTAATGTGTCAATTTGATTGTTTATTACTTGTCAAAGTACACAGGAGACATTTAAAGTCAAAATCACCTATACAGAAACGACAACCAGACTCAGTATTGTAGTGAGTACTGTTGACAGTACTCACCACGGTACTCACTTTGAAAAAGGCTAATAAAATTGGCAGATTGCTTGGGATCTGCCCATAAATGAGCTTTAATCATGTCAAATACCCGTATGAACGATTTGTATCCATCGATGCTGTTAATGCGAAAAGTTGCAAAGCAGTATTTTGAAAATTCTCAACGGTACTCACTTTCTTCCCGTTGAAAAGAACAAATTAATAGCTCTTGTTAAGGGAAAAGTGAGTACCGTTGGCATTTTCACTTTAATTGGATATAAAATATGAAAGTAATACATGAATTGAAAGCTTGTAGTGCGCTGAAGACATTGATGGGCATATTAGCCCCTTTCACTGTCAAAATAGAGAAGTACGGACTGAAACAGTAGTGAGTATCGTGGGGAGTACCGTTGACGGTACTCGCTAGTATGGCCCACTTAATGAAAGGTCAATGCATGAGGACAGAGAACAATGCCATATTACTTTATATGCATTAATGTTGACGCAAAACATCTTATCTTCATGGCAGAAACTAATGTTGACAAATAGGGTTGCTATTGGTGCGATGGCAGCGGGCCTACTTTCTTCAACTATAGGGTTTTCCTTCAGACAATCAGTTGCAAAATTGTTGAGCCATTCTAAAAAATAAGGTTTTTTTGCCATTGTGCCCCCCTTCCCCCCTTTGCAATGTTGAAATCAGTCGGAAAAGTCGTAAATTGTTAGTTGCCAACAGAAAAGTCACGTTTGCTTCCAATCAACATTGCAGTGGGGGGAGGGGGGGTAAAAAACCTTATTTTTCCTCAATGGCTCAACAATTTTGCAACTGATTGTCTGAAAGTGGATATTTTCAAAAATCATTTTAAAGGCATTGTTTAACTAGTAGCCTGTTGAGAATCGGCCCAAATATTTTGAAGGCTAACATGTTTCCATTGGGATGGAAAGCATTTTCTGTGCTCTCTTATTTCGTCTACAATAATTTATCAAAAAATGCCAAAAATCCGGCATTTCAGGTTATTTCCCACTTTAATTTCCAATCATCATAAAATTGGATGAAATGTAGAAACACTTTATTTCTATATTTCATCTGCATGTACTAATAAGAAATAAGATTTCAGGACGGCAAAGAACTTTACATCCATTGTTTAAGACCGGTTTTGAGAGTGTTTTATCTTTGATCTTATTGACTTTTAATCCTGCTGCGACATGCAAAAATGGCAAAGTTGCTCCAAAGTGTATTCTTCTAGAGTAATTGATGCAACCATCTTAACTACTTCGTAGTTATTACCCATGGCACAGGTTCTCATTGGTAGGAAAGAAGGGTCCTCTCGATCATGCATTACTACATGAGACATAACAAGAAATTACCATTTCAAGAGGATTTTCGCTTGAAAAATACTAGCTCAAGATGTATTCAAGCTAACTGCATGCGCAAAGAAAATTTTTCCAGTTCTTTCTTTTGGTCAAGCCGTAAGGCTATTTGTACCAGGTCTTCAAAAATATCCTGGTTTTTAACATAACATTGATCAATTTGATAAAATGTATCCTTGAACTTGTAGGACTTGCATAAAAACTGCAGTTTTACCACAAGAATTGGCTCTTTACAAAGAAGCCACGCCCTTTTAAGATAAGACACGCCCTCTTGAAATTCCAGTTTTTGCTGCCATTGAGATCATTCTGATGACTAATGTGTCAATTTGATTGTTTATTACTTGTCAAAGTACACAGGAGACATTTAAAGTCAAAATCACCTATACAGAAACGACAACCAGACTCAGTATTGTAGTGAGTACTGTTGACAGTACTCACCACGGTACTCACTTTGAAAAAGGCTAATAAAATTGGCAGATTGCTTGGGATCTGCCCATAAATGAGCTTTAATCATGTCAAATACCCGTATGAACGATTTGTATCCATCGATGCTGTTAATGCGAAAAGTTGCAAAGCAGTATTTTGAAAATTCTCAACGGTACTCACTTTCTTCCCTTTGAAAAGAACAAATTAATAGCTCTTGTTAAGGGAAAAGTGAGTACCGTTGGCATTTTCACTTTAATTGGATATAAAATATGAAAGTAATACATGAATTGAAAGCTTGTAGTGCGCTGAAGACATTGATGGGCATATTAGCCCCTTTCACTGTCAAAATAGAGAAGTACGGACTGAAACAGTAGTGAGTATCGTGGGGAGTACCGTTGACGGTACTCGCTAGTATGGCCCACTTAATGAAAGGTCAATGCATGAGGACAGAGAACAATGCCATATTACTTTATATGCATTAATGTTGACGCAAAACATCTTATCTTCATGGCAGAAACTAATGTTGACAAATAGGGTTGCTATTGGTGCGATGGCAGCGGGCCTACTTTCTTCAACTATAGGGTTTTCCTTCAGACAATCAGTTGCAAAATTGTTGAGCCATTCTAAAAAATAAGGTTTTTTTGCCATTGTGCCCCCCTTCCCCCCTTTGCAATGTTGAAATCAGTCGGAAAAGTCGTAAATTGTTAGTTGCCAACAGAAAAGTCACGTTTGCTTCCAATCAACATTGCAGTGGGGGGAGGGGGGGGTAAAAAACCTTATTTTTCCTCAATGGCTCAACAATTTTGCAACTGATTGTCTGAAAGTGGATATTTTCAAAAATTATTTTAAAGGCATTGTTTAACTAGTAGCCTGTTGAGAATCGGCCCAAATATTTTGAAGGCTAACATGTTTCCATTGGGATGGAAAGCATTTTCTATGCTCTCTTATTTCGTCTACAATAATTTATCAAAAAATGCCAAAAATCCGGCATTTCAGGTTATTTCCCACTTTAATTTCCAATCATCATAAAATTGGATGAAATGTAGAAACACTTTATTTCTATATTTCATCTGCATGTACTAATAAGAAATAAGATTTCAGGACGGCAAAGAACTTTACATCCATTGTTTAAGACCGGTTTTGAGAGTGTTTTATCTTTGATCTTATTGACTTTTAATCCTGCTGCGACATGCAAAAATGGCAAAGTTGCTCCAAAGTGTATTCTTCTAGAGTAATTGATGCAACCATCTTAACTACTTCGTAGTTATTACCCATGGCACAGGTTCTCATTGGTAGGAAAGAAGGGTCCTCTCGATCATGCATTACTACATGAGACATAACAAGAAATTACCATTTCAAGAGGATTTTCGCTTGAAAAATACTAGCTCAAGATGTATTCAAGCTAACTGCATGCGCAAAGAAAATTTTTCCAGTTCTTTCTTTTGGTCAAGCCGTAAGGCTATTTGTACCAGGTCTTCAAAAATATCCTGGTTTTTAACATAACATTGATCAATTTGATAAAATGTATCCTTGAACTTGTAGGACTTGCATAAAAACTGCAGTTTTACCACAAGAATTGGCTCTTTACAAAGAAGCCACGCCCTTTTAAGATAAGACACGCCCTCTTGAAATTCCAGTTTTTGCTGCCATTGAGATCATTCTGATGACTAATGTGTCAATTTGATTGTTTATTACTTGTCAAAGTACACAGGAGACATTTAAAGTCAAAATCACCTATACAGAAACGACAACCAGACTCAGTATTGTAGTGAGTACTGTTGACAGTACTCACCACGGTACTCACTTTGAAAAAGGCTAATAAAATTGGCAGATTGCTTGGGATCTGCCCATAAATGAGCTTTAATCATGTCAAATACCCGTATGAACGATTTGTATCCATCGATGCTGTTAATGCGAAAAGTTGCAAAGCAGTATTTTGAAAATTCTCAACGGTACTCACTTTCTTCCCTTTGAAAAGAACAAATTAATAGCTCTTGTTAAGGGAAAAGTGAGTACCGTTGGCATTTTCACTTTAATTGGATATAAAATATGAAAGTAATACATGAATTGAAAGCTTGTAGTGCGCTGAAGACATTGATGGGCATATTAGCCCCTTTCACTGTCAAAATAGAGAAGTACGGACTGAAACAGTAGTGAGTATCGTGGGGAGTACCGTTGACGGTACTCGCTAGTATGGCCCACTTAATGAAAGGTCAATGCATGAGGACAGAGAACAATGCCATATTACTTTATATGCATTAATGTTGACGCAAAACATCTTATCTTCATGGCAGAAACTAATGTTGACAAATAGGGTTGCTATTGGTGCGATGGCAGCGGGCCTACTTTCTTCAACTATAGGGTTTTCCTTCAGACAATCAGTTGCAAAATTGTTGAGCCATTCTAAAAAATAAGGTTTTTTTGCCATTGTGCCCCCCTTCCCCCCTTTGCAATGTTGAAATCAGTCGGAAAAGTCGTAAATTGTTAGTTGCCAACAGAAAAGTCACGTTTGCTTCCAATCAACATTGCAGTGGGGGGAGGGGGGGTAAAAAACCTTATTTTTCCTCAATGGCTCAACAATTTTGCAACTGATTGTAGCCAAAACCTACTTCAGTTTTTACCTGTTCTATTTATTTTTCACATTGTAATGATTAACCTGGTCAATACCAGGAATTATTTCTCTCGGCTCAAAGAATTCTCACTTCTTGATCGAAAGTCGGCACGAGCAAAGCTTCTCTGACTCAAGTGAATTAGAATTTCTTGAGGAGAAAAAGGCAAAGTAGCAGGTAATTTACATCAGTTACATAATCGCAAACTATTCTTGTAGACTTGAATAAAAGAGCAACAACAATTGCTGCTCGAAAACTTAAAAATAACTAAGTCATGAATCATGATGTGAACCTCAACGGCATTCAAACGGGCCAGAGCTAGGCTATGCACATATTCTGAAGTAGACACTGATAAAACTCAAAACCGTAAGAACGAATTGATCAAAATTTCGAGGAAAGTTGACCTGTTGTTTAGAAGAGGGGGCAGGGGGCCGAATCCCAAAAATCACATTGACGTTGCGTATCAAGATCGATTTATGAATTTTCCCTTAGGGCTTCGGGTTTCTCGTCGAATCTGCCTCCAAAAATGTTGCTGTTTTAAGTGTGATTGTGGTGCTCAAGAATGCAATACGACGCTCTGTTTCAAACGGGATGCTCTCCTTTGAATGGTGTTTAATACCATAAATTTCATGGAGATATGTTCGGGGAAAGAATTTCAAAATGACCATAACCACAAGAGGTGCAACCATTGGCCTGAGCAAATACAGTAGAAAATGCCTATTTTAGTATTGACCTTTGATATCTCTTGGGGCAGATATCAAATATGTTCTCGGTAAGAACTTAGATTAACTCATAAATAATGCAAAGAAGTCATGATACTCTTTGTAGTACCCTAAAATGTAGTGCATCGTGTTGATTTTAGGGTCAGTGGTTTTGCAGCGAGAAGCTGCGAGGAGATGTGTTTACATCTGGGTTCGTCATCTGTGACGTCAAGACCTCTATTGTTCCTATTGTTTAATTAAGCAATATGATTGGTTGTTTCCAACCTAAACAAAGTCGCTGATTGGCTCAGAACCAAATTCCCCCCCCCTGTTGGGTAGATGTCACTAGTACTCAGTCCTTAGGTGCCCTGAAGTGTCCACAGTTCAAACCACACAAAACGCTTCGTAGAAATGGTTTAGAAAAAGACTTTGAAAAATTGTTTTTTGCAGATCACCATAACTTGATGAGTGCTATCGGAAAATGAAATAAAAAATTTTGGGTTTATGGGCACTTTAAAGCAGCCAGATAAAGTTGTGATTAGTGGATGTTGTGATTAAATCTGTTGGAATAGTGGCTGGCGCCAGGAATCTTCCGACAGAAGGGCGAGAGCTTCAGGATTTGTACGTCAGTTTGCCAAGTGTCCTCCTCCGAAAATAGCCCAAATTTCCTCCGACGAGGATAGGCGGGGTAGATCTTTCAACGGTGGCTGTATGATCTAAAGGACGTGAACACAAAAGATTCCCAGAGGCGAACCCTCGAAGTTCCATTTCTACTTTCTCCGCTTATACCTACTTTCAGCCACCAATGTTGATTTTGTACCGACGGGCCTGGTTAAGATATTTCTTTGTATACAGATTTGCAAAAGACGATTTTCCTTGTTTCGCTGTGTCACAACGCATTCTGTTGAATGATATTGCATGAATACGCGGCTCTAGAATATGAAGAAGCTGCTGCAAAACATCAAGAACATCGACTATCTGTCTGCAAATGTATAGGTACGAAAACTCCGGGGAATATGGGGATTTTCTCGAGGCTACAGGGGAACAAGCGGAAATTTAACAGAGAACAAGAGAACATGCACTCCCCCTAAACGACCCTCGCTAGTTGAATACTTGCTCCCTGAGGAACCATCTTTATCGAAATTCACAGGATTGATCTCAACCCCCTTCCTAAAGTTTGGTTATTTTTCGTCCTCCCTCTCTTGAAGTAGGTAAAATTTTGGTACCCCCCAGATGTCTTCCACCCCCTCCCCTACAAGAAATGATGACCGTCACTTTGCGTCCTTTTACATCTTTGGGGGACTTCTGCTTATCTGCTTCAGATGATGGGGCTGATGAGATATTGCAAGAGTGAATCATCGAATCAACAGCATTTTCAATGTTCTGTTAAATGAAATAGGATGATTTTGATAATTTTCAAACAAAATTAAATGAGATAGGATGATGAAATAATGCAATAAGATAGATAGATTCTTGTTAACATTTATTTTCCCATTACTGAAATTTCCTAATTATTTGGCGATCTGATAGTTGAGTTTCTTATTAGCAGTTTCTCGAAAAAAACGCGTATACCACAAAAAGGGGCAAAAGCAAGATCTTATTCTGGAATTCCCCCTGTCCCCTTCTTCGTTTATCCCTTGTCTCACACGCTTCGTTTATCCCTGACACGCTTCGTAACATTTCCAGACAGTTTTAGAAGGATTTCCCAGGTACGTTCGAATCGATTTGAGAACCTGCAGAACCTCAACACTGCAGATGAAATATTCAACCGTACCTTGTTCTGTACGAAGAAAGATACGGCAAGAAGACTTTTTGGAACTTGAAATAAGGATATGAAGGGCCTTCATTTGGAAGTCAGTCGTATGCGGTGTTGTATATGGTTCTGGCAATCGAAAAGAGGAGGAAGGGCCTAGTAATAATTGTTGGGGATACGAACACGCTATGTTGTGAGCCTCAAGGAATCCCCCGAAAAGGGCTCCAGATCGCATTCGTAGCAGCGATTTACTTCAATGACGTAATATGCAAATTAGCTTCACGATTAAGAACTGGAAAAGAAAACAATATCAACGATGCGCATGACAGTGTGGGCCCCAACGTTGATTCGCTTTCAGCAAAGCTGAAACAAAGCAATAGGATCAGCACTTCATCTCCCCAACAAGTAAAGATTTTTGAATGAGTATCAAACCCGAAGAAGGCTGCCGTTTGTGAAGGAAACGCATAACTTTAGCAAAGTCCATGCAAAATTGGAAATTGGAAATGTGAAACCCTGTGTTCGAGGTAAGTGCTGTGTTGTTTCCATGAACTTTGATGAAATTTTGAACGAATAAGAGCCAGAATTGTATGGTATGTCAAGATGGCAGAAATGAAGTACTGGTGAGTCAAAAAAAACGCCCGGCGTTTGAAAGGCTACTGCTCGCTGACTATGGGAGCAACGATATTTTTTTTATATCAATTAAAAAAAACTACAATTACTACAAAAATACAGCTACATTAACTGTGACATTGATGGCGAGGAAAGACACGAGGTCACCGGGTCCTCACCATGAATGCCACTTACATTTCAACTACAAATTAATTCAACGAGAACAAAAATTAAGTAGAACGAAAAGAAGGGGGTGCTGCTGCTACATTTCGACATTAATTTAACCTTGCCGAGGCTTTGATGAAGGAGATGGTTGCTTCTAATATGATTCTGTTTGCAACTGTACCCAAATTTTGATCACCAAATAAGAGTAAAAGACAAAGTTCTTTCGGATTAACATCGGCAACATTGAATCCATCGATATCTGAGAGCTGGTCCAAGAGATCTTGGCGCAATATGCTGTACAGAGGGCAGTGCAGGAGAAAATGTTCATTGTCCTCTGTACCAGTGCCACAGACACACATTGGACTTAAGCAGGCGAAGTTATGTTTAAATCTATGCCCATTTAATGCTCTAAATTCAACCCTGAGCTTGGTTGGAAGTCTGATACCCAGTATGTCACGAATTTTGTAGGTAGCATTTTTACTTGGCCGTATGATACCAAGCAGATTCTTTTTAAACTGGGAAATCGAAGAAGAATTTCTTACCTTATTATCCAGTAAGTTCCATTCAGATATTGTATTTTGGAAATACGAGTTCGAGTACCGAATTGTTCTTCCAGTAGGTTGTTCGTAGCAATGTGGGTTTCTTAGATTATAGACCAGATTTCGCTTCTGGGGTATCTCAGAATACAGGTAAGCCGGTGCTTTGGATTTGGACAGGGGAACAGAAATTGCATAATCAGCGATACCATCTACGATGGTACAGTGTTTCCCATCCTAATTCGTTATAGAGTTTTTGCCTACTTGTACCTCTCCAAGCTCCCGTGACAGCCAGTGCAGCAGAGTATTGGGTCTGTTCTAACTTTTGTGTGAAGTGAAGGTGCATTTCAGGGTCATGTTTATGGTATATGATATCCCCATAATCTAGATGCGGTCGAATGCAAAGCTTGTAGATTTGCTCAAGAACTTCTCTACAAACGTATTTTGAAAGGCATTTTATCATACCCATCCCTCTGCGTGCTTTTAGGATTGCCTCTCTTATATGACTTTGGAAATCAAGTTTTGAGTCAAGAATCAGTCCTAGGTGTTTATGCTCATTCTTGGAAGCTATTGCATCATTTGCCAATCTGAGGTTTGGATGGTTCAGTTTTTGCCTTTTACAAGAAAAGATAACTTCCTCCATTTTATTAGCATTGAATTGCATTTTCCACTGCCACATTTTATTAGCATTGAATTGCATTTTCCACTGCCACGCCCACAAATTTATTTTTTCAAGATCGCGATTCAACGCTCGCGCGGTAATATTTTCATCATCCACAACTTTTGCAATATCTGATTCTTTAGCATGTACTCAGGGGGATTCCATTGTCCCATGAGGACAAAATACATGAGCACATCCAAGAGTCATTATTGCTAGGAAGGAGAACAAAGGGAAATTTTGCTTGCTGTTTTCACTCGTTTTTGCAGGTTTTCGAAGGGGGCTTTCTGCAGAAAATCTCCTGTTTTGACGGGAAGGAATGACCGATTCAAGCCGGGTAAATTACTGAAGCTAATTTGACATATCGGGTATAAAACAAGACCGTTTTCAGCATCATTGCTTTGATATTCAGGGATCAGGATTTTTTCAAACGCCGGGCGTTTTTATTGACTCACCCGGTATTTTGTTCAAACATGCGTTCGAAGGATCAAATTTTGCCCTTTTTACCCATGCTCCTTTCCTTTCTTTGAAATGGTATACTTTTTGTTATTAATTGATGTGCCCAACCTGGATATCATTTGAAAGAATATATGTTGTGCTTTCAGATGGTATGCTTCAAATTCGCAGTGGGGCATTTTATTGGGGATTATGGCATTCGCTATACATGGATCTAAATTGGACGGTCTGCCCCAAGAAGTGAATCTATTGTGGTTTGCAGCTCCTTGCATGTCTAAAAGTTCATAAGATGGAATAAAATGACATAAAGGCATGGGTTTTAGGACACAAAGATTTTGATAGGATTGTGCACAAAAAGTTACAAATGGGTATGAATGCAATACTGCTTAGATTTGATTGGATATGTCATCAGTTGTTCACATATTCCAAAATTCAATCTCATTCATTATCTAGACAAATATTGTCAGAGGGTTATCACTTTCATATGGGAGTAGCACAGATCAAAGGGGAAATATTTTGAAAAGTTTTTCTCAGATGCAACATGTCTAAAAATCATTGTTTTTCAAATATCATAGCTTCTTTAAAGATTTTCAGTGTGTCAAAAAGATGCTTGATACTTTGAAACATGGATCACCATCCTACCTTACCTCAAACCTGCTTTGATATACAGGGCAAAATGTAAAACAAGGACACAAATTTCACTAACTTCTACCAGTCTTGTTGAAGGATTTACCATCTTTCTATGTTGTTTGACACGTTGGTCATTATATCAGTCTACTGTATGTTTTTTGCAATTATTCATTAAGCTCCTTGATTTATACTTCCCACTAATAAACAATTAATTTTTAGACGCATCCACAAATGAAAAGGTAGCAACAGTCTTTATTATCATAATGTTCATGCTTCATTCTGTATTAATTTTAATTTTCCAATTTTCTTCCATGTAAAACTAAAATTACAGATATGCCCCCATTCCATTACAAATATGAAATATGAAACTCAATCTTTTGAGAAAAGTTACCGCAATGAGAAAAAGGTCTTGCAAGACAGTGTATTAGCATCTAGATTTGTTTGCAAAACCTATGTAAGCAACAAAAAGATGCCAATTGTTTACCATAATAATAGTTTGTGTGACACATAAAACGTCACATCTGTAGCTGAATATGGAAGAAACGCAAACAATCTTTGTCATTCAGTTTTTCTAAAGTCATCTATCATTTTGTGACAGGATAGCAGAGGGCCAAGGCACATAGACAACGAGCAACGCACTTTGTAGCACTTTTATCACCTCACAATAAACGCTCTACCTTGACTTAAGCGATTTACGGCCTACTCTCGCTCGCTTGAACCCAACTGAACAAATCAAACGAAATCACTTCTTAAATACCAGAAGCTGTGCTAAAGATAGTCCCATTACTTCATTACTCTAAATAAACAACAAAGAGGAAATCTACTCAACAATCTCAATCACGTGACGATAACGACTGAACATACGTGCAAACACAATATAGATAATCGTCTGATGAAAACTAGCTGATAAGATTACCTAATCGATAGAGCGAAAGGTTACCTAATGTTCTAAGAATACCGTGCAATAGCAAAATAAGAACCGGGAAAAGCTAAATAATCTATCTAACGTCCATCAAACATCCCTTCCCTTCTACAAAAGATGAAAATTAATTCCTTATTGTTCGACTTTACTTAAATGTTCTACAATGCCTTTTTTCGTCAATTGTGTACTGAAAGTCTCTTCATAATCACCACGTCCTTGCGCAGCCAATGCTCTAATCTTGGCCAATGTTGCGTCAGTCTTCTGCCATCTGATCAGCTCTGCTTTTCCATCTCCATTCCAGATGAGGTCTTCATTCTTCAGTTCACCTTCCATCTTGTGCTGCTTCTTCAGTCTCTTCCTTTCTCGCCTGCTCTTCTTTGCTTTACCCTTTCCAACAAAGATATCTTCTTCAAAATCAAACAAATCACCAATTGATTTCGGTGTTGCCTTTGAAGTCATCTCCTTTGGCAATTGTATCGCTTCTTCTTTCTCCTTGTCGCGCTCCTGTTGTTGTATTGTCACTGCCAGCACTTGTTGAGTGTGTTTCTGGTCTTCCTTGATAATCATCATTATTAGGTCTTTGACATTTCTCCCAAGTAAAGCTTGCTTTGGTATATTCTGTGCTACTGCTGCTTTCAATGTGTAAATTTCACCATCAACTTCCACTTCAACACTGGCCGTTGGATAAGTCTTGGCATCTCTGTGAGAACACTGCATCGTCACATGCTGTCCCTGATGAGTCTTTTCTGGTGGAACAAGGCTTGCATCAATCAAATATTTGGAGCATTCTGTATCAAGCAACAACTCAACTTCCCTTCTACTTTGCCTTGTACTCGGTACTCCATTGGTTTGTTGCCATTCAGTGCTTCAGCGTGCCCTGAAAAATAAGCCTTTTCTTGTCCCATTTCTTGACTTTCTTTGTTCTCTGGCCATCTCAACGCAATGTGGCCCAGTTCGTTGCATTTGAAACACCTTGGTTGTGATGGTGGTGGACTTGGTTTCCATCGCCCCTCTCCTGATGTAGTCGCTGGTTGTTTTACTGGCTGCTGGACCGCCTGTTCGTCGTTGCTCCAGCACTATGCTGCGATATGGTCAGGCTGATGACCTTTGTAACACCTCGTTGGTTCTCCTTTCGTACACTTCCTCGCTACCACGTAATTATCTGCCAGCTCCCGTACCTCTTCTATCGTCTTTGGCTTTCTCTCCTTCAGCTAGATTCGCAATGTAGTTGGCATACACTCGGTCAACTGCTCCATCACGATGATCTCGGAAATCTCCTGCTTTGTTCTCGTTTCTTTATCTTCTCCAGTCCACTTGTTGAACATATCAGTAAGTCGAACGCCGAGTTCAGCATAGCTCTCTTCTTCCTTCTTGACAGTCTTGCGGAATCGTTGTCTGTAGGTCTCCTCGTTGATATCATATCCTTTCACGATGGCTTCTTTCACGGGCTGATATTCCCTTGCTCTTTCCTTGTCCATACTGGCGTAGGCTGACTGTTCTTTCCCTGTGAGAAGTGGCACTTCAAAACCCATCTGTCGGAAGGCCAATTGTATGCTTGTGTCAGACGCTCGAATATTATTAGAAAGTGCTCGATGTCATCTCATTCGGAGAGCCTCTGGAGTTTTGGTTGTCCCATATATATCTCATCATGTTGCAATCATCCTCTGATCCGTAGCTGCCAACTGAACCAGATTTTCACACCCGCTCCCCTTCAAACTGTTTTCTCCACATCTTGCGATGTTCTCGTTCACTTCTCAGCCTTTCTTCCCACATGTCGTGTTCCCTTTCTTGTCTCTCCCTGGCGATTCGCAGCTCTTCTCGTCTGGCCTCTTCTCAAATCTGCTCTGCTGTCCGCATATCCTGTGCTGTCTGAATTTGCTGCCTGCTGATCGCTTCTACCATCTTCATCATCGTTTCGTCTCGAATCCTGTCCTCTTCTCTTCGTCTGTCGTCTCTCTCCACCATCCATTTCATGAACTGCATGAGCTCGTTCCCTTGTGCTTGTGTTACTTATGTTCCTTCCGCATCGCTTGACTCTGCGTCTTCACCACTCTGCGTTGTCTTTCTTCCTGCACCCATCATTCAGTGCGTCTGTTTCTTCTTTCGTGAGGCTTACTTACTGACTCAACAGTCTTCAGCAAGCGTTGTAAAATCCCACTTCGTTTGACACCATATGTTACAGGATAGCAGAGGGCCAAGGCACATAGACAACAAGCAACGCACCTTGTAACACTTTTATCTCTTCAAAATAATCGCTCTACCTTGATTTAAGCGATTTACGGCCTACTCTGGCTCGCTTGAACCCAACTGAACAAATCAAACGAAATCACTTCTTAAATACTAGAAGCTGTGCTAAAGATAGTCCCATTACTTCATTACTCTAAATAAACAACAAAGAGGAAATCTACTCAAAAATCTCAATCCCGTGACGATAACGACTGAACATACGTGCAAACACAATATAGATAATCGTCTGATGAAAGCTAACTGATAACATACGTTATAAAATTAGAAAGTACCTTCAAGCGTCACAGTGTCCATAGAAACCAATTATTAGCAAATTCCAGAACGAAAGCTACCTAATGTTCTAAGAATACTGCGCAACAGCAAAATGAGAGACGGGAAAAGCTAAATAGTCTATCTAAGGTCCATCAACTTATTCAACTGTTGGTAAAGCAAATCATATTTTCGTTCAAAATTTTTGTCAAAATCTAGTTATCTACAAAGAAAATTAGTTTCACGAAGATTGAAGTGGAGTAGAAAATGAAAACCTTGCATAGTAATCAAAGGGAGGTGTTGGGATCTTGATTTCAAATGTCATCGAAATTGATCTAAAGGCTTTGGCTTCATATGCGATTGAAGGTGGCTGTTTTTAATATGTATGTACAACAAAAATTTGTCTTCTCCTACGTCTTTTTGGAAAACCTTAAGCAAATAATTGCCAAAAATGTTTCTGTAAAGATATGACGCTAAGTCATATGTTTTCTTTGTCAGCAACTATTGCTCTTTCAAGCCAAGGGGATTTGAAATAAAATGGAGAAGGTTGATTTTTTGGTCTATGAAATCTGTCCCCACTGTAAAACCGATCCAAATCAAAGTATTTCTGAAGATTTCGAAAAGTTTGGTTGCTTTGTTTTGCAGTGACTTCGCTGGGATGACATGGTGAACTTTTTCCTTGTCCTTTTATCTATATTCATGTACATTCATTATTTAATGAATGATAAAGGTGGTCAACCATTCCTCTGCAGATCTCGACAACCCGGGAAAGCCACATATTACTTCAGTTGAAGATGTCACATCAGCATGGAGAACAGAACACTATATGTCAGGCCTGAAGTTCCTTACAAATGTTGAGCTGGCTGACGTGTTGAATTTTCGACCTGAGAAGAAAAAATCAGATAGTGCCAAGTCTAACAAAGTAGACGTTGCCTTATTGTATCACCATGGTGAAGAGCCACTGGGTCAGTTTCTTCTCGAACGACTTCAACGTTACCTTCCAAATGCAACAGTTTCATTACCTGAAGACTCAAAAGCTCGTCTTGCCCTTCTCGATGAAGCCACTATCATCGTACCTCTTCTTTCACATTCATTCACTGATTCAGCTGAACTTTCAGATGAACTTAACACAGCTCTTTGCAGACAGCGTGTCACAGATAAACTAGTACTGTTCCCAGTCTCATTAGGACCTCTACCTTCATCGCCGGCCTACTTCCGCCTACTTTGGTCGTTGCTATCATGTTCTGATAATTTTTGGACGAGTTACAAGCTGATCTCAAATTCCAAGGCTGACACACTGTTCTCGAGCAGCCAAAGATGCTTGGATTTTGCAGCGCGAGTTATAGCGTACGTTTTGACCAACCCAAAATGTTTTCAAGGATCATACAAGACCCTGCTAAGCACAGAAGAGTTGCTGGATTCGACCCTTCGCTTCCGAGCCAAATTACCAGTTGATCAGTTAAGTTATAATCCACTGTATTTTGATCTGAGCAGAGCCGGCCATTCAAGCAAAGGAAACAAGTTCAAAAAAGATGCATGTCACATTATCGAGGACCCTGAAGGTTCTAAACTGAAAGATACAAGTAAATGCTCAAGAGCAAATCCCGTTCAAGAATCTAGCCCTGTTAAGAAGTCAGTTAGCCTTGCGAGAGAAGATGTCGAGCGAAGTGAACCGTGTGTTCCAGGTGGACACAGATCACCCTCAAAGAAAACTCCACTACGGAAGCAGCCATCAGAGCATTGCGAAGATGATACTGCAGTGTCTGTATCTCTTGACATCATTGAGGATCAATTTAATGCTAAGCCATTAGAAGCTACACAAACTTTGCAACATCCCAGTGATGAAAAACCAAGGTCGCTTTTTAAAATACCCTTTAAGGAAAATAACACCCAATCCTCAACTCCGAGCAAAGCTGAATTGCCAGATCAGAGCAATGAATACAAAGCCCCGGATGAGAGGAAACATGTCTGCGAACAGTCATCTTATCTAAGCAAAGGCGAGGAGCAAGTGCCACTTCAAAATAAAAGTGAGAGGCAAGGATCAAACCAAAGCATAGGTGACACTGATAAAAAGAAAGATGCGAGTCGCCTGCCCAGTCAAAGCCAAGGTAAGGAATTCGATATTATTTCAGAAAATCAAGATAACAGTCACGTAATAAGCGGTCTTTGTTCTATGATTTAGCCAAACAAGTATTCCATTCGCTCCTTTGGATGTCAAAAATATAATGATTCAAGGTAAAATCATAATGAGATGACAATAGGAATAAAGTCGAGCAGATTAGCTATTTGAGCATAGCATTGAAGAAGGTAAAATTGCATTGAGTAGCATTGTTTGAATGTCGTAATTTACTTAATTTGATGTAATCACTTTGGATTAAACGTGTACTCGGATTGTTAGGAATGTGTTTACAAAACACACCCTATATGAGTCTTGTAATCAATCTCTTGATGTAAAAGTATCGTAAATGTATTCAGTGTGCCTTGCTTTTTTGTATTTTCAGAGATAGACGTAAAGTCTATGTCTCATGTCTACGCCCATGCCTATGTCTTCATGCAATGTCTCATGTGTGCCATTTATCAACAGTTTTGCGAGTTTTGACATTGTTAATCGTGTTTGGTTTTTAAACACCTGGCAGATTTGATGTTCTCTTGCCGTTAACAGCGTTTGAATTAAAGTGGGAGTTCTTTATCTAGACACAGCTTCGATTTGTATCAAAAACAGTAAACACAGCTGATATCAGTTTATGATAAATGATCTGTGTAGCTCTGAATGGAAAGGCCATTTTTCCTAATGGTTCGATTCTCCCTTGGTCGAAGATATATCCAAACTCCACAGGGTATTTCGGAGAAAAACGCAGCTCTTGAGTAGATGAAATGTATACCGTCAGAATGTACTATCTTTCTTCTTTCTAATGATATGCAGTTTGGATGCATTTGTTATTTGTCATTTAATTGATATCTTAGAATGTATGCCCAAATTGAAATGCAGCATGCCATGAGAGCAAAATCAACGAAGAATTTCTTCAACACATATCAGGCCTAGCAGCACATGAGGCGAAGCGTTTAGTAAGGAAAAGGTCAAATTTATCCCACGACATGCATTTGTTGATGTTGATAAAATATGCTCTCACAAAGATGGATGTTCACCTATGCAAATGCCTTTTTGCTTTCCGGCATCTAAAATAGCCCATTCTTACAAAAACGTCAATTGAGTAATGGAAAATTCAACCAATCCACCAAACTTGGATATCATTGGAAAGAAGATAATTGTACCTCCAGATGGTATGCGTCAAATTAATGCAACACTTATCAGTTCCTGAAGAATCTCGAATGAAAGTGGGTTGCGTTTTTCGGAAACACCCTGTATATTTAAAAACGTAGTATCATTCATGATGTATAAAACGTTTATGTTACATCCACTTATTTTATCGATTGAGAATACTTATCATATCGAAAGTAGAATCTGTCTAAATTGCTTGTGCGTAGTAAGTTAACTCTCGTAACTGACCAACTTGGTGTGCTTTACTGACACTATTAAGGGTTTTGTGTAAATAACGTGCATTCGTAGTTTCAGTTTACTTCAATTTTGCACTTACCATTTCTAAATCAGTTTTAACGCAATTCCCTGTATTTGCACTCATTAATTGTAACTTGTATATTCAATGTAAACAGTGAGCGTCACACATAAAGACGAAAAATAACATGTGCCAAACCAGACAAAAGATGGACGTTTCAAAGAATATTGCGACATGATTTATTGTGAAGGTACGTTAGAAGAACATAATTAGATGCATAGTTTGTATTTAAATGTTAGATGCAGAACAATTTTGCTTAAAAAGTGGCAAATAATTCTTCGATATGAATGGTGTTTGCATTGATATGCAATTCGATGACCGATTCCTCAAAGAGAAATTTTTTTTTTTTCATCAAGATTAAAAACTACAATATATAGGGTTATATTACACTGTGCCATCCATAGTGAAAAAAGACATAAAGTCACCGGGTCTTCACTATGGATGGCACTTACAAATCCAATTAATTTAAATATACAAAAAACAAGGAACAAAACTACGAAACCAAGATACAATACGCACAAACGACAACAAAGCAACTGAGCCAAAGCAGATAACTGGTCAAAAGAAATTAAGGTTATTCAACTCTTAGCCGTAAAAAACGAGAGAAAAATATTGCAGTGCATGGTTTATCCCAGTAATCCACCTCAGCAATGCGGAACAAAAACAAGAAAAACAAAAAAGAGCACAAACATAAACGCAGGGAACTAGGAATAGGGAACTGCTGCTGCTGGCTTGATATTGTTGTATCAATCAAATCGGCCAGAATTTTTTATGAAAGAGATCGTAGCTTCCAATATTACTCTGTTTTCAATAGTACCTAGAGATGGATCTCCAAACAAGAGTCGATGACAAAGAGTATCATCATCCATATTACTGATACTGGCGATATCTAGACCTGGAACATCAGAGAGCTGGTCAAAGAGATCTCCACGAAGTACATCGTATAGGGGGCAATGCAGGAGAAAATGCTTGTTATTTTCATTGTCTTTACCACAGAAACAAACTGGGCTGAGGCAGTCAAAAGCATGTTTGAAGCGATGTTCATTTAGGGCACTAAAATGCACGCGGAGTTTTTTCAACAGTTTGACACCAGAAATGTCACAGATTTTGTATGTTGAGTTTCCTAGTGGTCTTACAATTTCAAGTAATTTATGCTTAAACTGAAACAAAGATTTTGAATTTCTTGTCTCATCGTCGAGTAAATTCCATTCGAATAGCGCGTTATGGAAGTACGTGCTAGCGAAACGAACTGTTCTGCTGACTGGTTGCTCGAAGCTAGAGAGATTTCTCAGGCTATACTGCATTTGCCGCGCTTGGGGAAGCTCACTATACAGGTATTCAGGTGATTTGGAATTAATAAGGGAGAATAAATGACACAATTTACGATACCACCTTCTATCATACAATGTTTCCCAACCTAGCTCATTAAACAGTCTCCGCCTGTTTGTACCTCTCCATGTTCCAGTTACTGCTAGTGCAGCAAGATACTGCGTTTGTTCAAGCTTTTGTGTGAAGGTCAAGCGCATATCAGGGTCATACTTGTGGTAGATTATATCGTCGTAGTCGAGGTGTGGTCTTACGTGTAACTTATATATCACATCGAGAACCTCTCTCGAAACATACCTAGAAAGATATCTTATCATGCCAATGCCTCTCCTTGCTTTAACAATAGCTTCTCTAACATGACTTTGGAAATCTAATTTAGAATCAAGTATCATACCAAGATGCTTATGCTCAATTTTTGCACTTATATCACTGCTACCAAGCTTAAGGGTTGGATGGACCGGCTTGTTCCGCTTGCAAGAAAACACGACTTCTTCTGTTTTATCTGCATTAAATTTCATTTTCCATTGCCATGCCCAGATACGAAGTTTTTCAAGATCACTGTTTAATGCCTGTGCAGTTTCATTCTCATTTCGAACAACCGAGAAGAGAGAGGTGTCATCGGCAAACAATTTAACTCCACAAGCTACATTTTCAGTTAGGTCATTAATATAGATGAGAAAGAATAAGGGACCAAGAACCGAGCCTTGCGGAACACCTGCGGATACTGTTGCCCATTCCGAGCTCCTCCCGTTTAATACCACGCGCTGCCTGCGATCTTTTAGATAGAAAATAGGTCCAAGAGAAATAGCATGCCAAAAGATCTGTAACATTTGCTTAAGTACCAACTTCCGCGTATCGCGGTCAGCCAAATCTGCATCAAAAATGAGCTCAAAATGACATGTTTCCTTCTTTCTGCAAAAATCCATCGCAAATTTCAAAAACATACAGGTGGATTTGAATAATTCAAGTCTCTTCTGGTAAATTGAGGCGTAAAAAAAAGACTTACTTCAAAACTCGAGGCATAAAAATTGAGATGAAATTTTCCACTTTGGCTCCAATCAATAGGAGATTTGTACGTAGGCCATTCGTTGCGATTTGAAAATGCCCTATTGCTTTAGCCTCGGACTTGATATGAAAAACATACAGACGGATCCGAGTTCGCTATTGTTTCATCTACCATAGGGTACCAAATTACCTTATCTTTCTCAAAAATTTAAGGCATAAAAATGCGAATTTCTGAGATCCACTTTTTCGTCGTTGGATCACCTGGCGTTGTGCGCAGAGTCTCGCGGGAGCTCGGGTAAGGCTTTCCCGCCAGAGCCAGCGGGACTTGTTTGGCGGTAAATTTGTAAATTCGTTCTTTGGGCCTGATAAGCATCGATGAAAATGTTTCGCCTTTTTGCAGCCTGCCTATTCCTGGTTTTGATATTTGAATTTACAAGTCTTGTTTCATGTGCAAATGAGGAGAACTCTAAACATTCTGACGAGAATAATTCCAGTGGACGACTCCCATTCTTTGAAATCCAGATTAACAAGTGAGTAGTACATGACAAACCTATTTAAAGTCAAATGTAGTGCTGAGTGCAGACCTATTTTGTCGCAGTTTTTCGAGGCCAATTCGAGAAGTTTCAGATGAAGTACCCCCAAATGACAGAATTTTCTGCATGTCTTATACAGTATGCCTAGCTTGCCACGATTTTCATAACTTTGTGCCGACTGCCACAAATTACTGGCCATTTCAAGTAACTGCTTTTCTTCCTCACATGAGCTTTTCATATTCCATGGCGGATTAAGGAGGCAAATGGGGACAACTGTCCCCCCTTATGATGAAGCCTCAGCTTGGTGCCCCCTTTTTGGCAAGAAGGGCACCCCACTTATCCTGACCCATATGCACTCTTTTCTGTGCTTCGCTTAGAATGTGGGTAAACATATACAGTAAAAGGCGTTATTCAGTAGAAAAACTAGATCATTTCTCTTGAATAAAGGCCCAAACATTTTTGCGGGCCTTAAGAGCACTTACTTTTTATAATCTTTTTGGCGCCCATTCTCCAAACTGCCCCCCCCTCTGTGACTATGGGCTGGATCTGTCCCTGTTACATTCCAGCTCAGTCCAAATTTTGTTCATGCCAGTTCAGTTTATACTCAAAAATAAATGCAACATAAACTCTAAACACATATTCAGACTAACTGCAATCATAAGATAATACAATTTTAGAAATACTGTTTTAAATCATGATAGCAACCACAACTGCAACATCAACAAGTAAGTTCAAAAACAGTTAAGACTAATAAACTAGGAGGTCTTTGGATTAGCACAAATCAATTTAAGTTTCAGAAATATTGCACAATTTTACAAAAAAAATGACAAAGACCTTGCCAAATTGCAGCCATTGCAAAAGCTATACAGGTTTCAAATTTTTCATTGATCTGCTTTAAACTTTGTTATGAAGTCATTTTGCTCAATTTTCATTGAAGCTACATACTGTATGAAATTTGCAAAGAAGAGAGAGAGAAATTTAACAGAGAAGGCCGAAAGATAACATGGAAGGAACTTGGATACCAGCAGGAGGTCTTGGAAATGATTTTACATAAGATAATGGAAAAGTATAATCTACATCAGGTTGTGGTGAATGAAAGAATTATTGCTGTGGCCAAAGTTAAAATCATCAGGAGTAGCAATGCAGTTGCCAATGCTATCAAAAAGGGTGGAGCCTATCCAAGTATGCTCTTTAAAAAGTGGAAAACAGGAAATCAGTCCATTTGGCCCTTGAGAATTTACTATGATGAATTATGTACATACCAGCTATCCAAGGAAAATTTAAAAACAACAAAAGAGAAAAGGAAACTGGAAACCAAAAATCATGAAGTTGAAGCCAAAGTGGCCAAGCTTGAGTTGAAAGTTGAAAAATCAAGTAAACTTTTGGCAAAAGAAAGAGCAGCTCATGATAATTCAAAATCAAAAATTACCACCTTACTATGTAAAATTTTAAAATTGAAGAGGGGAGAAAACCCAGACACAAGGCGAAAAGGTTCAAAGCATTTTAATCAACTGAGCAGGATGCAACAACACAGGATTAAGAGTCAAATGATAACTGACTGCCAGACAACATTGTCCTTCTTGGGTCTGTATGATATACATGCAACAAAGCTGGAATTGTATAATGAAATGACAGATACATATGAAACGATGGACTTAGTAGCTAATAAATATTGTAAAGTGCCACAGAAAGTTGAAAGAATAACTAGCAGTGACCTTGATGATGTACATATGTTGTTATTTATCAAAGATAGATTTAACATATCAAATAGTGCTTACCATGAGTTGGCCTTAACATGCAGTCATTTGCCAAGGGGATCTTCTCTAATTCAAAGAATGGCAGATATCAATGCTAAGTGGAATATATTTTTAACAGCTAGTGGTGAAGGTGTTCAGCAAAGGATTGGAGACAGGTTGAGTTATGTCATTAAAAACATGCAGAAAAAATTTCCAGATAACCCCTGCCATCTTACTCAGAAAGTAAGGGTCAAAATCACTGGTGATGGTACAAATATAGGTAAGAGGCTCCATGTTGTGATCATTGCATTTACTGTTATAGATGAGGGACAAGCTGCAATGTTATCTGAGGGAAATCACACAATTGCAATCCTGAAAACTACTGAAAGCTATGATGATCTTAAAACAGAATTAAAGGACATTATTAAAGACACAGAGAACCTGAAGAGCATCTCAGTAGATGGGAAAAACTATGAAATTGTTTGGTACTTGGGAGGAGATTGGAAATTTTTGGCATCAGTCACTGGGATAGGTGCTGCAGTAGGTAATTACCCATGTATATGGTGTAAATGTCACAAGGATGAGAAGCACAAACTTGCTACACGGTGGTCTATCTGTGATTCCACTAGAGGTGCACGCACAGTAGAGGAGATCACCAAATTGGCAGAGAAGAAAGGAAATGCAGCCTTGAAATTTGGATGTAAAAACACGCCACTGTTCAAATCTATTCCAACCACCCACATTGTAATTGACACTCTTCATCTCTTCCTTCGAATCACAGATAATCTACAAAATCTCTTGATACTCTCACTAAGAACTGCTGATGCAATTGAAAAGAAAAAAGTTTTCAATGATGGTTTTGACCATAGCAGGTACAAACATATGGCTGGCTATGAGAAATTTCTGAATGAAGTTTGCAAGATTGACTTTCATTGGTTCCTCTCAAAGGAAACAAAGGAACTTAAATGGAGGGATCTAACGGGGCCAGAAAAATTGCGCTTGATAGCAAATATCAATATCCCATCTTTATTACCTCATCATGGTGATAAAGAAAAGATTCAGCAAATTTGGGTAGATTTTTCTCATCTTTACAAAAGAATAACAATCCAAAAAGATTCAGATGAACAAGAATTCATGCAAATTCAAGAAGAAATAGAAAAATGGGTGGCTCTCTTTCTTGATGTCTATGTAACAAAGCATTTTACTCCTTATATGCATGCCTTCTTGCATCACATCCATGAGTTTTTGAGACTACATAGAAACATTAATTTGTTTAACCAACAAGGCCTCGAGAAACTCAACCATGATTCTACAAAGTCCTTCTTCAGTGCAACAAACCAAAGAGGTGTTGAAGCGTTTACTCAGTTGCTCCAGAAAAAAAATCGCCTGGAATATTTCAAGGACCTTGGCTGCATCAGGAAAAAGGTCAGTCAGAATTGTAGGAATTGCAAGGCCTTGGGCCATAACATAAAAACATGCATAGAGAAATGTGCAGCATGCAGCTTCTCTCCATATTGTTCCCCAATGCACCTGATAAAATCAAGGGAAACAAAGCAATGGATTCCATGTTGCCAAAAGGAATGAGCAAATATTGAATTACAAAGAATATTAGAAACAACATGATTTTTATGAAAACAGAGCTGTTGAAACATTTTAAGGCAACTATTTTCTACAATATATTATCAATGTTGAGTGGTCAAGGGTTAGATCAGTAAATCATACAAAGATTTAAATAATTATCAGGTAATGCAGTGTGTGAAAGTTTTCAAGTTTTCCATATTCCAGACTCATATTGATGTTGTGTCCCTTCTTTACGAACAAAATTGAAAACAAAATGGCTGCGTTGCATTATCCAGCATTGCATCAAGATTCCTCCAACCCGTTTGTATTCAAGGATTGGCTTAGTTTTATTTAAATGAAATGTAACTGTTCCCTTTACAACATAAGAAAAATCACCCTCTTCATTCTCTATTCTATGCTCCCAACAGTCTCCCAGCACTCCATCTAAAAAGCTATTATCGGATATAGAGTGGATTTCTTTCCCCCTTATCCTGCTCTTAGTGTTGTTGACATTACCAAGGGGCCGTCCAAAAATCCATTTCGTCACGGATAGCGGAATTTGGCCGTTACGGGGGGAGGGGGTTCATTACTAATCCGTTAAGCGTGACGGAATGGAACCTAACAATGTTTTCAATCATATTTTACAAAGTTTCATCGCTGGATAACGTAAAGTAGAGACAGAAACGGCCTAAGAAGAGGTTCTTCTTGTCAACAGTTGAAGGTTTCTAACGATCGCAATGAAACAGTTAGCGAGATAGGTAAACACTAAATTCTGTATGTCCGTTAAGCGGAGGGGGGGAGGGGGTATCTGAAGTTAGCGGCCAAATTCCGCTATCCGTGACGAAATGGATTTTTGGACGGCCCCCAACAAACTCACTCATAACATCATCATCAACTTCCATTGAAATGGTGATTTCAGGGTCCTTTCGTTTTGTTATGAAAAGAGAATGTTTAATTTTACGGGCCAGAGTATCAGTAAAGGAAGTGTATCGATCAGGGAGAGAAACTGGGCATAGCTTTGGCAAAGGCTGCATTTTCATCACAGGTCTTGTTTCCTTGCAGTCCTTCCATTCATCATCTTCAGACCCATATCCTTTGTAGTGTACCTTTATTCTTTTGTTAACTGGATCTCTATCAACAATCTGCAAAAAAACACATAGGTATAAGCCTTGCACAGGGAAAATATTCTAAGTAGCTTTTGCAATACATGGATGGAACCAGCTTAAATTTAAAGAAACTGCTGTTGCATCACTGAACTGACTGGCTTGATTCACAGTTTGATGATGAGCTTTCAAAAATCATGTAGCTGATTGATTATCAACAAAGTATATGTGGTCCAACTAAACACTTAGGTCTGTAAAGCAACTTGATAAGCATCATCGAGCGATTTGGTGTTGTTGGCCAACAAGAACATCGAGGCCTAAAATCCTGTGAATGTGATTCCTATGCAAAAAAGGATTAAGAAACAATCTACCTCTATTTCGAAAAGTTCGTCTGATTTCGATACAGCAGCAGTTCGCAATGCTCCCCTTCTCTTGAAATCTTTCTCTTCCGTTTCCTTGTAGAAACCAACAGATTTCCGAACAGTTGAGCGTAGATTCTCCGCCATTATGATCAAAACAACAACACGCACGCGGACATGATACAGAGCATGCGCGAGTAGCAGCACGTGCATGACGCCAAATGTTACAAATCCTACTCGAGTCTTTTGCCATGGGTCCAAGAACAATTGAAACACCTCACAGCATATTTCCTTTCAAAAGTAAAGTCTAAAAATCGAGGATACAAGCTAAGTTCTGAATTTTGGAACTTGTATCTCTAGTGTTTGGTGGGCGATTTTCAAATGCAAGACATGTACCTTCAAGTTGAAAATTAACAAATCTAGCTAATTACTCGAAAAGTGCCTATGTCTTATCGTTTAGATTGCAAATGAACCGAAATTTTTTGTCCTTTATTTTAGTAAATTCGGGGTCGCTGATCACAGATTTTGCGATGAATCATTTTCATATTTTCATTGTTCAATTTATTAGAAAGGAAGATCCTTCAACCAACTGGTTAATTTACAAGGAAACCTTACAAAACTAAACAAGTTAAAACAGCTAAAAACTACTTACAGTGAATGAATGAAACTAAGCCAAATGTCCTATCTACAAAATTGAAGAAAAAATACCTAAAACGAAATGGACTAGTAATTCAACCAATCACCGAGCAACCAGCCCGACCCCTCCCCCCACGCCCGATGCCCACCGGGCCGTCAACGAAAACTCAAAAACAAGTCTCCATTCCCGACCCAGCCGACACCAAGCACAGGAACGACGAGCGCGCCAGCCACCCGGCCGCCGGAAAACGCCCAGTCAATCATAAACTATGTTTAAAAATATTCATAGAGGATGCCTTTTTGGTCTCAGCTAGGAGGCTATGCCAAAGTTTAGCTCCGCGAAAAGAATAACATTTCTGCCCATTTGCAGATGTTTTCTTTGGCAGCCTCAAGTCCGTTGCCATTTTTCGAAGGCTACGAGAGTTATTAGTAGAGTTTTTAGTGAAAAGATTCCGCATGTACTGTGGAGCAAGCCCACTGAGAGACTTGCAGACCATTGATCTGGACTCTTCATTGACAAGCTCACGAATGGTCTTCCAACCTAGGCTCCCAATCAGTGATCTACTCGGGGATGAAAGCTGCTATTCGTTACAATTCAAGCAGGTCTATTTCGAAACTTTTGGAGATTATTAATATCAGTGGTGTCACAACAACCCCATACAGAACAACAGTATCGAAAATGGGGTTCCACAATACCTGAGTACCAAGTTTTCAAAGAAGCCATTGGGAGAATATTCCTTCCGTGTTCCAATATCCAATGGTCTTGATAATGCATGGTAATAAAATATGTAAAATATTTTATACTGTTTCAACACACTTAAAGTCAACTAAACAGTTATAAAACAGTTGTAAAACATGTTTTGATCATCCGGTTCTCATCAGTCGACGCCATATTGTTATGCGCAGATGGAATGCACAGTAAAACAGTTAAGTGATAAGTCCGCATCGAAACGAGGCGAAAACGACACTCAGCTGCTAAATGTGGTACATTAACGTAATTCCATTTGCTTTTACTGTTCATTACATTTTTCTTTCCTTCTCTGTTTATTCTCACTGCTTCCGAGATTTGTCTTAACATTGCATCGACCAACATTGAATCGTTGAATCGAGATTTGTCTTAACATTGCATCGACCAACATTAACATTGCATCCACCAACAAAAACAGACCGAACAAGGACAAACATCAGATGATTTTATTGATTTCAAGAGAACAGTTTGGAATGATCTTGTGCTCCTCAAATCGACACTAAATGATATGGCATCTGCCCAACCAAAACCATATCCAACGGATGATTCGCCCCTTATCCGTTGTCTCTATGAGAGAATCGCATCGCTAGAGAGGCAGCTTGACGATAAACAGCGAATCATTTCTGCTTTAATTGAAAAGCAACCTCCAAGTTTTCATAATTCGGAGGGAAAATTTGGACAGGAATCGGGCCTAAGTTATGAGGAGAAAAACAAAACGGAGTCAAACAATTCAAACAAAAGCAATCCGAACAATAGCGTCATTGAAAAGAAGACAGCAAAGAAAGAGAACAAAAAAGAAGAGAGATAATGATAATGAGTTGCACAATGCAACAGATACAGCCGTTAAAAAAGTCCCAAGTGGCCATACAGACACAATCGAAAATGGAGCAAGCAATGTTGTTGACAAATACGAAAAGGAACATGGAAATGAAAACATGGAAGCCCCGCGGAGGCTAAACATAACTGTTGTTGGAGATTCGATCTTGAACGGTATCGAAGAGAAAGGTTTGAGCAAGAAACACAGAGTTCGCGTTAGACCTCATTCGGGAGCGAACTCGGAAGATCTTACGGACCACATAAAGCCAATCATAAGGAGAAAACCAGATGCTCTGATTATCCACATTGGTACGAACGACCTCACCAGTAACATCGATACAGTCAAACAACTCAAGAGCATTGTCAAGTCAATAAGGGATGGAACCCCACACACAAAGATTGCTGTTTCCCTATTAACACCGAGCAATGACATACAGGAAGGGAAAAAGAAAGTTGACCAATTAAATCGAAAACTAAAGGCAGTGTGTGTTGAAGAAAAAGTCAAGACCTTGGATAATTCAAACATCGACGATTCCTGTCTTGGCATGCGCAAATTACATCTGAATAAGAAAGGTAAAGCTATGCTTGCTATGAACTTGATCAAAGCCACGGAGGAAGTTTGAACTGCTTCTAGCCCACATACTTTAAACTATCTTACAGACAATTTCGTTGGCCTGTATGAGGATAACGGTAACATTTCTGAGGGCACCGAAACCTATAGCTCAGAGGATGATGCTTTTCAATAAATGAAAGCACTGCGCATTGCAAATCCAAAAAATATAATCATAAGTTACATAAACATAAACTCAATCAGGAACAAATTCCATGATTTTGTATCCCTTTTACAGGGCTCTGTGGATGTCTTAGTTATAGCGGAGACCAAACTAGATAGCTCTTTCCCCACATCACAATTCATGATCCCAGGTTATAAAAAGCCTTACAGACTAGACGTATCAGCTCATTCTGGTGGGCTTCTTGTGTATGTGAATGAGCAATTGATATCTAAGGAGCTAACAGAAATTGCGGTGCCTCATGATATCCAAGCAAAGTTTATCTAGCTAAATCTCAGAAAAACTAAATTTTTATTGGTACCTTCATACAGGCCTCCATCTCAAAATGAAAAATATTTTGTTGAGCAAATAGGTATACTGGTTGATTTCTATTCCAGATCCACGCACAACCTTTTGGTCTTTGGGGACCTCAACCTTGAGGCAAGTGATCCTACGCTGAGTGTACTTATTGACCAGTTAGAGCTGTATAGTATGATAAAATCTCCTACTTGTTTCAAAAGTTCTTCTGGCAGGTGTATCGACCTCTTTCTAACAAATCGAAAGCACAGTTTTCAGAACAGCCAGAGTTTTGAGACAGGTTTCAGTGACCATCATCATTTGATCTATACAGTTCTAAAAACTACCTTCGTTGAGGTCCCACCAAAGGTTGTCCAATATCGCAACTATAAACATTTCTCGGATCAGGATTTCCGAGCAGACCTGGCCAATGGACTCTGTACAACCAGACCTGAAACATATGATGAGTTCGAGGAAATAGTAAGGGCAAAGCTAGACAAGCACCCTCCCCTTAAGACAGCTATCTTCAGGGGAAACAATAAGCCCCATGTGTTAAAAGAACTCAAAAAAGCAATTATGGTTCGAACAAGATTGAAAAATAAATCCAATCAAACCCGAACAGGGGAAGATTTTTGCAAATATAAGCAACGCAGAAATTTAGTTGTCAGGTTGAATAAAGCAGCAAAGAGAAAATTTTTCTCCAACAGACCCAAAAGAAGTTGGAAAAGAAAAAAATTTCTGGAAAACTTTCAAACCCCTCTTCACCGACAAAACATCTGGGCAAAACAAGATAGTTCTTGTAGAAAACGAAGACATAGTAAAAGATGACAAGATGATTTGTGACATTTTTAACTCTTACTTTGTGAATATAACCGACACACTACCAATCACTGCACCGCCTGAATCCGACGTTGAAATTATTTCGACAACTGATCGTGTGCTGCATTCGATTAAAAATTATAGGAACCATCCAAGTATTATTAGAATCAAGGAGAATGTTGGGGTTGTCGACAAATTTGAATTTAATTTTGTTGCACCTATTGATGTCTGGAATGAAATCAACCAGCTAAATAGTTCGAAAAGATCTAGTGGGGAGATTCCTACGGACATCCTAAAATTACTCTCAGGTTTGTGCATTGATCAGATCACATTCTATATTAATAAGATGTTCGAATTTAGCGAATTTCCGGACAAATTAAAACTGCCTGATGTATCACCTATCTTCAAAGCTGACGATCCTACGTTAAAATTTAACTTCAGGCCTATAAGTGTCCTGCCAGCCCTATCCAAAGTCCTAGAGCGAATCATGGAGAAGCAAATGAGGCCTTTTGCTAATACAAGACTTTCTAGTTTACTGTGTGGCTTCCGCGACGGCTACAGTACACAACACGCATTGTTCCGTCTTATTGAAGCTTGTCGCAGTACACTGGACAAAAAAGGCTATGTGGGAATGGTACTGATGGATTTGTCAAAAGCTTACGACTGCCTTCCACATGATCTCTTAATAGCTAAGCTGGCTGCCTATGGTTTCGGTCTGAAAAGCCTGAAACTATTTTCAAGTTACCTCTCAAATAGGAAGCAACGCGTCAAATACGGCAACTCATTTAGCGAATGGCAAAACATAGAATCAGGCGTCCCCCAAGGTTCAGTGCTAGGTCCTTTTTTGTTTAACTTTTTTATGAATGATTTCACATATGCCATTACTAATTCAGAGTTTTGTAATTTTGCGGATGACAATACAATATATGCATGCAGTCAAAACCTAGAGCACGTTGTATCGTGTTTCAAGGATGATACTCATAATGCGTTGTGTTGGTTTCGGGACAATGGAATGGTTGCAAATCCCTCCAAATTTCAAGTCATGTTTCTTGGACTGAAATCAGACCAGGAGTATGTGTTTGAAATTGATAAGAAACCTATTCCTGCAACCAACACCGTCAAACTTTTAGGAATTGCTATTGACTGCCAGCTAAAATTTTCCGAACATGTGAATACTCTATGTAAAAAAGCCAACAATAAGACTAGCGTGTTTTCGCGAGTAGCGGAATATTTAGATCAGGACAATAGACGTATTCTGTACAATACATTTATCATGTCAAATTTCAATTATTATCCTTTAATATGGATGTTCTGTGGCAAAGATGCCAATGTATCAATAAACAGAGTACACAAAAGGGCACTGAGAATAATGTGGCAGGATATCGCAGCCCCCTTTGTTGAACTCTTAGCTAGGGGTAGCGAATGTACAGTTCACATTCGAAATTTGCAAAAATTAATGCTGGAAATACATAAATGCCTCAATTCGGAAAATCCATCTTTTATGTGGAATATCTTCCAGACAAAAGATGTGGCCTATAACCTAAAGACCAAGAATCTTCTACAGTCACCGAGCACCAATACATTATCATATGGGAGTGATTCATTATCCTTCAGGGGTGCCCTCCTTTGGAACACCTTGTCTGACTCAATAAAAAGTCTGGCAACCAGTACTAGCTTTAAGAGATCAATTAAAGAGTGGAAGGGTGACAATTTCTCATGTAAAATATGTAGATAAAGAGTCCGTGGGAATTTCACCAGAAGTGTATTTGTACATAATTATCTCCTGATTGTAATTAGTTTTTTTTTCTTTTGTGTAAATAGTTGGTCTTAACTAAGATAAGGCTCAAATCCTTACTGGTTCTCAGAGCACGCGAAAATCACCCAACCTTACGAAAATCAGCCAATGGCATCGCCGCTTCTAGCCCCTTGAGACAAAATCAGTCGTTTGAGGTGAAGTTTCTAGTACCCCCACAGAAACTGAAATGGATGCTAAGATATTGCAGTTATTTGAAATATTTTTTGATAAATCAGTTGCAGAGATATCCGTCCAGAGTTGTTTACATGTTTAGGCAAATATCTTATTTGGGGCAGGAGCTACGAGCGTTTTCCGGCCAAGGAAAGTTGAACTTTCTTCGAAAATTCATATAAATTGTTAGAATAGAGATATATCGTTGAAGATTTCACAGAATATGCACATTAACCTGGGCAATAGCCCAGATGCATTTGGTTTCCTAAGATCTCAAAATATTTGACAAATTTCAGTGATTTCCAACATGCAAGGCAAATGGGCCTACGCTCATCCTGGGTAGAAAACCATTCTTGGGCCTGGAATCGGCCAATTATACAACCCTGAGCAAGATCATTCACTCATCGTTCACTCGAGCACCAATTTGAGCTCATTTATCCATTATATTGGGGCTAACATCGACAGAAAGCAAACAGTTTTGTGCGAATTTGAAGAAGCTTCCACGTTCCATGTTATGTCGAAAAGCGCAAGAACTCTCCTCCACTGTTGACAAACACTCGAGGCAGTCTGGTGTTGCGACTCAAGAGAAGTATTATGTCATTGCCCTGCCCTCCTGGGAATGATTTAACATGTCAAAATATTTTTATGTTACAAAGCATTTTTTAAATAGCTCTCCATTTTACATTTATCGTATATTTTCAAAACAAGGGTATTTCATGTTTCAAACAATGTAAGAATACAATTTAAACATTCAGGAGTGCAAAGCAATGACACAATACTTCTCTTGAGTCGCAACACCAGACTGCCTCCAGTTTTTGTCAACAGTGGAGGAGAGTTGTTGCGTTTTTCGACATAACATGGAACATGGAAGCTTCTTCAAATTCGCACAAAACTGTTTGCTTTCTGTCGATGTTAGCCCCAATATAATGGATAAATGAGCTCAAATGGGTGCTGGAGTCAACGGTGAGTGAATGAATGATCTTGCTCAGGGTTGCATAATTGGCCGATTCCAGGCCCAAGAATGGCTTTCTACCCAGGATGAGCGTAGGCCCATTTGCCTTGCATGTTGTAAATCACTGAAATTTGTCAAATATTTTGAGATCTTAGGAACCTAAATGCATCTGGGTTATTGCCCAGGCTAAAGTACATATTCTGTGAAATTTTCAACGATATATCTCTATTCTAACAATTTATATGAATTTTCGAAGAAAGTTCAATTTTTCTTGGCCGGAAAACGCTCGTAGCTCCGGCCCCAAATAAGATATTTGCCTAAACATGTAAACAACTCTGGACGGATATCTCTGCAAACGATTTATCAAAGAACATTTCAAATAACTGCAATATTTTAGCATCCATTTCAGTTTTTGTGAGGGTACTAGAAACTTCACCTCAAACGACTGATTTTGTCTCAAGGGGTTAGAAGCGGCGATGCCATTGGCTGATTTTCGTAAGGTTGGATGATTTTCGTGTGTTCTGAGAACCAGTAAGGATTTGAGCCTTATCTTGTCTTAATTAGTTCAAATTAGAACTATTATATTTTAGCCAACTGTAAATAATGTTATGATAATAATAATAGTAATAATAATTGATGTCGTAGCGTTCCCATCCATTAAATTAGAAATTACGTTGTGAGATTTTGTTTCCAAACTCTTTCAGTAGATCCCGCATCTTGTACGACAAGTTGTAGTTTGGTTATCTTGTTTTGGTGACCATTCTCTTTAAGGCACATGCAATAACTTAACAATAATATTAAAACTAAACATCGTTACCTCAAATATTTCGCTGCCCATCGGCAGCCTCATCAGTAAGTTAATGAATCGAATCGATAGGTTGCCAGTTGTTGAATAAGTTCGATTTGTTTGATCTTTGATCGGATCGAGTTCTAGGAACGTTCGAATTTCCCCACTCCTCCTTAGCGTTCAATTCCGGATTCTTCGTATGAATGCACAGGAAGCCCAAGCAGTTAGTTAACTGAACAATGATAAGTTTACGATCGTAAAATTGTTAATTGTATACTACCTTTGTGTGTTATTTGTTGCACTTCTACATTGCTGTACTTCTGCACTGTACTGCATAATTGTTCGAATGCGAGAATTCGATACAAAATTTCTTGCTGGTATTCTTATATTGGTAAACAAGGACTGAAACTAATCTTCAAGCCAAATTCAATAAACTGTTTTGTCCTCGCTCGTAATCCGGCATCCATGCTCCAAAGTCGCAACTCAACATATCAAAATGTTCCTCAATCATCGAACTATACTTTCCGATACTTTGCTTCTTCATCTGCAATGTCTGAAGTACAACAATTTGCAGCTTCTTGATGCAGGTCTCGTCAGATCTGGATTCTCCCCATGCTCCGGCCATCGAACGGTCCCAAAGCGATCGAAATTCGAATTTTTTCGTCTGCCTGCCTTGCTTTGCCTTGCACAGAATGTACACAGGGATCCCCCGATCCACCTGTTGATCGATTCAAACCAACAACTGTGCTCTATGGTATGCCAGGGGGTCCCTGTTTACATTCTGTGAAAAGCTAAGCGAGGTTGGCTGACGAAAACATTCGAATTTCGATCGCTTTGGGACCGTTCGATGGCCGGAGCATGGTGAGGAACGTGATCTGACGAGACGTACGTCAAAAAGTTGCAATTTAAGCATTGATGATGAAGAAACAAAGTATTGGAGAGTATAGTTCGATGATCGAGGAATATTTTGATATGTTGAGTTGCGACTTTGGAGCATGGATGCCGGATTACGAGCGAGGACAAAACAGCTTATTGAGTTTGGCTTAAAGATTAGTTTCAGTCCTTGTTTACAAATATAAGAATACCAGCAAGAAATTTTGTATCGAACTCTCGCATTCGAACAATTATGCAGTACAGTGCAGAAGTACAGCAATGTAGAAGTGCAACAAATAACACAAAAAGGTAGTATACAATTAACAATTTTACGATCGTAAACTTATCATTGTTCAGTTAACTAACTGCTTGGGCTTCCTGTGATGAATGTAAGTTGCTTCCGTTACCTGTCTCAACATTGCGTCATTTGGGCAAGTTCCTAAGAGTGGTATGGAAAGTGATTGCTCTGTTCCACTGTAGTTTTCAATCATGTGCTGGCGAAATACAGACGTTCTTTCCTTTCTTTCGAGTTTCTTTATGTGCTCATTGCATCTTTCGCCCAAACTGCGTGCTGTTTCTCCTATGTAATTTTCTCCACACGTGCATTTTATTTCGTAAGCGGCATCCCTGGTTTTACAGTTCAAAGTAGGGTTTACTTTGCACACGTAGCATTCTTCACTCTCGCAATTCAGGGGCTTGAATGGGTCTGATCTTGTTAGATATCTCTTCAGGAGCTTGCCAGACTTCTCCACAAGCTTGATCTTTAGCTCTGCCTCCTTCAATATTCCTCTACATTCCTTTGCCAGTTCACTACGAGGTGTGGTGTCCACGAAAATAACTGTTTCAAAGCCTTCTTTTGCAAACCATGTGTTCCGTTTCTCTTTGTGGACGCCACACCTCGCAGCGAAGTGGCAAAGGAATGTAGAGGAATATTGAAGGAGGCAGAGCTAAAGATCAAACTTGTGGAGAAGTCTGGCAAGCACCCTAAGAGATATCTAACAAGATCAGAACCATTCAAGCCCCTGAATTGCGAGAGTGAAGAATGCTATGTGTGCAAAGTAAACCCTACTTTGAACTGTAACACCAGGGATGCCGTTTACGAAATAAGATGCACTTGTGGAGAAAAGTACATAGGAGAAACAGCACGCAGTTTGGGCAAAAGATGCAATGAGCACATAAAGAAACTTGAAAGAAAGGAAAGCACGTCTGTATTTCACCAACACATGATTGAAAAACACAGTGGAACAGAGTGGAACAACACAGTGGAACAGAGCAATCACTTTCCATACAACTCTTAGGAACATGCCCAAATGACACAATGTTGAGACAGGTAACGGAAGCAACTTACATTCATACGAAGAATCCGGAATTGAATGCTAAGGAGGAGTGGGGAAATTCCAACGTTCCTAGAACTCGATTCGATCAAAGATCAAACGAATCGAACTTATTCAACAACTGGCAACCTATCGATTCGATTCATTAACTCACTGATGAGACTGCCGATGGGCAGCGAAATATTTGAGGTAACGATGTTTAGTTTTAATATTATTGTTAAGTTATTGCATGTGCCTTAAAGAGAATGGTCACCAAAACAAGATTACCAAACTACAAATTAGAAATTGATTTTCCATCAAATCGGGAGGACGGTACAATGCCCATGCTAGACCATAAGGTATGGACAGAACAAAAGAAAACAAAACCTATCATCATGCACGAGTTCTACTCCAATGATGTCTCCTCTAAGGCTGTTATAATGCCAAGTCGGCCAAACCGTGGAGCGCAAAGCGCATCACGTCCTACTGAATTGCAATAAAGAGCTCCCTTGGAGTGCTCCAACACAGCATGTTAATGAAATGATGTCAAGGATGCAATACTCATGAAATTTCGATACGAAGTGGTGAATTCTGCCTTGAAGGCATATTATGAGAGGATATCAGCTGATGAGAGCTGTCTATTCATTTTCAGAGCAACATTTTCTCTTGCAAACAATAGAAATTCCGCCGCTCGGAGAATCCCGCTGACTGGAAAACAGCCTTTACTCAATCGCCTATTCGAGTGTCACGCGCAACATTCTATTCAATTCAGAGTGCCATTTTCTCACGTCAACGAAAGATTTCATGCCCAATCGGAAGAACTGGTTGAGTGGGAATCTGCTTTACCAGGTGAGTCAGAGATATATATCTTTGACGCACCTGGTACACCCAAATTTTTGTAATGTATGTTTTTTTGTTATACTAGATTTGTCGTGTGTCAAATTTTTGTAATATGTAGTTCGTAGTGGGAACTCGACGACCTTTTGTCCTTTCTCGCTACGAACGACATAATTTTCTTTTGTGCATTCTAGTTTAACGGTTTTTGTTGTTGATTTTGTATATTTTTACGATCCACGCAGTGTAGAGTATTAATTTCGGCTGAATGTCAGAAGCTCGACCTTCCCGTGCTACGTAAGCAATTGTGTCACCCGCGGTTTGCCTCGGGTTTTCATTGTATGACGTCAATGACAGTGAAGAACAAAAGAATTCTTAATCCTTGTTGTTCTCGCCTGTTGCTCTCATTCTGACAAGCACAGTTGAGTCTTTCATCATGAAACAAAAGCTGTTTTATCTGATCGCTGTTGAAATGATGACTTTAGGTACTGGCTCCGGGGGCTACTTGACTTTAAATTGTACGGAGGCGTGCACTCCAAGAAGTAACTTTTTCACCAGGCTTTAGAATTTTTCCTTCAAAGTGATGGCCGGCTTTGAAAAAATCGGCGAAAAGAATACTCAAAAATTTAAAAAATTCATAGGAAAGCAATGAAATAACACTTTTGGCAACCGAATTTACGAAAATTGCCTTCCTCCGATGCCCGGTGTTCAAGAAAGGGGCAAAAACGATACCCAGGAAGGAGTGCACGTCCCGTCAGCAAAATATACTAAGTACGCCACCCGGGGTACTGGCCCAAATTCTTTGTTTCTCATAGAAAAAAATACGCGTAAATTATATTTGTTTCAATGGAAAATTTCAATGAGATATCCTCTATCCAAAATATTTCCATACTCGTATTTCTTTATAAGAAACTAAGAATCTGGGCGAGTACTGAGAGTTTCTTAAAATTGTCAGATCTTGAGAACTCAGAGTTTCTTACGAGTTTCTCAAAGGTTCCATAACAATCTTCATGTTCATTTAATGCTCCTGTCTGAATTTTCAAAACAATGTTTTTTTTAACAACTTTCCGATGTTCAGGCATCACACAAGTACATTGCGAGTAATATGATACAGGAAACAAGTGAAATAAAGTAAAATATGTCAAGGATTTCCTTTGTTAAAAATAAAGTTTCTTAAGTTATATTTTCCCAGTACTGGAGTTTCTTAATTTTTTGGTGATCTGACAGTTGAGTTTCTTATAAGCAGTTTCTTATAAAAAATACGTGTATCGTCTTCAAACCGTTCGGCTTCTTGTTTATATAAGATGATAAAAGAAAATGAGAGTGGAACAAGACCATCGTACAGACCAGGTGGAAAATCAGCGATAGAGCAATAGAAAAACAAAAACAAAATTGGCTGGTACAAAACAGGAAGCGCTGATTCTGTTATCTTTGTACCTGCCACCATAGGATCTGAGCTACAGAGAAGATGTGCAAAAGAGATAAAAGCAAAGGGAAGATCAAAAGAATCTTTGAATGACCTCGCACCTATTATTATTATTATTATTATTATTATTATTATTATTATTATTATTATCAATTTCTTTTTCGTTGGTTGAAATAACAGATAGCTAAAAATATTTAGCTAATTAATTCCAACGCTAAAAATGTATGTTACAAGTGTAGTAAAATATTTAGAAAATTAAACTATTTACAATCCATCAAAGTATACAATAAAAACAAATTCTAAAAACATTATAAAAAGCCCAAATTCGGAATAAAAGTGCGACACAGCTTGCATGGACAATTTTCTCCCTTCCAATCTTTTATATTTGCTTTAAACTGAGCAAGGGATTCAGAGTTTCGTATTGTTTGCGGTAATATTTGCCATAGTTGTGGACCTTTAAATCTGACGCTTTCTGTGCCATTTCCGACCGATCTCACCCTAGGTTGAACGAAATCGTTATTGCTACGCAAATTATAATGACTTTCATTTTCTAAGAAAATTTCCTGCATGAAAGAAGGATTCAGGTCATTTCTGGTTTTGTACATCTCAGTCATAAGTAATTGAAGGTTCTTTGTATGAATAGTAACGGCACAGTCCTTTTCTAATAGTTCACTATAAGTAGATTCGGCATCCTTATAAGTTATTCTCAAAGCCCTTTCCTGTACTTTGTTCATTTTTTTGTTCAGCTGCCTGCTGTGAAACATCCAGATTAAAGGACAGTATTGAAATTGACTGGTAATAAAAGCCCTCATGAGAGTTCTTAATTTTTTCTGATCCATGTATGGTGATATGCGAGCAAGTGCATAAAGTTTATTGCTAGCCTTTTGGCACAGTTTGGAAACATGATTATCGAAGGAAAGTTTGCTATCAACTTGAACTCCGAGTAGCTTCTCTTCAGAGCTATTTACAACGTCAGCACTTCCAATCCTCACAGTAACAGGATCGTCACATCTCTGCCCAAGAACCAACAAGTGGCATTTATCTGCATTTAATTTCATAAAGTTGTCGGCAGACCATTCTAAAGCTATACTACAATCATTTTCAAGCCTATGAACTATATTGTCAAGGTTCTTATTGCAGGTATAGATTGTAGTATCGTCTGCATAATTACATATATCCGAGTTTTGAATAAAGAGTAAAAGATCATTAATGAAGATGTTGAATAACAGAGGCCCTAAGACTGACCCCTGTGGAACACCACGTGCGACGCTTTTCCAAGAACTGAATGACCCATTTACTTTAACTCTTTGTTGTCTACTTGTGAGGTAATTGTTAATTAGTGCTAATGCTTCGCGAGAGAAGCCATAGGCGTGCAATTTCGCGATCAATAGATCATGTCTAATGCAATCAAATGCCTTGGAGAGATCCATTAATACAGCCCCTGCCTTACCACCTTCATCAAGGCTAATTTTAAATTTTTCTAAGAGCCTTATCAGAGCGTGCTGGGCATTGTAGCCTTTTCGAAAACCACAGAGAAGTGACGATAAAAAGGGTGTAATATACGCAACTATTTGTTTATCCATTATTCTTTCAAACAGCTTTGAGACCGTAGGCAGAACACTGATTGGTCTAAAGTTAGTCCTAGAATTAGATGGTCCATTCTTGGGAAGAGATGTGACATCCGCGCACTTTAGTTCATCAGGAAAGGACGAATTCTCTATGCAATCATTGAAGATTTGCGTCAAAGGTTCTACACATACATCAGAATTTGACTTGAGGATTTTAGGAGGAATATTTTTTTGCGTTGTAGCTTTCTTAGGATTTAGATTCCTGACCTCTTTGTCCACAGCATCGGGGGTAACTTTCTGAAAGTAAAAGGAACCAGCATTTTGATATTGATCTTTGATTTTTAGAATGCTAGGATGATTGGAGAATTTGTGTACAGCCTTATCAATAGGATCTGTAATTCCTTCTGTTGCATTTTCATAACCACAGCTTTCATTTATACCAAGGGAATCCGTTACTGAGACGAAAAATTCGTTCATGGTTTCTGCTACTTCGAGATCGTTGGAAATAATAGTTTCATCTTCAATCAAAACAATTTTATTCTTAGATTGTGATTTGTCAGAGAAAAATGGTTTCACAGTTTTCCAGAATTTCTTATTGTCAGTGACAAGTGAAATGTCTAGATTATTATAATAATTTCTTTTTTCCCTTCGAAATAACTTAACACAGGAGTTGCGATGCTTGCGAAATTTGTTCCAATTTTCAACGGTTTGATCTTTGTTATATCTATTACGAAGTCTAGAACGTAACATGACCGCTTTACGCAGAGCTCGGGTCATAAATGGTTTGTCATTTGCACGCACATATTTCTTTTTAATTGGAGCATGTTTGTCTAGAACTCTATCAAAAGTAGTTTCGAAAGAAGTGTAATTCAAATTAGATGGTTCTATTTTCCCTAATTCGTCTCGCAGATCATTTCTAAAAGCAATTTCGTTAAAGTTTTTGTAGTTTCTATAGTTAATTACAGTGGGTCCGTGTTTAGGGAAAGTGGTTTTAAGAACGGTGACAACCATTTTATGGAAATTTGACAAGCCAGTTTCAACTGTAGTAGTTTGTTGCACACTCCTGTTTCGATTTGTCAATACAAGATCTATGCACTTTGCTGTTTCAGATTTGTAACATGTTGGCTCGTGTACAAGATTTTTGAGACTATATAGGTCCAGAAAATCTTTCAACTGTTCCTCAGTTTCAGTCATATTGAAATCTCCTATAAACATAAAGTTTTCAAAATGTTCACTGTAGTGGTCGAGTGCACGACCCAAGTTTTCAAATAAATAGTCTTGTGACTGATTTGGTGGTCGATAAACACTGAACAATACCCATTTCTTTTTCCGCAAATTTATTTCTAAACTGATGCATTCTATGCCATCGGAAAATTTAAAAGAATTTAACCGATGCGATGGTATGTCACTTCGGACATAGACCAGTAAGCCACCGCCATTTGCATTTCGGTCTAATCGAAACGGAGTCGCAAATCCCTCTATGGTGAATTGCCCCGTTGGAAAGGAAGCATCAATTTTTGTTTCAGCAATCATGAGTACATCTAAATTTTGTGAAACTATTTCTTTGAGCGCATCCAATTTATTGCGAATGGAATTAATATTTAAATATCCAACGATCACCCGGCCAATGTTTCTTAGTCTTAACAATTTTAATGAAGATTTTGCATCTATAGCTCCATCTGCAGAGGTATCAGGTGTAGCCGCTTCTACCCCCGAGATATTTGACCCGTTATTTTTATCTTCCGAGATATGACTATCGTTCTCTAAATTAATTATTGCATCATTTGGAGCCTGCACTCTTCCGTCTCTACATAATAGTCAATAATGGCCTAAAGCTCTCAAAAAGTTATTGGCGAGCATACGTGTCCCTTCAGGGTTTAAATGCAAGTTACTACGATTTAAATGATATGCCGGTTCTATGTTGGAGTTATCAATAAATGGTAATCCTTCTCTGTTACACTTAGCCTTTAAAACGTTATTCACTTGACTTACACGTTCATTCCATCGATCTCCTCTAGCGACTATACTTGACACGAACACCTCGTTTTCATGGCTTTTGAGATTTGTTGCTAAATCCACAATTTCCTCGGCGACTTCATTTGGTGCTGTTCCACTGCTTATATCGTTGGTACCGCAGTGTATGACGATTCTCCTTGGGTTTTTCTTTGTTGTTGGCACCGAATAACTATTCATGTCATCCACTTTTGCACCATGAAATGCCCTAACAAAGATCTTTTCCTGGCCATTTGTTGCTTCACTCATTTTGTAGCCTTGAATGTGCTTCACCATTGAATCTCCGATGATTTCGGTTGAATTGTGCACTGGCGGCCTCATCCAGGATCTCATTTTCTTACGTTTATCCATAGAACTTCGGGCAGATTCGCTTTGATTTGTTGATGTTTTGACTCTGGTTAACCCAGTTGAGATTTTCGCAGCACTTTCCATTGGCTGAATTTCTTTGTCTCGCCTTTGAATTTCTGTTGTTAGAGACACATCTTCTAGTGACGGGGCTATGGGTGTAAACCTGTTGTTACTCGTTGAAATATAGTCCCATGGGCAAATCGATGAATCAATCTTTGCAACATTTCTTCTCTTTGGGAATTGGAATTCGCTGGTGTCTGGTTTCTCTGTTTTCTCCATGCTATTAATCAAAAGATCTTTTCTTCTAATTTCATTTTTTAGTGATTCATTTTCTTTTTTCAGCAACAATAACTCTTCTTTCAATTCTTTTTCCTTTTCAGATTGTTTGCCTACGTTGTTTCCATGGTTACTCCTGGATGCCTTTAGGAGGGTTTCTACTTGTGCCCGAAGCAAAATAAATTCTTCATATGGGGTACATTTAGCATTGGCATTGGGACAAGGATTGGGATTTTGCATTACATCAGGAGTCACCACGTAAAGGGATTCTTCTCCATTTTTCCCACGATTTTCTACCTGTCCACGTCTAATGAGTCTTTCAACAACTTCTTTTATTTCTCCTTCACTATAACTGCAATTTTTCTGTTCAAGTCTCTTGGTGATGGTGTTAATATCAGGCTTCTTGTGCCCCTTCTCCCTTATTTCAGGTATGGCCTTGATGATCACTTCTTCTAATTTGCAGCTTTCAGCCATTTCATACGAGTTTCTTGAGGAGCGTGCGAATCAAATTTAGGCCCACGTGTCTCGAAACTTGCTTAAACTTGTCTTGCTGTAAATCGTGCTTCCAGAGTCTTTTAGAAGCATAAACTCTTGTCGAGCTTCTTCTTATCCCTAGTTTAATAATAAACAGGCAAACAACACAAATAAAATCCAATTATAGTCGCAAATTCAAGTCGTAACTTTCCGCTGCAAGAGAGCATCCGTCATGTCAGCACGTCAGAGCGAGTGATATCCGCATAGTGGATTCGCATGCCCTTGTCATGTGCGTTTCTGTTTTTGGCAACTAAAACCTGTTTCGACACAGACAAGAAACTCTTAAAGCATTTCAAAACAGATCAGGAACTCCTAAGATGCAAACTAATTTCTGGTATATCCGACAGGTACCAGAGAGTCTAAAAAGGAACATATTGTAGGTACCAGCGTTTCGTACGTTTCGTACGTTCGTACCTGAAAACCTAGGTAACATTTTCTCCAAGTTGTCTGATGTTCATGCCAGGGTTCTACGTAATACCAAATGCAATGTTGCGTTTCGTGGAGCCAACGCATGGAATAAACTCGACTCGGAAATGAAATTAGCCCCTTCGATTCAGTCATTTAAAAGTAAACTAAAAGCTTCGAATTGAGAACATTCAAGGAAAGCTGATCTTCATCGAATCGTATCGAATGAGTTACCTTTTTTCTTCTTTTACGTTTTTATAGCTATTTAAGTATAAATTATTGTAAATAGGCTTAGATCTTATTAATCTTTTTTCCTTTGCTGGGACAATTGGAAAGCAGTTGCTACATTATTTTTTTAACTGAATTGTATCCCAGGATAAATATTTTTAACATGAAAATGAAAATGAAAATGGATTCAAGATCAAAGTTGTCGAAAAGGCAGGCGTCTCCTTAAAAAGACTCCTGCAAAGATCAAACCCCTTTAAAAGAAAATTTTGTGTGAAAGATGACTGTATGTTGTGCTGTACTGAGGGAAAGGGACCCTTGTTGGGGATATTTGGTACTCCCCCTATTGTTTCCTCGCTTTGTTTTAGGGTCAACTTGACAGCCAATCAGCGCGGGGACTATGAACGCATGCGCTGTAGATATAACATGATCATTGAAGTATCTGCAGCCGTTTCGAAGATCGTTGCAGTGACAGTAAGCAGTAAAGGAAGATTCGCAGCTCGATTTACGGGAAACTTTGCTTATGTTTTATCAATTCTTGACTGCAGTTGTGTTTGTGTGCCTCCAAGATTTCATGACCGATCATTCTGGAAGCTTGGTACAGAAGTAAATGTCAAGTGGCAACCTCGTTCCCAGGGTGTTCTAACGTCATACGCTAATCACGAAGCCGAATGAACACCCTGGTACACTTCGATCAAATGCGCCCAGAATCTGGGTGCATTAGCAGCCTTTATGGATTTCACGGTTCCTAGGCAACGCGAATCAACGGAAAATGGCCGTTGCTTAAGCACTAAATCCTGCAGAAGATAAATTGAGAAACTAAAAACAGACACTTGGAGGACCTTATTTCAACCTTTTTGAAGGTATTTGAGCAATAATCTGGGGTCGGTAAGTATGTTTAATGTGAAAATAAGCTCGGTTTGTTTGGTGCGAAAATGGGCCTAAGTTGCAAATTCGAGAAACTTTCACCGCAGCTTCGAACATGAAATGGCTTGTTATTCTTCGAATTTTGAAAATAAATTGCAAATGATGGTCGGAATAGGTAAAGAATATCGTTTTACCTTTAATTTTGAAATGCCGTGGCCGTTTGCCCCACGCGAAATGGAGTTACGACGCAAATTGGCGAACAGCCAATCAGATTGCCGAACAGCCTCTTGTATCCCAGAGTAGAGGTAGAGCAACGAACTCACTCTGGGGACGAGATTGGTCAAGTGGTTGATCTCGCTCGCGTGGCTAAGTTGGCCTAAGCAAAATATCATATCTGGATTTGCAGTATTGACAAAATTTCACGAACCAATGCGATTGGACACAAAAACTCAAACTGGGTAGGACTATACCATTTACTTATCAGAGAAATTCATTTCTTTGCCAACCTTCCATGAAACGATATCGTGAGGGGTTTTGAAAACTGTTCCCTATCGAAAATTGATTGTTCTGTGGCGGATGTGGTTTCCTCCTAACGTCTTACTACCATTTGCCTTTCAAATGACTCGTGATGAAGATGGTACATTACGTAATTAAACCGACAAAATTTTACACACTACGCATGCGTTCATAGTCCTCCAGGTAATGTCCACTGCCTCGTCAACTTGAGCTCGCACGCATCAAACTGCCGTAGCTGTTGCTGCCGTAGCTGTCGTAGCGTAGAGTTGCCGAAGCTGTGCGGAAAACTGGCAAAACTGATAGTAGTGTGATAATAGTGCATGCAGCAACAAATAATGTCTCCAAGCAGACCACACAAGATTTAAGCAAAGATGTGTTGGACACCCTAAATGAAATCATCATCATCTACACATATTTAACGGTTAACCGCCATTATGTCCTTCACTAAACTTCTCCACTTTCTTCTGCCTTCAGCCAGTCCCTCGAGTGTTGCAATTGTTTCATCTGGTGTTGTTTTGTTTAAATTTATTTTTATATCTACCAATGAGAGATCCTTTTCTATAATCTTTATCCAAGTTGAACATGGTCTGCCTCTCTTCCTTTGCACCGGTTTCAGTGATTCATATAAGGCTAGTCTCACTGGTGTTTTCTTATTAAGTCTCATCAAGTGACCAAGCCAATCTAACCTTCTCTTTCTAATGATGACGCTCCATTCTGTTGCTTCTGTTTTCTCATATACTCCTTCGTTCGAAATCACTTTTGGCCAGCAGATGTTAATTACTCTCCTTAACATCCTTCTTTGAAACGAATCTACCTTTTTTTCAAGTGTATCTGTGAGGGTCCATAGTTCAGAGTTGTATAGGAAAACACTGGCAGAGTATGCATTAAACGTTCTGACTTTAAGTGGTATGCTTATTCTTTTTGACTTATAAATGTCCTGGAAAGATTTCATGCCATCGATTGTTAATATTTTTCGTCGATTTATATCTGCTTGGGTATCTAGCATTGATCCTAGGAGCTTGCATTTTCTCCAGTCTGGTTGAGTATTTTCAGGCTCATAATTTACAAGCCAATCTAGCTCAGACCAGAGTACTTTATCATTTTATGCTTTAAGAGATCCTCCATCGTAGGTGAAGGTAGTGGTGGTCTAGGTATCTCATATTTCTTTGTTTTCTCGGCATTCATCTTCAAATTGTATTTTTCCAGTCGGGCTAACATTTTTTGCTCTAGTTCATTGACTTGCATTTGGTTTGTACCTGCGATTGTCAGATCATCTGCATACGTCGGGTTTATAAGGAAACCTTTCATTTTCGTTTTAATCGGTTTCTCTAGACATTTTGCTAAACAGAAAATGAAAAGTATGGCACTTAAGCAGTCTCCTTGCATTATGCCTGTATTTGTTTCAAAACTTTCACCCTTTTGTGATCCGATTTTAACTGCTATTTCTGGCTTATTAGTTAGGATTCCTATTATGTGCATTTCATCTTCATTTAATATTTCTTCCAGGTGCTCAAAAAGAATTCTTCTATTTACAGTGTCAAATGCCTTGGACATATCTAAGAGTAGCAGATATATGTGATAGTCGTTCGCCAGCATTGCCTTTTCCACCAGTAGTTTTATTGCATGCACATTTTCAGTGGTACTTCTGCCTGGTTGCTAAGCTGCCTGTTTATAAGGGATATGACTTTTTGACCTATTCCAAATTGTGTCTAACATTCTCTGTTAAAATTCGGAAAATTTGCAGGTAACTTAATTAGATTCAGTAAATATTGTTAACGGAGTCTTAGCTCTAATAGTCATACTCACAAAAGCAAGGTGCTCGGATCTAGGAAGAGAAATGGTCTTAAAATAGCTTTCCTAAATATTGTATCCCTTAGGAAATATAAAAATGAACTGGATATCATTCTGCACGACAATGACATTGACATTATAGGCCTAAGTGAGACACGTTTAGATAAAAATGTCCAAAACTGCAAGCTTCTAATTGAGGGCTACAAAATTTTTCGCAATGATCGGGATGCAAATGGGGGAGGAGTTGCAATTTATGTTAGAGATTCCATACCCGAACCCACAATTGAGCTGAAAAGTGACAAGCTAGAACTTCTCTCATTAAGGATCAAGCCAAAAAATGCAAGATCTTTTGTTTTCGTCTGCTGGTATCGACCACCAACGTCTGTGGTGGATGAGCATGGTGAAAATTCGTCTCAGAAACCGCTGACCACGCAAATTCATCAGCCTCACAGCTTGGTTTCAAATTTCGCGAGGCAGCGGACCTAAATGGATTGGACAGCGGCTTTTGCATTCCAGCGTGAGCACGTGCGCACGCACATCAATCGACATTTGAATTCAGATGTTGAAAATGTTGGACAAGATGGAGAGATATCGATCGATCAAATATTCTCATAACAAATCATTATTTGAAGACTTCTTGTGGTCATGGAAAAATGGCCTAATTCACATGCAACTTCCGATTGACAAAAGAGTATATTTCTCAAAAACTACACCGTGCCACATCAAGATCTTTACAGGAGTTCTTCCCAAGGATGTCAGAAACATCGCTTATCAGGTGGGTTTTCACTGTTTTTTTGCGTTGGAAATTTAGTTTTGATTTTCTGGACACTACTCTAGGACCATGTTAGCCAAGTAGCAAGAGTGAGCCATCCTTGCCATATAATTTTCCATCGAAATATTCCAGCTGGAAGTCTGGCATTTGTTTGTGTAGATAGGACTGCTTCTTGACATGGAATATCCAAAGTTTATGTTCATAAGTGGTCGACAAGGCAGCCAAATCGTTATTTATCACAGTGCAGTCTAAAATGGTTCAACACTCGTCAGCTGAAATCGCCAATGTTCAAGCATAGACACAAGAAGGAATAGACTGGAAGCGAACAATCACCTTTGTTTTATGTTATTGTCCTGCATCGCGCTAGCGCCCAGACCTCCGTAGGTGCAAAGCAAATCATCACAGCAGATGAAGGCAATGGCGGAACAAGCACTTCACCTCGTGTATTCACAGTTTTTACAGCTATGCCTGGGGCGAATTGTGCGATTTATAACTGTGGAGCCTGTAGAACACCAAAGTATAAAGGGATATCAATCATCAAAGTACCAACTGCGGTCGATGAGGCCACCAAGCAATGGAGAAGTGACATCCTTAATGTGATAACACGGGACAGGGTTGTTGATGCAAACCTTAGAAAACAAATCGACGAGGATCGTGTTTACATTTGCGAGAGACACTTCAGCAAAGACGAATTTTATCACTGTAAGTATTCTAAAATCATTAACCTCAACTAAACAAATTTTTAGGCTGTTTATTCCGTTGAATTTCCTTTTACACTAATTCTTGGGCTCTGGCCTTTCTCATGAACATAACATACCACAAACAGGTAAGTTCACGTTCAATGGCAATGCTGGCAGAAACTTTGCCCATGAGAAATCTCTTCAAAAGAAACTGTGCTAGCCCCTGAAGAAAATTAAGAAACTTAACCAGAAGCAATTAGAGGTCAAAGTTGAAGAACTTAAGAATGATGATAAGAGTTTTAAACAGAGAGTGTACAATAGCTCTAAACGCTCTAAATTAATGAACAAAGTAACTGTAGCATCAATAAGTTTAGCTCAGTCATTTCAATTTTTTTCATGTAGATGGAAACCGAAAGACACTGAAAGAAGGTGCTATTCCACATCTTGTGCTACCAAAGAAAAGCATCACCACTCCACATACAAGCATTGAAAGATCAAGCAATCAAATTACAAAGAGGGATATTGCAAACGCTGCAGAATCCTTGAAACCACCAAGATCATGCTACAAGGATTTTTCTGAATTTGTAAAGAGGAGTAAAGCATTGCAGCTTGATGTAAGCATGAAGGAATCAGAAAATACGTGCCAAATTGCTAAACAAGATGGTGAACATGCCATACCAAAATATGAGATCACTGTGGATAATAATTTGAATTATTCTATTCGAGCCTTTTGCTGGCAGTTGCCAGATGATAACTTTCTTGTGAAAAGCCATGAAGGAAGCTTGCAAAACGTTACTCTTTCAAAACTTGTGAAGGAAATTGATGACAGTGTCCTCTGTCCTGGCCCTAGTTTGAAATCAAATTTAAAATGCTCCAACAGTGATGTAAAATTGCATGTGATTCAAAAGCTGCCTCTCACACATACGCAGCATATGAAGCCACTGTCTCAAGATGAATATCTGCGTGCAATTTCATGCCACGTTTTAATGGATAATAGTTCCCCAAATCCCTGCAGAGAGTGTAAGTCAAAAGAGCAGTACGAGCTAAAACAAGATAATAGGAAGGAAAAGATCCAATACACTCCTGCAAAATTGAAAGCACCATTGTCTGCAACCCACCCAGAGCGAGTAAAATTAGCACTGCAGCAGAATCGTTTGGAATGCAAGCAACTGCAAATTCAAATGCAAGAAATGAAGCGTGAAATTGACAATGCTGCGAAACCTGTGAGCCAGGAGCTTGGTCATGACTTAGTAAAACTGTTCAGTGGCTGCGATCAAAGGAAAATCCCACCATTTATGAAATTTTTCTGGGAGGAACAACAGAAGTATCTTCAGCAATCAAGCTCACAAGTGCGATATCATCCAATGATCATCAAGTTTTGCCTTGCACTTGCTGCCAAATCTTCATCAACTTACAATGAGATGCGTCTAAATGAGAAAGAGGGAACAGGGATCTTGGTCCTCCCAAGTCTCCGTACACTCCGTGACTATCGGAATTACATAAGACCAAAAAGAGGCTTCAATGACCAAGTAGTTGCTGATCTAAAAAAGAAAACAGCTGCCTTTGCACCCCAAGAAAGGTACATTGTCATCAGTTTTGATGAGATGAAAATTCAAGAAGACTTGGTCTGGGACAAAAATACAGGTGAACTGATTGGCTTTGTGGATCTTGGTGATGTTGAGGTCAATTATGGAACACTCCCCAAATCACAAGAGCTTGCCAGTCATGTCCTAGTATTTCTCATCAAAAGCATAGTCAATCCACTGTCCTACAGTTTTGCAACATTTGCCACAACTGGTGTCACTGCTTTTCAACTTTTCCCACTATTTTGGAGGTCAGTTGCAATACTAGAAGGAACATGTTCTCTTCATGTAGTTGCAGCTGTTGGAGATGGTGCTTCATCAAATAGATCTTTTTTCAAGATGCACAAAGGAATGGGTGGTCAGACTGGCAAGGATGTGGTGTATCGATCTATCAACCTGTTTGCTCCAGATAGGTTTATCTTCTTCTTCTCAGATGCACCTCATCTTATGAAAACAGCCCGAAATAATCTTGCTAAGTCAAAGTGTGGCAATGCATCTCGTTTGTTGTGGAACAATGGTTGCTACCTGCTCTGGAGTCATATAACCCATATCTATGAGGAAGATATTGAATATGGGTTGAAATTGCTGCCAAAAATCACTGGTGATCATGTAAAGTTAACGCCATATTCTGCAATGCGTGTTCGTCTTGCAGTGCAAATTTTGAGTACTAGCATGGCTGCGATACTGAAGGAGTATGGCCCAGAAGAAGCAAAAGGAACTTCAGATTTCTGCCAAATGATGGACATGTTTTTTGACTGCATGAATGTCAGAAACACTGTAGAATATAGACACAAGCAAAAATTGTTCATGGCACCATACGAGTCAACACAAGACCACAGATTTGGGTGGCTTGAAGATGTGTTTTAAAGTTCTTTCAGGATTGGCAGAAATCAATTGAAGAGAGAAAGGGCAGCTTTACTAAAGCGAGCAAGCAAGCCATGTTCATCTCCCTGCAAACATATGAAGGGCTTCAGATCACTACATACTCAATGATTGAGGTTGTAAAGTTTCTTTTGGATGCTGGGGTGAAGTATGTGCTAACAGAGCGTTTTTGCCAAGATGATTTGGAGAACTATTTTGGAAAGCAAAGAGCTATAGGCTGTCGCAGAGATAACCCAAACCTTTGCAGTGTTGGATACAATGATAACATTATTAAGTCACAATTCAGTGTTGTTCCCATATCTGGAAACTGTAGATCTAAGGGAGCAAAATGGAATTCAACTTCAGAAGAGCCATTGCCAAAGCGTAAGAAGTAAGCAGTAGAATGAAAAATGCAGTTTTGTATGATAGACATAGTAAAGTGTAATCCTGAAAGCAAATACCCATAATTCTTTTAGAAACCACTTGTAAGAAACTGTAGGCCATCATTAGAAATTATCCATTTTCAAACTTAGGAATCCATGCCACAGTGAGTGGACACACTTTGAGGGTCATGAGGAAATAGGATTTCATAGTAAACACAATGACTTGCTCAAATGAAAACTATTGGTCCCAAACACTGCAGTCAGAAAGGGCTCAGAATAAACCTTTTCTTTATATGTAAAATCAAGATCAGGAGTTGAGTTTGCATTGAAATCCTTTTAAGATGGTCTTAAGCTGAATGGTATGTTTGGCAAGCATAGATTTATCCTGCTTTCACAATGTATATAATTCAACATTTCCACTATTTCTGCCACTGTGCCATGTGGATGTACCAGGATTAAAAATCAAAGCACCTTTAGAATTATCATGATTTCTTTGGATAATTACTTCAAGATATTTCTCCAATATGCATGTACTGTACATATGTACTTTGGAAGCTATTGAAAAAAGAATGAATTGTACATTTAAGCACATCAAAGAGAGCTCACTAAACTTGCAAGAAACTCTTGGAAGCAAAAGTTTATAAAATTCAAGAACCAATTCCTCCAGGCCCAGGCCTATGTTTCTTTTAAAAACTGTGTGCATGGTCCATTGGGGCAAAATGGGTTTACATGGGCGTGTTTATTGCTGGAAAACAGACCTTGAAATGACAAATCAACATTCACTATGTCAAGGAGGGTAGTTCTGGTCATTCCAGCTAGAGGATGACCCTAAAGGAAAATTGAGGCAACATTCATCCAAATTTTCACCCTACCCATTTCACCTCAAACTTTCCCATTTTACCCCCAGCAGACCCTCCTAGTTGAAGCTGACTTGTTTGTTTCTTGTGAATCATTATATACTGTAATTCTGGAAAAGCTCTATTTAGCCCCGTTTCTATGAAGCCCCCCATCTAATAAGCTATTCCCCTCTGAGCCAAAATTGTGAATAAGACCCTCAACACTGATATCAAATTCCAGAAGCTACCAAGGATTTTCCGTTTATTCATATAGCTAAAAAAGTTTGTATGTTAATTTTGATATGGTTTTTGATACAGTTGTGTCAAATTCAAGTATTTGACAATGAAAAAGTGTACTGTACGTTGAATTTGCAAATTTTGGGGTAAAACGATGTAAGAGCCATTGCATGTTTCATTTTGTAGATAAGCCCCCCTCTTAATGAGCCCTCTCCCTTTTTTGTTCCTCATCTATAGTGATGGGGATCAAAGAAGCCCCAAGGAGCTTAATAGAGCTTTTACGTTACTGTTTAATGCACTAGCTGTATGACATTCCCTTAGCACAATATTTAGTATGTTTGGAGCATGTTTCAAGCTTGATAGTAACTTGTTTTGAGTTTGATTTGGGAATGTTTGAGAGCTTGATTCAAGTAATAATTTTGCACCACTTGTGCTAACTTGCAGCTGTATCTTTTGAACTGGAAGGCAAACTCAAGCTTGATCGTAGTATGTTCGAGAATGAGTTTAGCATGTGATTATTGTCAAGCTTGATCAAGCTCTATCAACATACTCATTTCAAGCTTCTTCAAGCCAAAACCATGCTCCTTTCAAAGCTTGCGCAAGCTTGTTACATGCTGAACTTTTCTTATGGGCCAGCTTGCAAGAAGCTTGTACTTGGATGGCAGCGCATCTACTGTAGGAAATACAGTAACTCTAAGCAACATCTGAAAGAAAGTAAAAAAAACTTCTTTGCACAACTCTAGTGTTGTCAAGTTTTGCAAACATGAAGCACTTTTTCTTACCAACTCATGTTCTGCATCAGCATACATATCTGTTGCAGAATTACATTGTAATTCATGCACCCAGAACATAAGAAACAAATTTAGAAGCTTTTACGGTAATCACTATACAGCTGAAATGTCAGATGACATCAAGAAAATGACATCATAATGTGCTGATCCAAGTTTTTTGTAACAATGATGTGTACTGTATATGAACAAAGGAGGTTTTGTACTGGACTCAGTCTTTTGGATCAGGCTCTGTTTTAAATCTAATACAAATTTCTATGGGTTGAAGAAGTTCCTAAACAACCGACAATCTAGTGTCCCATGTCAGCACTTGAGTTAGCCTTTTTTATTTAAGTTCTCAATGAACGTTTCTTAGTGGATTTTTTGTTTGCCTTGTGCTTTTCCTTTATCGCTTTTGCCAATGAATGAGAACGAACACGTATAAACAGATGAATGACATGTTCAAAAAGATTCTTTGCAACTTCTTTGTCAACATTCAGTTCGGCGCTTGAAGCAAGAAACGTGATGTTTGATCTTACAAGTGGATTTTTCATGGTTATCTCAACAATTTGATCAGCATTTATTTGTCTTACATCATTTCCAGAGGAACGGCAAAAAATTGTCTCTGCTTGTTTCAACAACTGAAGAGCTTGCTGATTGACTTTCCATAGTCCTCCTCTGTTCTTTATGTCCACCAGTGCTTGTGAAGAATCAGTTTTAATAGCCTTCAAAATGCTGAGGTGTTGTTGGCTCAAATCTGTGTTCCATCTCTTGTTATTTCTGATCTTGAAATATATTTTTCGGAAACAGTATCCAGCAACATACTCCAATGCATCCAATTCTCGCTTAGAAAACTGCTTGCACTCACCTGCTTGGTTTGCTTTGGTTTTGTCTGGTATGGGTTCACACAAGTCAGAGAGGCAACAATTGAATACTTCTGAGAGCAAGAGAGTTGTTTCCTGCTGATTCAAATTCCCCAGTAAACCAATGCTTCCAGAGGCAAGTACCTGGTAGGAAGTGGAGAAAAATTTCTCTGCATTGCCATTAAAATTATCAATGGCAGGTGACAGTTTGCTTCTCAGCTCAATGCATTTCTCAACAGAAACTTCAAATGATCCAAAATGTGACCTGCATGCCTCTGGAAAGCAAAGGTCACCTGACAGTTTTCTGGCTGCTTTTTTTAAATATCGACTTAAGCTTTAAAGGATGCATCTTTGAGGCAACCAGCTCAGCTTGCAGTTTTACTTCTTCACTGTGCTTACTTTTACAGTGACGAGTAAGACCACGCTTTGTCTTGAACTTTTTACTGCATTTAGAGCACTCACCAACTGTTGCCTGAGGAATGATAACAAAAAATTAGTATCCAGTCGAGCCAAGTTTTACATTAGTCCTATAGAAGATACAACGAAATATCCTATGGCTCATTAACGTTTTAATTCAAAATAAAAATGTAAAAAGCCACAGTGTATTCTTGTTTTCTCCGCCGGCTCTGCGTATCCTTTAACGGTATCGCGAGCTTTTAGTTCTAGGGCCTCTAGTGAAGATATCTCCCAGGTAATCGATTTTATAATACTTTTTGCAAGAAACTTACCTCTTCCTCGATGCTAATAAGCTGCTGATAAATTTGCGGATCTTCGTCGAACCAGTCCTCATCGCAGAAGTCGAAAAAAAAACATCTAAATCGTCGCCGAGGATGAACTCGTCGTGTGACAACGCGGCCATCTCAAGTTTTGATTGCACCTCCAGGTTGTTGTTGTTGTAATTCCAACATCGCGTTTCGCAAACAAACAAGAAGACAAAAGGCTATTGTTCGCTTCCAGACTACAGTTTTCTCTTGTGACTATGGTTCAAGTGTTTATTACTCCAAATCGGCACCGTGCCACATCACCAAGCTTTGCTAATGCACTTACGAGAGCTTCAACAATAGTGTGGCAGTGTCGGTATGTCCACTGTTTTTTGCGTTCCAACATCAACATACGTCTTTTTGAGGGAAGGTTTTGTTTACGTTGACAACGATTTGGGGAAGGAAAAGCTTTGTCCTTGAACAATCACAGACAGGGCAAGAACCATGTGTCATGTGTCACAAGAAGCAAATACTTCAGTCCTGATACATCGAGAGCCAAGGAAGTTAAGCACTTTAAAGTCATGAGATTTACAAACTTCTACTTCAGAGCTTTGTCTGACAGAGAATGCAAGGAGTAAAAAAATAATGAATTAGAGGTCAGAAAGTTATCCTATTCCTTTTCGATGCAACAACCTTGTGCGTCCACTGTGTGCGTCCGCCAGGTAAATTTTGCGTAAGAGATAATCCATAGTACATAGACTGTAAGATTTCAAGATTTTAAGTTTTGCGTACACCGGCGTATGCCAAATGCAAGGTCCTGTCCATCATATAAATATGGCGGAAATCATCTTGATTGCAGTCTGGCCTTGCACTAGTTATTTGTTGCATTTCTGAGAACAATGTGCCATGTCTGTTTTTAATTCCACTTTACATGAAGAAAGCCAGGGATGTAGGAGAGGGAGCATGGGACTAACTGCCCCTTCTGCCCTAATAAAAATGACCTGGACATGTTACTTCCTGTTATCTTGCCTTATCCAACTTCTGGTATCCCTAACAAGGGATTAACTTGAAATATAGTGACCAGTGTTTGCAAAATGGTGTATTGTTTTTGTCTTGCAGATCTATTCACCTTCAATGCATACAACATATACCAATGAGATTTCTCTAATGCCCTGGTTCAAAATATCTTCAAAATATCCAACTTCACTAGCTTTGGTGATTTATGCATAGATGCCAAAACAAGACATAAAAGCAGCACTGGAATATACACAGCAGATGTAGCGGTTGCAAATACAGGGTTTCAGAGCTGTAGGAAGCATTTTAAATGTGGGGAAATGACACTTCAAGGGATTCTTTCATTAAGCCGAAGGGGCACTTCTTAAAAAGGGCACCATTATGAATCTTAGATGGGGCATGTGCCCCCCCCCCCCAGTGCTCCATGGTTCCTACATTTCTGAGAAGCTGGGAAGGAAGAACATTTCAATAACATTTTCACAACATACATTTGCAGAACTATGCAGTATCATTGTAGGATATTTTCTTTTGCTCGATAAGTACCTTTTAATTCTGAAAGGTATTTCCAAGTTTGTTTCACTGGATTTGTCTGTTTTATTTGTGCTGGACCTGTCTGTTTATATGTTCAAATTTTATGCTGTTAATGAAAAAGAGACATTTTGGAATGACCCAGGGTCACCAGGAAAGAGTGTTTGACCGAAATGAGCAAGCTGGGCATATTTCATGATTTTTTTTTAACAATAATATTATGATCCTAAAAGAAAAATGCACCTAAACTTTCAAGGGCAAGGAATTTCTGTTGCAAATTCAAAAATCTTCCCACCACCAGGTCTCTGTTGTTGCTTTTGATCCCTTCACATTCGTTCATTCACATCACAGGTGGAGCAAGCAGACTGAGCAAAGTTGTCTTTATTTTGAAGCCACTTTGTTAGGAGTGCAGTCATATTGCAAACGAAACTAAACCAGGGAATCAAGAAATCGTAGTATTAGTGATCACAAGAGGCAATTCTTGAAGTTAGAGTGTCTTTTAGTTCTCTTTAGGCATTGAACAATGTTTCAGCGAAGTTAAGATTAATTGGCAAACTTTCGATTGCAAAAGTACACAACGAAGTTCTTGACTTTTCTCAAATGCACCGAAGGACTTGGGTAGTAAGTCTGGTACTGCTTCCTTTCCAGTATGACACTTTTGCGTCTGTCGCTTGCACTGGACACTTTTGCGTCTGTCAAATGCACGCCCAAAATTCATTCTAAAGGCAGATGTCGTAGAAACAGGGATGGTGGACCATCATTTGGTGTATGGAATAAGAAAAGTTAACGCCTGGCGACTGAAAAAAGAACACGCAAAGCCAAAGCTAGTTGAATCAAGAAATATGAAACAATATGACAAGGCCCTCTTTCTTCATGACCTACAACAAATAGATTGGAAAACCATCCTTGACCCTCTTTCCAGTGATCCATCTGGTATGGCGAACACATTTCAGGAAATCTTTGAGTCAATCTTGAATGTTCACGCTCCAATAAAAAGGAGAAGAGTTCGGTCCGACTTTGCATCCTGGCTCACCCCGAGTATCAGGAAATCGATGGCAACCCGGGATAGGCTGAAGAAAATAGCAACCAAGAATCCTGAAATGTGGTCTCTCTATACCAAGCAACGTAATAGAGTAACAAAAGAAATTAGAAGCGCTATACAGGATCACTATAAACATTTAATCAATGAAAGTAATGGGGACCAGAAAAAATGTGGAAGACAATAAATCGGGTCTTGGAAAAAGATGTTAAATCCACAAGCCTCTCCACCATTGAGAGTGAAGGCAAAACTTTGACCAAAGAATGTGATATGCTTGAGGCTTTTAACCGTCACTTTGTTTCAGTTGGACCTGATCTTGCAAAACAGATTAGGTC